>JBBMOE010000038.1:4670401-4995401 GCA_037975065.1 Chaetodon trifasciatus
CACACACACACACACACACACACACACACACACACACACACACACACACACACACACACACACACACACACACACACACACACACACAGAGGCTCCGTTAAATTATGCAAAAAGGCCATTCAACAAATATGGCCCTCACAACACAAAAGAGTCGGGCTATGCTGACATTTCCCCTACATTTCTTGTTTTTTCTCCTCTCTCGATGTGAGTAAGACCCCGAGATAAACCCCTGAACAAGTATCAAGTTATCAAGTTGCACCAACCTTTTGTAATAAGAGTATTTTGTCTAATCCCAAATTGCAGTTGAATTTTCTTAATGCTGAGCTGGTAAAGCCTGGGATTAGGCGGCGAGGAGAGGAGGGGGAAAAGTTTTGTCCCTTCAGCCGGCAGGATTGGAAGCGGGGATCTGCGGGGATGTTGTCGGTGCTTATTAAAACGATGATGCATAAAACACAGTGCTGTAGGAGCCCCGGCGCTGCACGCAGAGACCCGGGCTCCCTCAGGTGCAGGTTTTTGGACGGCGGCGGGGAAAGGAAGTAATGCAGAGGGCCGAGCGGCGCTCAGCACCTGTGAGGTGAGGCCAGGAGACATCAAAGCTCAGGAGATAATCCATTCAGCTGAAGGATCCTCAGCGGCACAGCAGCGCCGAGGCACCGCCGCTTTTTACGCAGCGCGTCGCTCTTATTCACTGAAAAACAGGGAACTGACTCCAAATGTTTTTCACTCCCTCTGCTTGAAGTGGAACCTGAAAGAAACGCGAGCGATGCTGCAGAGGTAAGACGGGTCTGTTTCTGCCCTTTTTTCCCTTCTTTATTATTAAAAACATGCAGGAAAAATGCTGGAATATGAGATTCATCACCTGAAGTCGTTTCTCTCACCAGGCCTTCAAGTGGTTTCCACTAAACATGGACTGATTGAAGATGTGGGAATTAACTTGGGTGAATTTTAAACTGGTTTTAAGAGGAAGAAACATTCAAACTTTTAGTCAAATTCAGGAGTAAAAGTTGAGTTATTAACATTTCTGTCAGGATAAAATCAAGCAGCTTTAAAAACAACACAGAAAATATTTTAAAATACATAAAACAGTTTACAGCATGTAGAAGTGACAGGTGTTGTGAGTAATTTTAAGGCTGTCTACACACACACAAACACACTCTCTCACACACACTCTCTCTCACACACACACTCAGCCGCATGCAGCCCTCTGACGGCACCGAGCGAAGCGTCCTTCACCGCTTTGGCTCTTTCTCCTCCAGATTACAAACCCCCGCGATAAACGCGCTACAATACCAACTAAAACAAAGCGCCTCGGGGGACGTAAAGTGCGTAACGTGCACGTACGGTCGGTCCCAAGCAGAGAAGAAACGAATCAGCAAATTAATTTGAAAGTATTAGAAAGGCCGGGGAGGACGTCTGCTGTCACAACCCATTTTCCTGCTTTAATCGGGGATGGGAGGCTGCCTGCAGGGATGGTGTGGAGGGTTAAACCACAGACACTCCGTTCATCTTGATTCTTACTGCAGGGACAGTTTGCACTCTTTATTTTAGTGTGGCATCAGGATGCGTTCAGAAAGCTGGGTTTAAGTAAAAAAAGGGGGCATTTTAAGGAGGTGGGATATTTTTTTTCGATGTCTGAAAAATGAATATTGATGATTTTTTTTCCGACCTTCCAGTTTTTCTTTCCCTCTCCATCTGGCTGCGGGTGACCGAGCCTCTCCAGCTCTGGCCCCCGTCTCCAGCGCGCACAGAAGCGGCCCAGAGAGGGAGAGGAAAAAAAAAAAAAACATCTGCTCGGTACAAAGTGATTTCTCTAATCTTCCTCGGAGGAACCTGCTCAGCACCGACCTCAAAAAAAGAAAAAAAAAAACCCAAAAAAAAAACCCGAACGCCAATTTTAATTTATAAACACGCACAGGTCGCGGGGGAATTGAACAGAGCGTCGCATAATAAGCATTGCTAAACGCAACGCTCGCTGGTGGATGCTGTGATAGGGGCCACTTACGCGCAGCGCTGCCAGAGGCGTGCATGCATTTCAATAAACAGGGAGGAAACAAAAAGCAGGAATACGGCCTGGACCGTGCGGGGCTGCAGGTGAAACGGACAAACTGACGGGAAGTATTGAGATTACAAGTTTTAAAAGTATGTGTGCAATTATTAAAAAAAATAGAAAAAAGTCTTCGCAGGCACCGCTTGTATGAAAACTCATTTTTAGAATTTAAAACAATTATAAAAACTGTTTTTTTTTTTTTTAAACGCTTGCACCTGAAACACCTGCAGCTTTAAAATATCCACGTTAAACTGCACGGGCTTAAAAACACGCCACGCCGCCTTGTGTGGAGTATGAAATCATAAGGACTTTATTATTGAAGACTTGGGTTATGACACTGGAATAAATAAACAGATAAATGTTCAACACGTAAAGGACAACTGCACCAGATGTGGAGCTCTAAGCGATGCACGTGGAAGCATTTTTCCTCTTCTTCAGAATACAATAAATAGAAACCAAAAGTTGAGCAAAACGCACATGAAATGAAACGTGATGGCAGAATCACTTACAAGCAGCTTCAAAGGACAAACGGCAATAAATAATATATATATTTTTTGTTTTTGACTGCATGAATCCTGACAAAAAAAAGGAGGATTTTTGGAAGCTATTGGTCAGAGCAGTGATGAAAATATACAACACGAGATTTTTTTTTTCTTAGTCTTTCTTTTGGTAAACTGCTTTCAAGCCAAGACAATAAAAAAAGCAATAGGAAAGTTAAGATTTATGCAAGATTTATGAACAGTAATGCGTTTCCCCCCTTTAAGATATTTTACAAGTAAAAACTTTAAAGTGAAATAATTAAAAGGTACACAGTCAAGTAATGAAGTAGCTTGAAAAGACTGATATTATAACAACTCTTTTTCCTTTTAGAAGTCCAACTGAAACATCAACCCCGTCATCATCTGCTCAGTCTGATGAAAAAAAAAAAAATCCCACCATTAAACCCAGTTGTGCTGTACCTCAAACCCACTGGTCTCCACATTCAGACAGAGAAGGCTGTGCTGCTGCATCGTTCCATGCAAATATCACGCTGTCCGACTCATACTTAATTTATATTACACAGAAGTACCGTTCCAGGTAAAGCGAAGGAGGACTCAAATAAAAAATCTTGTGTGTAAGTGGGACAGTTTGAGTCAGTATAAAGTTGGTGCAAAGGCATCACAGGGCCTCTGAATCCAGCCTCTGCGGGTTAATCTGACCAAAACAGCAACCACACCAGGAGTCCAATAACTGAAAGGTCTAGGAGAGCCACTATCAAATAATAATAATAATAATAATAATAATAATAACAATAACGATACATTTCTTTAATCGGCTACATTTGTTGGTTGTGTTTTCCTGTCGTGACAATCATTGAAGCACACACTTCTCCTCTTTCTTGGCCATCTTTCCTTTGTTCTGCTCCAGCGTCCTCTCCAGGTGCTCGTCCTCCTCCTCGGCCCTGCGGAGGGCAAAGGTCAAAAGGTCAGATGTGTCTGGGGGAGGCGGAGGTGGGGGCGTGCGCACAGGTGACGCAGCCGGCGCCGCGGCAAGCGACGCCACGCCGCCCGCGGGGTGGCCCGGCGCCAGGGGCCGAGCTCCGACCTTTCACCCGCCCGGCACCCCGTTGGCGGACGTCGCCGCCAATCTGGAAGGGATCCCGCCCGTGCAGGTGTGCTGCCGCCGTGCGTGCAGGACGACTGCAGGACGGCAACAAACCTGCAATCTGTTTTCACTACGTCTACGGTGTCTGTGGGATCTCTGGACGCTTCCAGACGGACCTCTGTGGGCCTGACGTGTGTTTCTGTTTCTACACTGACGCTTGTTCTGAGTCTGCTTTTGGAGGATTTGTGGGTGACTTACTGTTTCTCCTGGGCGTCCAGGTCTCTGACCAGCGCGTCGCGTTTGTTGACCAGTATGACCAGTTCATCCAGCAGCAGCTGCTCTCGTCTCTTCTGGGCCTCCGTCTTCTGCCAGTCTGCAACGACAGCAGAGGAACAAACTCCTTCAGAGACACTGAGGACAAACTGTTTCTATTCCAGCAACCTGGAGACACTCTGTCCCGCGGGTGAAAAGCTTTGTGTTCTCGTCCTGAGACAGACGGACGAACTACGTCTCAGCGTGACCTCGAGGCCTCCTGGAGCAGAAATGTTCCTCCTTGTGATGAAACTGTTTCCTGCTCCTCTGAGTCACATTAAGGACAGCGTGGAGATGGACACCAGACCAGTTCCACATACAGATGAGTGTGTAGATATGACGTGTACACACACTGAGGTCAGGTTGTGTGTGTGTGTGTGTGTGTGTGTGTGTGTGTGTGTGTGTGTGTGTGTGTGTGTGTGTGTGTGTGTGCACAGTGAGGATGTGTTAACCTGAGCAAACACCTGGAGGACTCCGTCATGTTAATGTGCAGCCTCATGATGCGCACAGACATCCGTGAGGACTCACTGTCCCAAAGGAGAGGACTGCTCGTATGATGTCCTCAGTCATAATTTCAAGAACGCACACGATTGTGTTTCATGTTTAAGGAGAATTTCTGGAGAGATTCACAGCTGACAGAGGATTCGTGTGGTTTTATAAGAAACGTGTGAAGAAGTTTTGTCCTCAAGATTTTCTAACAATATCCATGAATTTGTATTTTAGCCAAAAACTATTAAAGCTTTGTGTCAGATTTTGAGGTTATTGTGTGAATTTCTGTTGGTGTTACAGATGAAAAAGAAGCTGCTTCAGTCAAAAATCACAAACATGTAAAAGTCACCTCACAGCCAAACACTCCGTCTGTTCCTCAGCTAAACAAACAAACAGGTGAGCCCCTGACTATCCGCTCAGTTCTCCAGCGTCTTTGCAGGAAGGGGCCCCACAGGGCCCCACAGGGTCCAGGTGGGACCCCCGATCCAAATCCCCTCAGCCTCTCCCTGGAGGGGAGGAGGGATGCCCACAGGAGAGCACTCACTCCCCCTGGGGCTCAAATATCCGCCTGGCGCCCTTGGCTCCACATTCACCCAACACCGGGGCAGCGCTCCTCCCTCCCTCACCCCAAAACTCACCCACTCACCCTGAACACTGCTGGAGGAGCGAAGTCGCTAACGTGATTTGTTCTTTGGTGCAGTTTAAACCACAACCCGGGATCTACTTCTCATGCATTAACTACACTAAAATAGATCCGACGTCATTGTTTTCAGCGCAACAAAACACAGTTTGGCATCATCTGAAAATCAAACTGAGGTTGAGACACTCAAACATTTCTGCTCGTCAAACCGTCTCTGTGCAGATTGTCCTCGCCGTCCTGCAGCTGAAAGCAGCCCCTCTGCTCAGTGTGGGAACGCGTCGCCCTGAAAAACCCTCCATCGTTTCATGTTAACAAAAAAAAAAAAAAATCCTCTCCATCCCAGAGAGGATTCAAACACAGCTGAGACGAGCGCAACTTCTGTGGCGCGTAGGCAACTTCACCCCTCTATCAATATTTAACCGCCTATTGATTCCAGAATAAAAGGGACGTTGTAAAATGTCAGCCCTAAAATAAGTGTGGCTTTATTAAAAATAAATATCCCCCCCTCATTGAGTCAAATTGCGGCAGTCAGTCTGTGTGTGTGTGTGTGTGTGTGCGTGTGTGTCACGCTGGGCCCAGTGTGTTTGTCCTGAAAGGTCTGCGCTCTCTTCATTGGCCCCGCTCGTCCCTTTGAAGTCGACCACAGAGCGAAATGAACACAGTCCCAATATTTGGCTCTCTACGTTCTCCTCTTCCTCTCTCCCTCCCTCCTCCTTTTTTTTTTTCCCTCAGGGAAGCAAATTTGCTCTCCTCTGGCTTTGTGTGGGAGTCGACGAATAACTTCATAAGTGCCAAATACGTCCGAACCTGCATGTGAGGAGTGTTTTTGTTTCATTTCTCTAAAAACTGGAGGTGGTTTAGGACACGGAGGAATCAGGACAAACTGTGTCACGTGTAGAAGAAGAAAAACAGATGAGTCATCATGTGAGTCATCATCTTCGGATAATTGTGAGGCAGGAATGTGTGCATCCATATCTGCCATAACTCCCACAATCCTCTCTCGACAAGGCCGGCCCCCAGGAGGAGGGTTCAGGAAGAGGGGAAAAAAACTTCCCACAAAAACACAGAGAGGTATGTAAAAAAAAAAAAAACCTGCCCTCCTCCTTCAGAGCACGTCTCAGCCAAAAAGCCAAAGTCCTGGTTGACACGGGGAGGGGTGGCGGCGGAGGTGGTGGTGGGGGGCAAGCACACTGCTGTCAATCACATGCCGCAGAGTCCCGCCCCCCTCATTAGGAAGGTAAACAATAAAGAGAGCCGATGAGAGACGTGACCAGGCAACGCCAGAGCAGGGCAGGCTGGGTAACCAGACACCCAGGAACAAACAAAACACCCTGCAGCCACTCAGAGAACCCCCCCACATAAACCCCGCCTCCCCCGAGAGAGAGAGAGAGAGAGAGAGAGGTTAAAGACTTGGAGGAGTGTGTACAACTCACATGGTGGGTGCGTATTCAGATAACCCTCGTCGTGCACGCCAACGGTAACCATGTGAGTCTGCACAAGGCACACAAGAATGCGCTGGTTCAAATCCCCATGAACCCCTCCCCGCCCGGTCTCTCCGACGCTAAATTTATTCAAGAGAGCAAACTGGTCCAAAGCTCCGTTCTCTCAAAGCGAGGAGAGGCTGTCCTACAGGCATCTGTCTGTCTGTCTCCGTCTGTCTGTCTGTCTCTGTCGGTCTCAAGCACAATTCAGCGATGTGACATCAGAAGATTCGCAGGCAGAGACGACGTTCTCGATCGCGATCTATCAACTTATTCCCCCTCATTTCTTTGTTGTTTTCTCCTCGTCCTCTCTACCTCTTGTTCTTGTCTAAAAAGGCCTCCAAAAGCTGGTTTTGGCCGAGATCCAAGCGGAGTCAAGAGACAAAAAGTGTCACCAGAGAAGAAGAAAGTCGCCAGGCCGGGAAAAATGGTGGATTAATACAAATGATCTCAACAGCAAAGCAGGAAAAGGAAAAAGCGTTCAAAACTTCCCTTTAGTTAAATAAAGCTTTGACTCAAACACACCGTCCTGCTGCACCACGTGTAGAAATCTGCAGCTGAAAATTTTACACAAAATGCACAATTAGCTCCTGTTTGTGGAACGTTTGCCACAAACTACACTGAGCAGCCGTTCTGGGAGATTACTGACCACTCAAAAAGCGTGAAACACACCTGAAAGATTCACGTCTGCAGTGGGACCCGGTGAGGAAACACACTACTGTTTAACTCCAGGTTTAGCTAACAGGCAGCAGCTTAAAAATGCAACCATCTTGGTTATCTTGGTCACAAAATGCTTCATCTGACAGCTTTTAGGAGATGACGCGGCTCTTAAAAACTTTGTAAAAGTTAATGAGACTCTGAGTGAGCAGGAAAAGACACCTCCAGCTTTTTAAAGCAGGCAGACAGTCGACGCTCCAGAATCGGAACTAAAATGCACATTTCAACACCTGTTCCACCATATGTGCCAACAACCTGCATGTAATATAGTTAGCAACACTACAGGAGGCACTTCCTCCAACCTCGTGTGGGAAACATAAAGTCACTCCTGCTGAACATCGAAACTAAGGACACACAGTTTATCTTGTGACCTGACTGAAGAACGGCCTAAAAAGCAGCACAAACAAGCTCAATGCAAATAAATAATCTTCCTCTAAACTCTCCAAAAACTCAAGTCCGACAAACTCGTGGAACGAAGCTACTTGTTATCAGCGGTTCCAGTCAACTAGCAACCCTGAAAGACTTGGCGACATCATCAAAAGTCGCCCATGTGATAGGATTCCATAGTGCACCTAATCAATCAGGGTCTGTAGCGCGCCGCCCCGATGTGTTACAAAGCCCAAATAGATTTACAAATGGGAAGTGTGTGTGTGCGTGTGTGTGTTTGTGTGTGTGTGTCGGGGGTGTGGAGAGGGATAAGCTCCTGCATAGGATTACATATTGATTTTAAACATATAAAAAAGCTTATCATATCAAACCGTAACAGGAAAAACTCTGGGACCCGGCTATGCATAAATCCCTTTTAGATGACGAGAGGGCGTCCACTTTAAAACACACACACACGCATACACGGGCACACGCGCACGCACACACAGGCCCTCGAAGGGAGCCAAGACACAGTCCTGTGTGTGTGCATACATAGGTGTGAATGGGTAAGCAGATAAAGAGGGCATAGTGGATCAATTTTGTGGCAGGGAGATGAGAGTGTGGCATACAGATGGCATTTTCCCGCCTGGCATCACACCAAGAAGGTACAAGGAGGTGGTTATCACTGAGCATGCTCACAAACAACATCAACGCCGGCCCCCACCCCCCGCCTGTTTAATTCTGCAACAGCTGCACATTTAATCAAACTCTGTAAACTTTTTAAAGTCACACCGCTGAAGAAACGTCCACTGATACTGAATCTGTCCTCACTGTGACGCTCACAGACGTCCACGATGAAGAGCAGCAACAAAACCCGCCGAGTCATCATCTCTCTGCTGTTAATATGTTACCCATTGCTGTATGTCTATCGTTATTTGTTGTCTATTAGTGGGATTCAATTAATATCTCCATGCAGCAAAATAACTCTGTTCCCCAAATGACAGCAGTGAAACTAAGTTAACGGCAGGTAGTTAACTGATCATCTCCTGCTTTTAATCTCCATCTAAATCTAAAATGTTTGCATTATGATACAGATTAATCTTAGCATTTATTTCTATGTCAGTGCTAACTTTTTATGCTAACTGACACAGACAGGGACTGTTAGCATTGTTAGCCAGTTAGCTGTAGCGCACACTGACCTGAACAGACACGATCTGGGTCGACTGAGAGGAAGAGATAGAGGAAGACTGGTGTGTGTGTATCATTGCAGGTACCATATATATTTTTCTCAGCAGGGTGTGTGCGTGTCAGGACAGGTGCATCTTAGTGATGTGTGTATTTTTTTCTGCTCGGACTCACAGTGCATCTCTCTCTCTCTCTCTCTCTCTGTCATCGACTGGCCAACCAAATCAGCAATTACTCGCACGCCCGACCATCGCTCAATGGACCTGCCCAAGCACCAAATAAGAGCAGGGGAGATGGCCGCTGAACACACACACACACACACACACACACACACACACACACACACACACTGGCATGCACACACACACACACACACAGATATACACATGTGGAAAAAGACAGGCATGCAGGTGGACACACAAACACACCTGTGAGATATAAACACACAGATGCAGACCAACAGATCCTCTCTCTCTCTCTCTCACACACACACACACACACTCACACACACACACACACACACACACACACTCAGCCTTCTTCCCAGCAGCTCTGAACTATCTGTGGCTGCTACAGAAAGGTAGAGCCTGTGAATGTTAAGTGCCTCCCTTAGGGAGGAAAATAAGGCCGGCTGATAAGTTAGTCAGCTGCAAATCCAACAAGTCCACATGAAGGCAGAGAGAAGCGCGGTGACACGACACACACCACCTCTCCACCTCACCTCACCTCACACACTATCTCTGCTCTCTCACTTCCACACACACGCACACACAGGTGAGCAGTCAGACACATGGCACACATCTGATATATGAAGAAATATGCACTCACAGAAGCACCAGGAAACCCAGAGACACACACACACGAGAAAAGACAAAAGCAGACTTACGCACACAAAGAGAAAGTGACCTCACTGACTCACTCACACACACACACACACACACACACACACACACACACAGGCATATGAACCAGAAAACCTGAAATCCTCCCACTTGACTCGAGCTGTGGACAAACCGCGGCTCGATAAATAGAAATAAATAAAATGGCCGGGTGAAGACCGAGGAAATCTACCTGGACGCAGGCAGCGTGGACTCGTCTGCAGCTCCTGCTTGGCTACGCATGTCTGCTCCCCCCTCCTCCCCCTCCTGCCCGGCCTACCTCCCTTCTTGCTAATTACAATTGATTTATTATGGACCAGGTAGCTTATCAGGTGCCCGGTGAAATTACAATGGGTGTCCGAAGGCTGAGAGGAGAAAGGGAAGGGGGTGGCGGTGGTCAATGTCGAATGGCAAAATCAATTAGCATTGATTGGCAAAAGGTTCATTTTGCCAAAGAGGACGCAGTCGAAGGGGATTAAACTTCCCTGGCCCCCTGACAACTTTGATACGACACAATGGCTGCTTTGCTGTCTGCGGTATAGTTAACAAGCTTTCAATAATATAACTGCATTTTTTTTTTAACCCCGCAAACCGTCTTCTCAATGTGGCCGCGGCTAGATTTCAAATCAGGCATCGGCTAGTCGGGGTCCAGCTAGGAAACAGATAGCATTGATCAAGTATCAGGGAGTGAAATCCCTCGCAAGCTCGCATCTTAATCCTCATCAAGAGGCCGACGCAGAATTCAAATCATCCTGCTTCAGGCTCTCCACGAAGGCTGGACAACAGCTAGTAGCATGAAAACAACACAGGTGGAGAAAGATGAATGACTTCACTTGAACTCAAACAACCTGACGGTAGCCTCACTGTCTCTTTGTCACCGGGAATTAGAAGATAAACTTCAACCGTTGCTGTTTGTCTTCTCAGATGTTCCACTCTAAAAAATGAGATCTGATTGGTAAATCAGTGATGAAGCCGCCGCTGGGAGAGCAACATCGAGCTCAAAGTACATTATGAAAAGACTGCTGCTTCTTTAGCTGCACATTTGCAATCAGTAGCATAATCCAGTGTATTATTCTGAACCAGAGGAGCTTCTTAGTTAACCTAAGAGGAGCTTTGTGGTTGTCAAACTGCATCTAATGACGCCAACTTGAAATTTAAGCACATTTTAAATACTGCAAGTACGATTTTGTTGCTTAGCAGAGGAGAGAGGAGACGCATCTCGACTGCTGATACCTGCAGACACCATATTAAGTGCCAAGACCTCCTGAGTGTGTATTTGTGTGTGTATTTGTGTGTGTCGTACCCTCGATGGCCAGCATGGCTCTCAGCTCTCTGTTCAGCAGTTCGAAGCGTCTCTCCAGATCGTGCTCTTTCTCCCTGTGGCAAGTTAGGAAGAGAGAGAGAGGAAAAACACACACACACACACACAACAAAGTTCATCAATATGTTAATGACTAAATCATTAAGCACTTAAAGAAACCTGCAATAAACATCGATTCAGCGACTCGCCCGAACCTTCTCTGGCTTTGCATTAATCTACTGCACATAACTGATACACATACTGCGTCTCACACAGCCCTGGGTGAATGTGTGTGTGCATATGTGGGTGTGTGTGTGAGAGAGGAAATAAAAAGGGACTATAAAGAGAGAAGAAAGGTGGTGAACATGATTTAAAACACAGAAAGGCATGAGAAGACAAAGAAATGAACATGTATCTACGGACATGCCACGAGTGTGTGTGGTCTGCATGTGCGTATGGATGGGTGTGTGTGCGTGTGTGTGTATGCAGCACAAATTGAATTCTTTCCTCTTTCAGCCATATTAAAAAATGAGCTTATTCGGTCCCTAATAGAATTTGTCCTTCACAGGCGCCTTTTCTCTTCGCCTCCACAGAGAGAGAACAGAAAGGGCTAATAATCAGCCCTTCTGTCAATTGGCCACTTAAAAGCCTCCCCTTTCCCACGATATAATGTGATTATGAATACTTCAAACTCTCCTCCACTCGCACACTTTGAAATCCCAACAGCCGCAAATGAAGAAAAAAAAAGCCGGCGCGTACGTGTGTGTGTGTGTGTGTCCACCTGTCGCAGCTGACCACATACAAAGAGCCCAGCGATGGAGTGATGATCGTCACATTTCTATTGATTTCATATCCCGTCCGCATGTAAATCAATGAGCGGATAGACAGAGGGGGTGAATGGAGTGGAAAGTACACTCCCACCCTGTGCGGCTTCAACGAGTTTGATCTAATGCTTGAACAGAGGAGCGATGTTTCCAGGTTTTTCATGCTTCTCAGTGCACAAAAAATATAGAAGAACAAACAAATGACTTGACTCCTCCAGGAGGAAATGGTTTTTAGTAGTTATCCATTAAAATAAAACAGCAAAAATGCTTTAAAAATAACCAAAGGAGCTGCTGAAAACAGGGTATGGTGGATGCACGCGGAGCTCAGAGGTCACACGGAAAGATGTCAGACGGTGAGGTACGTACAGCAGAGAGAGCTGGTTCTGTCTTCTGATGAGCGCGTTCTTCTTGTTCACCAGCATGAACCACTCCTGCATCATGGCCTCCTCCTCCTCCTTGTTGTTGCCTGGAAAATGCATGAAGACACAGAGAAAAACAAGCAGTCACACACATGATAGTGCAACATTTCAATAACGCCACCAGCTGTTAATGTTTACTCCTTGGTTGTTTCCTTGCCCCCTAAAGACAGATGCTGATCATTTAATGCAAAGCTAAAACAGAGGAAAACAACATCAGTTCCAGTCGAGTGAGCCTGACAGATGAAAGGTCCTTCTCGACCATCGTCTGTCTCTACATAACTACCTTTAAGCACACAGCGTATACAGGCGTACACACATGAAAGAGATGATGCAGATAAACGACTCAGTTAAGTCTTTTCGCCACTGCAGCGTCAGTATGTCCACCAGATATTTATGTGTGTGTGTGAATACACTACTCGCTTATGTTCCTTGTGTAAACATTCACATACTTCACACCATGTCTTCACAACGTCAATACGGCTTCAACCGGGGCGGGATTAACTCAGCGATTATCGTCGAGCGCCTTTACAGAGTGGAGCCTCTCACTGTAGGGCAATACATATCCCACCAATCACTCAGCGGGCCTTCAAAAAAACCACGTCTCCGCTACTCTCTGACGCTAGTGTAATACCTGCTCAGCACACGGAGAGCTAGCGAGGCTCAGATGCATGGCTAATGTAAGCTCGGCCCGCGCCTGGGGCTAAAGCTCTGTGCTGTAACTTACTTACAGGGTACAATGGGATGCGCACAGCTGATACGGACAAAGCACATTGAATGGAAACCCTCAAGTGTTAGAACAGCAACAAGAACCGCCTCTGTCGGTCATGTTTGACCAGGAGTAAAGACTGGAGGAGGACCTGTGCGTTTGACGTCAACCGGGCTTCTGCCGGCTGCCTCAGAAGTCAGTGATCATGATGATTTCAGGATAATAATTCAGATCGTAGCTATTTTACAGCAGTTTTGGGACAAGTTACAGCCACTAAATCCAAGTTATTAAAGTTTTCTGGTGGTGTTAAATGCTTTTTTACATCAGTAGGGTTGTTAAACTGGGCTTTTATTTTTAATTATGGACAAAAAAAAAGCTGGTTTGCTATCACGAAGACAAAATCTTCAGTTTTATATGTGAATTTGCAGATTTATGTAGTTAAAGTGACAGAAATGGGCCTTTAAATGTGTTAACATCTCATTATTGGCCAAATATTCTCTGACAACTTATAGAATCCTGACGTATGTGACTGTATGCTGGTGGTCTTGTTGTTTTGGTATTTGTGCTTTATGAATGAGTTTATCCCTCTTTCTCTCCATCACTGCCTGAATAAACCGCTGTGGTCAGTTCACTTTGCACTGTTTCTGTCTAGAATTGGGATACAAGCTTTGTGGCACTGGAGGCCATTTAAACAGCGACGGCAGCTTTAATCTGACACTTAGCACGTCTGCGAAGAAAAGACATGGATGAAAACAGAGGACGCGAGATGAAAGATCGTCTCAGGGCTTATGTTATTATCTCTGGCTGTTTTTTTCTCCCTTTCTCAAGAGGGAGGTTTAATAGCCGGGAAGCTACGACAGGCATCATAACAGAATTAACACTAAGAAGACATTTCATACCACTTATTTATTAATTGGGGCCCTCTGAATAATGAGAAAGGCATTGGTGCGCTGTACAGTGAAGGAACCCACGTAAGCCAAGTTTTGTATTTTATACTTCATTCTACAATCTTTCATTTATTGTCTGTAAAATGTGGCTTTCGGGCTCCTTTATGGTAGATTCAAACATCACTGATTTAGTGTTTTGTGCTTTTATTCTTAGACTTTCTGAATCAGCCAAACACTTTCACAGTATTAACTGAAAAACAATAGGTTTGGTGCCGAGTATGATCACAATCTGCGCCGTCTCCAGTCGAACACACGCACAGCGCTCATTGCAGAGGAGAGGGAGTATCGGGCCGTGGCGTCATCGTCAACAAAAGGCAGGCGCGTGGATGTGTGCGCGGACACCGGCGAGCGTGTGGACATTTGTGATACTCTGAGCCAGCAGATGTATGTAATTTCATTTAGGAGGGTGGAGCGGGGAGGGGGGAGCGAGAGAGAGAGAGAGAGAGAGAAAAAAAGAACGAGCGAATGAAAGAAAGCTTCGGGATTTAGCGGAATCGGGGGCTCGTGGATTACTGTAGTCAACTTTGAAACGGACGACACTCGGAGGGGGGATAAAGCCGGCGCTGACAGGTCATTGTGCTGCCTCGAAGTCAAATAAAACAAGCAAATAATAATGGCAAATATTAAGCTCCTGTGACATTGTGGCGAGGCGGGCTGGAAGACGAGGAGGGATTATAAAGCTATATCCCCCACCGCTAGCCAGCCAGCAGCTACCAGCCAACCACCAGCCGCATTTTATGAAAGGAGGGAGGGGAGGCCGAGGGAGGGAGGGAAAGGAAAGGAGGAGAGGAAAGAGAGAAAGGCGGGGAGGTCAGAGGAAGGTAGGAGAGGTAGGATAAAGGAGGAGAAAGGGAAGGAAGAAAGGGTAGAAGGAAGGAGAGGGAGAGATGAGGGGGTGATGGTGAACGTGGAGAGGAAAAACTGGAGGGAGGGAGGGAGTGAGAGAGGGAATGAGGGCAAGCAGGTGAGCCATTTCAAAGCAGAGAAAGAAAGGAGGGGATGGAGGGATGAGGGAGGACGAGCGGCGCAGGACGCTCGACAGCTGCTCAGCATCCTCCCCCTTCACTCAACCTCTCCAGAGCTGAACTCTGACCTCCAGATACTACCTGACTCCAACTGAGTCACAGTCAACGACTCAAGCACTGATGTTTAAAAGTCCCCATTAAAATCAAATATGAGGCACATTTTACAGCGGGAACAGCCGAGGCATTCAAAATACTGCTCAAGTAAATTATGCGGTATTAATGCTGCGTTCACTGACTGCAACAGTTATTTTCTTAACTGTTTATTCTGTCCTTTTTAATGATTAATGGCTTATTTGTCGATTTTTTTAGTCTGTAAAACGTGAGAACATAGTGAGAAACCATCTTAATTTCGAGGCTCTAATGCAGGGTTGGGGGTTTGACTCCCATTGGGAAAACCCTTTTTCTAAAAAAAACCTATCCACTGGCTGTACTGTAATGAGCGCGCCCACCAAATGGCATATGTTAAGAGTGACAACAACAGAGAAAAAACTGGTGAACGTCGTGTTGCATGAAGACAAATGGTGTAAATATCCCTGGCAGGCACCACTGACACTGTGTCTGTGAATCCAGCCTTGGCTCCGAGAAGCTGTGGATCCATGCTGGCTCTCGGGGGGCCATCTTGGATCAAAGCATCTGGCGGTTTGGCAGGTTGCATTCTGGGTCTTGCTGCTTGCCTTACACGCCATTTCTCAGTGCTCGACACAGAGCGGGGCAGAGCGAAAAAAGGCCAAAATCCACGGAGACTGGAGCAGTAAGTTTGGCATCGGCACAATGTTTGATCAGGACATCAAAGGATTAGTGAATATGTCCGATGGAGATGCACAGGGTTTCCCTTCCTACAGTAAACTTTATCGTCATTAACATCACGTTTGGCGTTACCTCGGCTATCAATGCGGCTGCGATGGTGAGAAACACACAAGATACAATCAACCCAGACACACATATACACACACACACAGCTGAGATACAACTGATACACACATCCCGACAACCCCTCTATCTGATTGCCTGTCTCCCTCTTCTCTTGTTTCACTCTCTCTGTCTCACTCACACGAACACAGCCGGGATACAATGACACGAACTGCCGCGTGCGGAGGGAGACTGTTATCCTTCAGGTAAGAAAAAGCCTCGTTAGAGAGGGTCCACGTGTGTTTGTATGCATCCACAGAGAGACAGAGAGAAATAAAAAAAAGAAGGAAATACGGGGTGAAAAGACAGAGTGAGCCTCTATAGCCAAATACGATTAAGATAGCTATCTTGGCCCCTGTTCCATTCAGTGTAGATAGGAATAATGAAACCCACCCTGAGGTGGTCAAACTGCTGCTGCTGCTGGTGGCCTGCGCTGGTTTTTAATTAAGTGTGTAATGCTGCTATGCTAGGTCTCAGTAAATGCATGCAAGGAGCAGTTTAGGCAAGTAAAGATGCATTGATTTAATCTGAAATGGACTCGAGCGTTTCTGGGAATGTGCAGAAAAGGTAGAGAGTTTATAGACACAGTATGATGCTAACGCTAAAGGTTTGAAGGGTTTGACTGTCTCGATTGTCTTTTCATCGAAGTTGCGAAAAATGCTCCTCAAATTTACCCAGAGGCCGAGGTGACGTCGTGAAATTTGTCCAAACATCAGTCCAAAATCCATTTCTAGTAGAGACGAGCAGAAAATCCTCACATTTCAGAGGCGTTTTCCTTAATAAATGACTCAAAAGATTAACTGATTTAAACAATTGTCAATTCATTTTCTCGTTCAACTAATTGATAAATTGACTAATTGCTTTAAGTCGCTGGGGTCAATACCGCTTCCAGTTAGGGGATAACCTTTCGACCACTAGACCGTCAGGCCACTTTACATGCATCTGTTTAAACATCATGAAATACGGCAACCTGATAAGCAAGAAATCCCACATTTGTCTTCAGTGGAGAAACTTCTCTCTGTGCCTTGAAGGAGGGAGCTTGGATAAGAGGGGAAAATGAATGAGACAGAAAGAGAAAAACATTAAAAGCTGTGATCACAGCACGTTGATCTCATTTCTTATCCCACCATTTTGCCATTTAATCCAATAGCTGCTAATCCAATTTGTCTATCGGACATGTAAAAAGGCAGGGAGGAGGAGGAGGAGGAGGAGGAGAAAGAAGGAGCGGAGGAGGAGGAGGGAAAGGGAGGAGATACAGCTGAACTTCTCTTCTGTGTCCAAGTCACTTTCTGAATTGCGGTTTGTTTAGGGACGAGCCGCACTTGTGCCTCTCCCACCGTTCCCTCCGTCCGACAGTCAAGCCCGTCTGATATCAGCGGGGATCAGGGAAGATGAAAGCCAAAAGACGCTTGAAAGGAAATGAGAAAAGAAGGAATAAAAAGAACAGGATGAACATTGTTTCCTGTGATTAGGTAAGAGCTCGTTAAAAGGCTGTCACTGCAGCGATGTGAATATGCATGACAGGGGCCGGCCTAATCAGAGAGGTCTGTGGCGAGGACTGGGGGGGGGGGGGGTTGTGCCTAAGTAGCCCACTGAAGACTTGATTTAATTAATGTGAGTAGAGGAGTGTCTTGCTAGGAAGGAGGCAGAGAGAGGCTGAGAGCGGAGCTTGGAAAAGAAAGGCTAGGCTGCTTGCAAATTCGTCTTCGGCCACATAACCTAAAGCCTGCAGTCGAGGTGTTTCCTTCATGTTGGATTATGGCAGATGAACCAAATCATAAGTGCGTCCAATCATCAGATTTGACAGCTTCACCTCTGCTCCAATCACAATCACACTCTTAAAGCTCAGCTGAGGCTCCACGTACACAGAGTGCAACAGTCGCTTTAATTCACAGCTCGGCGACATTACACCACTTGTGAAATGTGGAAGAATCAACCCTCCACATGTGATTTCTCCTGCTCTCTCCTGCTTTCTTCTGCTCTCTACTGGAGTGGTGCTGAGGGCTGTTTTTTCCAGGGAGGCTCGCTCGGAGCCTTTTTAGCCGCCCTCAATGGCACAATGGTCCCAGCGTATAGAGCAGATTCCTGCTTTATTGAACCTGTGTATAATGTCTGCTGAATGGAACACATTAACCGATTCACACTCACCTCTTTCCCTCCCTCCCCCCCGGATAGAAAAAGGAGAAAAGTGAAATAAGGAAAAAAAACCCTCCTCTCACACTGAGGCACAATGACTGCCTTTTCCACTGGTGTCATTTGTCAACCACTGCTTGCTTTACAATGTACAAAAGAGGCGAGGTAGGGCGAGAGCGAGGGAGGCAGGAGTGGAAGGAAGTGTTTTGGGGGCAGAGCGATGAATTGGGGCTTTTCCATAATCATAAGTGGGGCTGCATAATTATTAGTTTCTAATTACAAAGTGTAAAAATGGTGGAGGTTCATCTTTCAGTCAGTGTGGGGAGCGAGCAGAGCAGCTTAATTAATTATGCATGAGCTTGTGAGATAATTTTGGTTTACATAATCAATGATGACAGCAGATCAGCACGAGTTTAATGTTAAAATACTGAAACTGAATGTTGAAATAAAATGCAAATCCAGTACAAATAGACCAGTAAGGGTATGAAGTTAACACTAACTGACGTCTTACTGGTTAATCAAATCGGGCTAATATTTGTTCTGAGTTAAAAAAAAAAAAAAAAGGGCTCACCTGCCACCTGGGTGAGGCTGGAAACCAGTTACCGAGGTCATTGTGGCCACTATAAACTGGTCAGTCAAATCAAAGCACAGTGCAAACTGTCCCTCTGCCTGATGGCGAGTCCAATGCTGGTGATGATGATACAACATAAACATTAGTGTCACATGTTCTGAGTCACAGGGACGGACAGAGTGGAGCTTCAAAGCGAGGGACTCGGACACCTGAGGCTCCCACCCTGAGTCCTGCTATGAAGCTGTGGGAAAATGTTAAGAGCGTCGTGCAGATATATTCTGTGTGAATATTTGCAGATGCGCTCATTAAAAGCATCTCCTCATTATATACTGGCGCTTGCGAAAGAAGGCGCCGTTGCAATTTCAGCTGCAGCCCCGATCATGAGCTCTGTTTCAAGGGGAGGTGAGCGATGGACGGCAGTACGAAGGACTGCCAAAGCCTTTTTTAATGAGCAGAGAGTGTACACACGCAGCGCCTATCATGTCACTGTTTGAACATTTGTGTTCAGAGACCATGTTAAACACAGACGATAGATTTCTCCTGCTAATATGTTGCCTCCTCTCATCCTCCTCTCTCATAAAAACACACGCCTCCTTGCTCTCCTCTGCCAACTCTCCTATGTATACAGACACACACACACTTGGGCAAACACGTTTGACCTCAGAGCTAACAGTAGACCGCCCTCCAGACACCTCTCATTCCTCCACCTTTGGGGTTAAGAAGAGGTGGGGGCTCAGGCAAACAGAGTACACATAATAGACTCACTCTGGAGATGAAATGTTCATATTAGGAGACTCACACACACACACACACACTTTCTGCTGCTTGTACAAAGGGGTGAAGAGTGTATTTGCCTAAGAGAAATCATTTATGCAGCTCTCTCCCTCTCCCTCCTCAGCTCTTCTCCTCTTTAAACTTCTTCTACCTTTTCCATTTGACCGTTTAATTAAACGTGTGTTCATGATTTAAACTTACATTCTTTAATTGACAGAAGAGACTGAAAGGGGATCAGATTAGAAGGAAACAAATGCCGTTTCTGGAGTATTTTTCTGTTTGTTTAGCAGAACCAGCCAAGCTGCGACAATCACACAAATACAATCCTCCCCCTCCTCAACCCAACCCCACATCTCCTCCCTCCTTCCCTCCCTCCCTCCCTCCCTCCCTCGCCCCACTCCATCAAATTGTGTTTTTGCTGCAAATCAATAAACATTATCAGAGAGTGGCAGACTATGGGCTGGTGGAGGCAGCCTCTGTCTGTTAAAGCCCAGACCGCCCCGTCTCTATCACAGCCTGGGCAACAAGGCCAGGAGGAAACAGACACACAAGAAAGGTAGACAACACGAGCCCAACAAGCGCACACACAAACACAAAAATACATGTAGCGTGGACGTGGAAGCAGAATACATACATACGGAGACACGGCGGATGATCAGACAGCAAGTCTGTGATGCGTGCTACAGTCCTGCAGGGGGAGATTTCTCACATCCATACATTCAGAGACACAGACAGCAGAAACCAATCAAGGTGAGCAGAGTGGAAGAGAAAGAAGCAGCTGTGACCTATTGAGGTGTTTAACAATAATCCAAACGGCGCGGCTTTGACCACGCCACTCAACGTCAGTAAGAAATTAAAAGGAAAAAAGTACGACGGCACCAGCGACTTTGAACACTCCCTCAGCCATTAGGCCGCTGTATCAGCACTCTATGCTTGTCAGCTCGCTTTAGCTTTAGCGTCAGAAATCCCTGCTCTCTTAGAACCATTTAACTGAGCTCTAAATAAGATGATTTTCAACCTGTCCCCACTTAGCTTGGGGCTGGAAAAGGAAAATCAGGGGGCCTGCCACACACCATTTCTCAATTACCTTTCTCATTATTGTCACCCGTGTTCATTACTACTATTATCATTCTCCCTTTTCTGTTGCACCCTCCACTTTAGGCTAGCTTAGGCCGTTGTGGCTGTCGTGTTGGATGAAGAGAGGGAGGAAAGCGGCAGAATCGAGAGCTTTTTGCAAGGCCAGAGCACTTCAGGTAATTAATATAGCAAAAGGGGGCAGATGAGAGGAGACGGAGAATATGTGAGTGTATGTGCGCCTGTGTGTGTTTTCGCTGAAATGCCTGATTGGGGAGCTCACCTGCCGATACCCCCTAAAAGGTATTTCATTAGCGAGTCTTTTACCATACAAGCAGAGGAACAAAGCCTCGGTTACGCCTGTCTCCACTCCAACTCAACGGGGCCCTCCAGGACGCCTGTAGCTGTGTGTGGGAAGAGCAAAGAAGAGTGGAGGAGCAGAGAGGAGAGGCGAGGAGAGGCTATCCCCGTTCATAATCTCATGACAAAAGGCAAAAAGGCATCATCCTATTAACAGCGTGATCTTCACCAGCTCATGCTAGCTCCTTTCCACAGGGGGCTCTCTTTTATTATTAAGGTGAGTGGGTGATAGGGAGCAGGGAAGGCGCCCGGTGCCTTGCTATTAGCCCTGGGACAAGAGTAGGTATGGAGGGGGAGCAGAGAGAGGAGAGACCCCATGCTAGGGTCCCGCTTGGTGCCTTTTTCTATTCTCAGAATGGGAACCTTTGCTTGGACCTTTGGGGGCTGCCTTCTAATAAGCTCCAGTGATACAACACAAAGTGGGAGAGATCCTTCAATCACAAACCAGTGCCGACGCTCACTGGGAAAACATCCTCAGCTCTGCCTATTAACACTCATTTGAAGCTGGTTCGCGTTAGTCCTCGGCACCGCTAACATGTCAGGGATCAGCCATTCAGGGAATGCTTACTTTAAATATTGTGAGAGCTGCAGCCTTACCCGCTCTAACTTCACCTTCTATTAGTATTTGTACTCAAAGCTGGCTATGATCATGGCTGCTGTTGACGTTTTTATGAATCTGTGTTCTGACAAATGAGTAATTAAGTTCATATTTGTCGTCAACTCCTGCACCTTTCGACCTTTCGACGCCCCAACAAGCATTTACAGTTTAAGTTCCTGGCAGTGCTGTTTGACTCTGTCTGAGCTCAGCTATACGTTTAAAGAAAATATACTGAATATTCATGTCGGTACATGTTTGTCTGCTGCTCGTTTCTAACTGAAGAATCTGTGGAGATGCTACGACATGTTGCCTCTGCGCTAACAGGACGCCGAATTACATTTGACAGAAGAGGTTACATGTGTCAGTATCTGCATCCCATCAGCAAATTCAACAGACACGGGACTTAAGGACAGAGACCTGAAGTTCTCATCAGGGTGTGGTGAACTGGATGTTCACCTTCAGCTATGTGTGTGTGAGAGAGAGAGAGAGAGAGAGAGAGAAAGAGAGAGAGAGAGAGAGAGAGAGNCACTAGAAACCAGGACGAAGTTTCTAAAGTTAGTTTCTGAATCCAGCTGGATATTTATATACGTGTGCACAGGTCTGCCCTGCTGCTGCTCCTACAGGTGTACACTTAATCTACACTTAGAGGCTTCAAAGAATCAAGACGCTTTTACGACATTTACGGTTAAAAGAAACATGGTTTTGCTGTGCTACTACTCTGCAATGCACACAGTCACTCTCCGGCATAAAAGCCAGGATTTAGCTAATTTAGTGCGATAGAGAGAACTTTGAGAGACCTTTAAAAGGTACGTCAAAGTACAGATACTGCAGAGATGCACTCCATCCAGCTCCACCGGCTTACAGCCTGCTACCCACACACACACACACACACACACACACACACACACACACACACACACACACACACACACACACACACACACACACACACACACACACCTCCTCTCATCATCATCATCATCGTCCTCCATTCTCCTCTGTAGCCCAGTAAAAGCCTGCGATGACCTGGGTGTGTAGCTTATTAACCTCCCCATCAGTTCTTATCAGCCAATGAATAGCCCAGTCATCTGCCCCTCCTCGTGAATCTAAGAGCGAAAAATTTCTCCTCACGTCAGGGCTATAATTCAATGCACACACAAATCATTTAAGGTGCACACGCACACACACGCACGCACACACACACACACACACACACACACACACAGGGAAGGGGATCAGTGGTAACATTCTGTCAACCTTGGTCCTGGTGGGCTTCCAAGACTGGCGTGGACCAGATGTTACTGAAATTATCAACAATTGGAGGAAACAACAGAAGGGGTGTACATGGTTTGTGTGTGTGTGCGTGCGTGCGTGTGTGTGTGTGTGTGTGTGTGTGTGAGGGCCAGAATAAATTAATGGCTGATTTCTCCCCTTGCTTTGATGGCATTAAGAGCCCTCTTCTTCTCAATGTGCCGCGTTAAATGCTTTTCTCTCCTTCTCTCTTTCCCTCCGTCTCTCCCTTCTTTTTTTTTTTTGACGAGCGGGGCCACCCAGCAGAAAGCAACTGATGCAAAACGCCGGAGTAATCCCCCCCCCTCCATCCACCGCCGCCACCACTACCACCCCTCCCGCTATCTTTAGTCTTTGACACAGTAGCCATTATCTGTGGGATTTAGTTAAACCAAACCTTCATGTATTTGTTAGGCCCTGGGTTCGTTTTCTCCTCTGACTGCTCTGCTTGAGTGTGGCCAGGCTAGGGGGAGTTTTTCTTTTTTTTTCTCCACATAATCAGCAGAGCTAGGAGGGGACACATGAAGAGGGGGTCTACAATGCCATCTAGCTGGATTCTTCTTAAAGTCTAAGCTGAAATTCGTAACCTTGTTTGTGTTGATTGCTGCAAAAACTCTGAACTCTAATCACGTTATCAATAAGAAAGACTGAGAATCTCATGCAATCAATGACATCTGAGCAGAAAACATTTAAAATGGTTCAAACAAAGTCAGCACATTACAGAAAATGCCCTATACTGCTGTACTAATAAGAGATAAATGTACAGGTTATCATAATATATTAGAGTCCAGTTCTAACCTGAGAGCTACAGACGGCGACAAAGAGGTTAAATGTTCAGCCTTTCCTTTCTATATTTCCAGACTGTGACTTGTTTCTACTATCAACTCGTACCTGTAAAGCCACGCTAATCACTGAGGCCTTCCTCTCTGCCACATGCAGCCGCAGAGCTAAAAGCTGTGTTATGGAATCACTGTTGAAATTTGCAGATAAGCCGGGGCTCTGTGGGGCTAAGCTAAGGTTAAGCCAGGTGGTTTAGCTCCCTGAGAATGTGTTTACACACACACTGAGGTGTGAACCATTTGGGGAGCTTACAGAGGCGGAGAAACATGAGTTGATTTAGTGCTAGTGTAAACCTTAGTACCTGTTGATGGCGTTAATTAGGATAGCTTAACACAAACATCAGTATCTGGGTTTCTGATGCGGGCCAGGAGTCAGACTTAATATCCTTTAGGGGCACACACACTGATATCGCAGAGCTGTGCATCAAACACCTTTTCTGGTAATGAAAACTGCCAAACAAAGAGAGAAGGCATCAAATCTCTGGTCAGACTTATTCTTTAAAAAGAGATTTCATGATTTGAATAAGAAATGCCACCAGATTCAGATTACGTTGGCATTGTTCCTGTGCTTCTTATGTTTTAGCCCGTCCTTCATTTCAAACACTGTACAGCTTTTTACTCTAAAACTGATAAACACATTTCATGGCAAATTTCTATCTTATATTCATGACTTGTCTTCAGCTGTACTTGCTTTTTCTCTTCTCTTAATAGGCTTATTGTGACCATTATGTGCCAAAATTTGGCAAATTCCTCACATGTGAAAACCTACTTGGTGCAGAAACTCTGGTAATTTTTCAGCACTAGTATAGCAAAAAATCTCAAACATACGTTTTTAAAATAATCACCCCCGTTAAGCTTTAAACACGGGCCCACATGCAGGTCAAGACATGTATAAAGGCCATCATATTTATTAGTAAAGGAGCGAGAGAGGAGGGGGTAGAGAAATTTCTGAATGAAAAAGTGTGAGTATGTGAGACAGAGCAGTGATAACCCCCAGTGGAGGACCCCCCCCCCCCCCCCAACCTGCTGACAGACAGCTGCAATCTTTTTAGCATAAGTGGCTCCGCCTGCTCCATTAGCAAAGAGAAGCAGGAGGGTGTGTGTGTGTGTGTGTGTGTGTGTGTGTGAGGAGGGGAGAGCTCGACCCCCCCTGGGGTAGATGTTAGAACAAATTTGAGGGGTGTCATATTACACGCCTTGTGACAAGAGGCAGAGGGGAGGTGAACGATGAATTTGCTTGATGAATTAATCTGTGGACCAGTAATGGCTCTGCTAACAACATTAGTCATCCTTCTCACATCTCTGCTGTGATTCTCTCTCTCTCTGCTCCACAATCACGGCTTCCCTTCCTTCTTCACCTTCGCTCCCTGTGACTCTGCTTCCTCTGGCAGGTTTGCAGCTCAGCCCTCTCCCTTCACAACATCGATTGTTTTGGTAAAAAACTTCCTGCACTGCTCAAATCTTTGCAGGTAAAGAAGAACGTTTGGTTTGTTTAACACACTCCCTCATTTACATTGTCCCTAATGTGTTTGTAAATGTGTCAGATAAATCCCCCACAGCATTACATTAGAGCTGACACCAACACCGGGCTGTTACTGCCACTGGCCACGGCTCAAGCTTTGATTCAATACACAAATGCAAAATTGCTGTGTTTAAATAGATATTTAAATGGAAATGTATTGGGAAAGACAGCTGTTGGTATTTGTAGCCTGGAGTGCTCATTACAATGGGAAATGGGGAGGAGTGTGTATGGGGGGGTGATGACAACGGTAGCATGGCGAGCAGCTGTGTTAGCAAGTGAATGGTGTAATTACTGGCCAAACCTCTGTCATTAACCTGCATTGTGAGTGCCACCACATCCGTTACCATAAGAAAGCCTTGATTAATTGACTGCAAGGTAGAAATTCAATTATGTCGTTGGGCCCCAGTTTGTTAACTAAATAATAATCAACCACTTAAAAAAAAAAAACAATCAACAAAAAAGAAATATCCCTGGTGAATCTGAGCTACGTAAGCACATTTTTCTTTTTAATTTCATTTCCTAAGAGATGGGAGCGAGATAAAGTTTACATTAACAAACAAATATAAGAGGAGGTGGGGCAAGACAGGTGGATTAAAATGTGACGGCTTCACTTCAAACCAATAAGTGAACCCTTAAGATAAATTCATGTGAAAGACGTTTCCAACTACGGCACGAAAACAAGGCAAACAAACAAAAATAAACAATGTGCCTCTGGTTTATTCGATTGTGAGCATCACTGTGCTGCTTAAGAGTGTGTAGCTGAGTGTGCAGTCTTCTGTGTGTGAACATATATTCAGTGTGTTTGTTAAAGTGTAACTTGTGTATTCAGTGCTCGTGTGTGTGTGTGTGTGTGTGTGTGTGTGTGTGTATTCTGTGCTCGTATGTCTGTGACGATGTGTTTGGCAGCTTGCAGCACGGTTTATTGGACCCGCTGCTGCATGGGGTCTCAGGCAGAGAGGCGGCTGATGAAAGCACTGGCGGGATGCTCCAATAAAGAGCAGATTATCATAAGCGGCCATTGTCCACCTCCCAATTCTCTCCAACACCCCCCCCCCCCACCACCACCACCACCCCAACATCCCCACTTACTCACCCCTCTGCTGAAAATGTTAATCGGCCCTATCGCTGGCAGGCTGAGGAAAGGAGGAGTGCCTGGCCCAGTCAGTGCAACTTAAACTGATTTGGAGGAAGCGTGGAAAAATATGGAGTGATGAAAAATAAGCAACAAAATCATCAGGGAGGCAGAAAGTGAGAGATAGAAAGACACGCGACACAAGACAAAGACAACGAGACGCAGCCTGCAGTGATTCCTGCTCTAGTTTACAAACAAATTCAACTTGTGCGTCTTCTGGGACACGGCGAGCAGCTACACCCCCTTCACCTCCGTCCCAACAGACTCCCTCCCTCCCCCCCGTTGACTCCATCCACCCAGCTCGTTTTATCTGAAGATTCTCAGACAATGCCTAGAGGATCCCGTTCCCTAATCTTCCTAAAAATCCCCCTTTCATCCCCACTGTTAAAGAATGTATGAAAGGCCGACACCGAGCTGGAGAAAAGAAATGGGGGGAGAGGAAAAAAAAAAAAAGCGGTGCACATCTGGGAGTGAGGGTGGTGTCACTGTGCTGGGGGGGGGGGGGGGGTGGTGGGGGAGGCTGGGAGGAAGATAGAAAGCGCAGGGGAGGCAGGAGCTCAGCACTGGTCGCTTGTGCAGAGTCCTTGCAAGTTGACTAATTAAATTGTTTTGCTGCTCAAACATTCAAATGGCCGAGGAGATTAAGGGCATGAGCGGGAATGGGAGTGTATATGTGTGTGTGTGTGTGTGTGTGTGTGTGTGTGTGTGTGGGGGGGGGTGTTAATCTGCGTTCTGACCCAGTTGAACCTTGGAGTCACACACACACACACACACATTTTCACACAAAACAAAAAGCTCAAATCCTTTGTTTTGTCCCCTCAAAGGCACGAAAAAGGCAATGGGTTTTAAAGGAGTGATCCCTAGATTTCTTTTCTTCCCCATAGGGAAGAACGCCGCATTTGCTCCTGAAGTGAATTCAAGATGACCACAAACACATTCCACCGCGCTCCGACACAAAACCATTCGATTGAGAGCGAGTGCTCTTTTCATAACCCTGACAACAACAACAAGAAAATGACCAAAGGCTTCGAAAAGAGACGCATCTTCTCTTGGCTGTGTCTATCTCGGTCGCCACGAGCTTAGCTTACGAATTGGCTCTGTGATTATGGATAAACAATAGTCGCAATCTCTCTGTTCAACAATTTCAATCACAGTTCGCACAGTGGACAGGCCCACAGCGTAGCATGGCTTTATTTTCAAGTCCACCTTTATCGGAAGATTCAGGAGGGGAGCCGTGTTTGAAGCTTAATGTTACTCGCTTCATTTTCAAAAAGTGCACAGAAGAGCATTTTTTTTTTTTTTTTACACTGACAAAATTCAACAATGAAACACCTGAAAAACAAAGCGCATGCTGATTAAAGCCAACACCAAAACCTCTCGTCCTCCATCTTTCAGTCTGTGAACCGGGGAGAGTATTATAGTCTAAACACTTTTTCTTCTGTCAGTGCTGAAAGATTAGACTGGTTATCCCATTAAAGTTGGTAAAATGCCATTCTTGTGTCTTTAAGCTCTCGTATAGGAGGTCAAGATGAGTCTGCCTGCGCTTACAAGGCGGGCACGGATGTAATCTGCCCAAAGTTACAATAATTAATGTTAAGCTTCTTCAGCAATACGTTTGTGAAAGAACTGGCCCTGATAATATACTTAAAGCTGCACACGCTGTTTGTATTGCCGCAACAAGACAAGCAGGGCTTGATGTGCATGCGTATCTGAGTATGTGTGTGTGAGTGTGTGTCCCTATGCCACTCACGTAGCCCAGCTTAAATCTTTAGTCAAACTATAAGCTGATGCTACCACAATGCTGGATTAGGACGACAGGCAGAGTGAGAGGCCGGCTCGCTTGATGCTACGGAAATATAAACGTAACACACACACTCTGCCAGAGCCTCATCACCGTTAGTGCGAGGACAATAACTAATGAACACATTAGTTCACAAGCAATCAATACAGTAGTGAGCTAAAATCATTTAATCCCTGATAATGACAAAAATATTAGAAGAGTCAAAATGTGCCTGCAGGCCTCAGTTTGGACGACAGGCATTCAGAGCCACAGGTTGACATTCACATTCTGCAATCCTCTGCAAGCCAGCAGCCCCTTCCCATGTGAAGGCATTGACAGTCCGGTCTGTCCCTTTCTCAGATACTGAGGGGGATAGGCTGCATGTGTAAGGTCCCCTCGTCGACTCGCGCACACAAAGGCAGATTAAAGGAGCGCGCGCCATAAAAACCCTGTGTCAATCTTATCGGCTTGGAGTGCAATTTTTAAACATATGTTAATCTGGGGGAGCTAAAACTCATTCTCTCCTCTCTCTGCTTGTTTATCTCTTATCAAATGCGCAGTAGGTGAGAGGCAGCTTCGCAGTGCGGCTAAGTGCCATTATTTGGATAATTGCGTCCATTGTTGCAGGTTATATAGCTATTTGAAATGGGAGGTGTGTGTAAATAGGTGCAGGGGCCAGGTAGGGGGTGGCTGAGATGGGGCCAGGGGATTTTCTACGAAGGCTACACGATGCATTTGAATGCGTCTTCATACCTCAAGATGAATTTTCAATAAGGAGCGTCTGATATATTTTTCTGTGTAACAATACCTTTAGAAAAGCAACAAAGCCAAGGTCAGAGGCATTACATGAACGGGTATAAACACACTGGAAATTAGCATGCTAACAAAAGACACATTAACGACGCCATCGAAAGTTCAAACCATTCAATCCGCACAAGCTGTTTTTGTTGGACGGGTTATTCTTAAAACTTTCATACTCTACGTTAAAGACAGCCGTATAATAATACTAGACTCAACATGAATAATGTATAATGAATACACAGCTTCTGTTGAAATGCACTAATATTCGTCTCATATTATCAATAAACTCCTATAAACACTCGGTGCGTTGCAGGAGGTGGACGTTCTCCTAATGCTGCATGTGTGAAGGACAGTGCTCCCAGTGGTGCAAGAATAACAAGTTCATTAGTCAAGGGGGGGTGCCGCAGGAATTCAAATTCCCCCCCGGCCCGGGCCTGCCCTCTGATTGGCTGGCTGCGTCGGCATGGCGAGACTCATTAGAGCCCAGCAGTAATTAAGAGTTGTTAGAAAGTGAATTCTCCAACCGCAGATTAGAAAATTAAACTATTTACTGATTACATATTAATAGAAGACAACAATGGCGCTTGCCATAAGCTTGGAAGGCAACCAAGGAATAAATCTGTGTACTTAATTACCATAAACAATGGGGGCATAGAAATGGAGTTTTATGCACACTCCCTCCTGTAATGTGTCTGATATCAGAAGACACTTGACAATTCTTGTTCAATTATCTCTATTATTTAATGTGCTGTGAACTGCCTCTGAGTAAATAAATTAACCACCCCAATTACTTGGGATTCATCTGGGGAGGGCCGCGGCGTAATAGAAAATGCCACAGAAAGCTGCATTGTGCCCAAACCAGGGGAGAGAGGGGGGAGGAGAGGAGATGTGTGGAGAAGGAGGGAGAGCAGGGGTGAGAGAAAGGAGACAGAAATAAAGATTCACAGGGATAAAAAGGAACAGAGCAAATAAAAAGCGGTGCAGAGAGGCAGCGATGGTTCGGAAAGGAGAAAGAGACAAAGACAGATAAAAAGCACAAAAAGTGAACTTAATAACAATAAAATAATAATAAAAAAAGATGATCAAAGACTTAATTCTTTGTGGCAAACATTACACATGTACATATAAGCACAATGACAGACTCTACTGAGAGAAGAGAGGAAAAAAAGAGGATGAGGGAATGACATGTGATATCAAAGAAGGGGAATATTGAGGAGCAGCAGAGCACAGTGGATCTTCCCAGGCTTTCTGCTGCTGGAGCAGAGAGATGAACAATCAGTCATGGGTCAGCCGGTCTGTCTGCTCACATCTGCCCATCAGTCCTGCAGCGCCGTGCGCTACCACAGCACCGCTGCACACTGAGCTCACCCAAACTTACCTCAAGAGGACTGAATCATATGATCATATGCACTGCTGTGACATGCACCCTGCTTAGAGAGTCTGCTGTGTGTCTCAGCTCTGGGGATAATCTACAAGCATATGCATTCATAAACATAGGGCTAAATATAAAACTTAATACGGGAATAGTCGATTATTTACACAAATCTTAAGAGTAGAAACTTTAAGAAGAGATCTGTCAAAACATGAATAGAACGACTTCCTCTCTTCCTCATTATCTAATCTTTCGCTGGGATCTCATCTGAACTCCAGCTCAATTAAAACAGAGGAAAGTGGTGTTGAATTTGATTTCTCTCCGTCCTCTCTAAGAAAGGTCTGCTCTGAAAAGCTCAACTTTCAAGTTTGTAGATATTTGGTATTTCATAAACACATGCTTTAGTTCAGATAAGAGAAGCTAAAATGAAGCTGACAGCTGATTGAGAGAGAGCTTCTTTGTGTTTCTAAGAGGATGCAGGGAGGAGGCTGCTTCCACGTGTTGAGTTTGTGCTGTGCTGCTAAGAATAGAGGAGAAAATATTGGTGGTTTCCTCCTGGCTCACTTTGGGAATAGACGAGCGGAGGCAGTCGATAAAGACTGGTGGTGGATTTCACAACCAGGTATCAGATCACACAGGTGAATAATTGACAACACGTTTTGTCCAACATGCACACTAATACCCACGTAGTGTGCGCTTATGGTGCCAACAATATGAAATGAGTGAGCGAGTGAGTCCCTGGCATCCTGCATCCTGGGAAAGACCTAATCAAGATTTGACAAAAGTAACAACTGTCCTAAACTCCAACCAGTCACCTGGACATCTAATTCAATACCGGGGATATTAAAGGACCTCTGTACATTTGCTCAACTTCAAAAAAGTGCCTGGCAGACAACAAAATATGAACGTTCTGGTAGCTGGAGGTAATTTCTCACTATGTCCCCTAGTGAAGTAAAGGCAGCAGTCAGATGTGATGGATCAATACCGGACGTTTTGCTTACAGCCAATCAGCCACAGCTTCAATCAGACATTCTGGATCCAGAGAGAAATATCTATCATCTATGACAGCCTATAGAAAGGTGACCTCAGTTGCTGAGGTGATAAAGGTTAGTTTAGTTACCACCTGTCACTGGCACATCTCGCTCTGATGCCTCCAGACCTGGGCCTAAAGGCGCAATCCATAACCTATTGGATGAGTCTCTGGGATAAGTGCTGCAAAATGAGATATGGAAACAGAAATGCACTTTCAGGAAGTGAGAAAGGTGTTCAATATCATGAGGTAACTTTCTTTTCCCTGGCTGCGACGCAATGCCAGAGTGGAATCAGTACTAATTTGAAGATTCATGATTGCACTGAGCCTTAAATACAGACAGAAGAATACACTGACTACAGACAGATGCCTCATAGTTAAAGCATAAACATGCCTAACTGGACATGTTTCATTCCTGTTGATAAGTAGAATCAGCACTGACCAAATGCGGCACTTGAGGAGCTTTACAGTATATAATACATACCATATCACCCATTTATACTGCACTACATCATCCAGCAGTCAGTGTGTTGATGTGTGGAAACCACATTTTCTCGATTTCATTCCCCACTGATGTTATAAGGGGGTGAAAAGCAACCAAGGTGAATTTCTCTTCGTGATATCCTTTTATTATTTTGTCCTCGCCTTCCCTGTTGTCACCCTCTTCCTTTTCTAGTGAATCATATTTTTCAGGAGGGGACCGCAGGTATATATATATTTATATAACTATATAAAGAGAAATCTTTATGGCTGAAGGTGTTTGGAAGTAAATAACCTGGCGTCTTGCTGGCTAGCGGCTGGTTTATCAGTGGGTGAAGAAGAAGAAGGAAAACAGCCCTTCAGATTGACACAATGGCATGCGCTCCGACAGGGGAAGAGGGCACAGAGGCAGGGAGGGAGGCGAAAAGCAAACACAACAAACGGAGGAGAGATAGTCTCGATATCACGACCCAAATGGGATGGGAAAGGTGAGCGCAAATCCCACCGCCCCAGTTTCCTTTTCTAAAAGCCCCCTCTTCTATCCTTCCTGTTGCTTTTTTAGGATTTTGGGAGTTAAATCCACCAAGTTGGGTACTGATATATCAGAGAAAAGCATGAGAGCTGTTACTAAATTACTACAGAAACTACTGTAGCTTCACTTTCAGAACATTTGCAAATATAAAAATTTTACACTTCCTGGAACCATGCTTTTTTTTTTTTTTTTTTTTCAGCAGCATTCTTGGGTGAGGGATGGGATGGTTTAGTATCACAAATGGGATGCTATTCTCCAATTTCAGTTAGGGACTTAACGGAGCCAAGGCCCCTCTTTTGGCTCGGCACACTGTCTCATGTCTTAACAAGGCTTTACCCCCGGCCAAATCTTAAATAAAAACCTTCCGAATCTGGCTCCATGCGCCAAACCAGATTGCACTTTGTATGCGCGGGTGTGTAAGCATTTGTGTGTGTCTGTCGTGGATTTGTGAACTGTGTCAGTGCTCATGTTGTGTTGCCTCGTGTTTTTTTTTTTTTTTTTACATTTCTTTGCCTCTCCCTCTCTCCTCTCTTTAACTCACCCCAGTCTTTCCTTATACAGCATATCAATGAAGGCCAGATATGTACTAGGGGAAGGAGGGTGTGTGTGTGTGTGTGTGTGTGTGTGTGTGTATGTGTGTAGCCGTGCATGGCTGAGCGCACTGTTCAATAGTGTGGAGGCTGGCTGGCTGGGGCCGCGGCTGGCAAACGGCTGCAGCGGAGACTTCGGCTGGGGCTCCGCTATCGCACCCAGTTATCGTTTCCCCCATGAAGGGCTCCCTTATCACCCCAGCCCAGAGAGGTCTCCCTTCTTCTCCCATCCCCGAGACACACTCCCCCTCTCTCTCCCTCCTCACCCACCCTTTCCCTCCCTTCTCCACCTCCTCCTCCCTCTACCCCCCCCATCCCCTCCTTTCATATCCACCCAGCGCTCCGTCGTGCAACATTCAACCGAGAAGGGGGGGAGTGGGGGGCTTCAAAGGTTCTCTCTCACACAAACGCACACATAAATACACACACACAAACTCCCCGAGTGCACATGCGTGTGTATGTGCGTGCGTACGCTCAATTTGCCAAAACAGTTTTTCCAGTGTAATTGGGCTTGGGGTACCTGTGTCCATGAGATAGCGCAGCCTCTTCTCCACGCGAGCTGCTCGGGCGTCTATGTGCCTCTGCTCGCTCTCCAGTGCAGACAGCTCCCCAACCACATACTGACTGGTGTCTTTGAACGCCTTCTGTCAACCAGAGAGAGAGAGAGAGAGAGGGAGAGAGAGAGGGAGAGAGAATGGTTATGAGAGAAAAGGAAGAGTAGTGCGATATAGCATTAAACAGAGACAGAGAAAAAACGATAGAGGGACGAGACAGAATGAGGGGGAACGGAGAAATACAGAGATGGAACGAGGCATAAAGGTAATAGGGATAGAAGAAGAGAAGAATGAGGAGGAAATGAAAAGATAAAAAGCAGAGGGAGGAGGGTGAAAATGTATGAATAGATGAGCAGAGCGACTACAAATCTTCCATACATGAAACAAAAGAGAATTTCGCCAGAGAAGAGTTTACTTTGACAAAAGCAGATAACAAATAAAGCCAATGACAAACTGTTGCTGCCTCTCGCTTTGTCTGAGCTTTCAGTTCCTCTCACAGCTTCAAACGCTGTGCAACGCAAAGGGCAGCAAATACCTCATCAGAGTACTGCGAATGAAGACGTATTGAAGCAAATCTTTATTCACACCGGACAATGACACATGCAAAGATAACATTTGTAAACTTAAAGGAATTATCTTATACAATCATCGACCATGAGACTGATCAAATTTACATGATGGTGTACATTAAGTGGGACTAAACAGGTGGGGAACTTAAGTTCAACCCATTCTTGTAAAAATAAGAGGGGCTGGAGTGTAGCCTTTAAAATGGGCCTCATCGATCTCCTTAAATCTTCCTGGTTTCTGTTTCAGGCTTTTACCTCTTTGTTGCTAAAAACTTGGTGAGAGACGGGATCATAATCAAAGGTTGATCAGTAAAAGACGCAGTAGCCACAGTGAACAGCAGGGTTAACCCAACTGTGCTGATTAATCAATGATCAATTAATCATTTACATCCCTGACCGCACTTTGAGCTTGCGTACATTGCCAAGTTATGTCTCATACTGTTCACATCAAATGCTCAATCATGGCGGCTGCATGCGATCACCATGAGCTTTCATGTGTAACTGCTAACTTTTACAGTAGACGTCCACAATGTGTGTTACTTATTTGAAATAAGTAATGTCATGTCTGACTCACACGGTGAATATTCAGATGAAGAGGAAAACAGATGTGGAGAGACATCAGCATCCACAGACGTCACATGAATCATGTAACAAGTTGTTTGAACCTGTCTTCCTCTTTAATATTTATTTTTTGCAGTGTAGTTTTAACTCATCTGCAGGTTAAAACATTAGTCTTTCTTCCGGCTTCCCATGTACAAAAACACCATCCACTCCACAACTCAGACACACATACACACACCCATCACTCTATAACTACATGCACTTAATACACACTCCATCCCTGACCCCTCTTCACCTCTGTCTCCTGACTGCTTGCTATTCTCCAGAGAAGCTCCTCTGAGTGAGGAGAAATGTTTATTCAAATTCACCACTGAGGATGCATCCGAAAAAATATCTCCATTTTATTGCTGATGCACTTCATTTTTCTTAATGGGAAGGAGAACTAGTGAACAGGAGAGAGAAAGTTTTTTTTTTCCATTCCACCCAGGCCAGCACTTTTTCCCTGTACTCTGTGCAGCATGTGAGCGCGTGCCTCTGTGCACGTGCGATTTGTCCGAGTGTGTGTGTGTGTGTGTTGATTCCCAGCAGCCTCTCTCCCCCCCCTCCCTCCTCATCCTTGCGCGCTCTCGCTCTATCACCATATTTTTCCTTGGCAAATCAATTTTACACATGATCAGCCCACTCCCCTTGCCGCGCTCGGCCCAGCCGTAATTAAGAGGAGGGAAATTACCATATATATTATATTAATGCAAACATCATTCAGCAGGTAATTCTTGGCTGATCGGGATAATGGAAAGGTTGAACACCCATTAACCCTGGGGCCCAGGCACTGGGAGGAGGAGGGTGTGTGTGTGTGTGTGTGTGTGGGACTGGGGTGGAGGGTGCAGGGTCGAGGGTAGGAGAGAGCTGCTTGGGAAGAGAGATTCACCCCTTGGTCTCCATTGGCGCACACACTCATTGAAATAATAGCGTTCTTGCAGACACACACTTCGTACGCACAAGTTCAAACACAAGCTGAGAAAAGAGTGTGAGTGAGCGAGTGTGTGTGTACGCTTGAAGGACATGTAGGCAGATTTCTCTGCAGACACACACACACCTCTAAATGGCAGAGCAGCTGATATCTACCATTGTTATAATTAAAACGACAGTCTGTTAGATCAATACTTGGATGTCTGTGTGGAGAGGAGAGGACAGGAGAGTGAGGGAGAGGGTGAGATCGTGTGTGAGAGGACGAGAGGTGGACAAGGTGAAGAGGAGGAGGGAAATTTAAGCATAGAGGGAGCCCAGAGAGGAGCTCAGTGATAGATTTATCTAAGACAAGGCAGAAAGAAAGCTGACTAACAGGAAGTATAAAAAAAGACCAAGTAGGAGTGATGAAGAGATACAACCTCTGACCTCACTCCCAATCCCTAACTCCCCTTTTTCCCCCTGCCAAGGCTTCATAAAGCTGACCGTGACGGAGCAAAAACTGAGTCAAGAGTTGATACTTGGGCCAAGGTATGCACTTAAAAACCCTTCGCAAACAAAAGTATGATTCAGGGGAAAGAAAACAACAGACCTCCTCTTCAAATGGTCTGCGGATGTCGAGCTCCGTTGGTGAACCTCTGTCTTCCTCGGCCCTCCTCAGATCCTCAGGAACAGACTTCTGTCTCTTCACCTCTGGTGGGATGAAGGACAGGAAGGAGTGTGAAAGGGAAACAAAGGATGTATGGCTATTTCTGAGAAAGCGTGATATCTGTCTGTCAAACAAGTGGTGGCAGCCTCCAGTTCTTTCAGTCACTGCACTTTTTCTACATTAAACTCCTCTTACTTTATGGATGTATTATTACTTATTTAGCCGTTATTGATGGTTCACATCAAAAATGTATTAAGAACAGGACATTTTCTGTAAAGGAGAGGAGGACAGTGAAGGAAGACCTTCCTCACAATGCTGCTTTCAAACAGCAGACACTCAACAGGTCAATCATTATGACACACTCAAAGTGTCTGTGCACCTCCTGCCATTTACCTGCTCTCAGGTATGAATTGGATGCATGCATCCAGTGTTGCTGTGTGCAAACACGCCTCCCTGGGTAAATACTGTATGCATTGTCTGTGTGTGTGTTGAATTGTCCCTCACCTGGTCTGCTCTCCACATACTGGCTGAAAGACTTCAGCTGTGTTTTCCTGACTGCAGAGTCCTTGTTGAAGACCACCGGACTACGCAACCTCTCCGTCGCTCTGCGCAGCCGCTCCGCTCGCAGCTCCTCAGCGTTATTCTGTCAAACACAGAGAAAATGTGCATTCAGTTTGGACGAGTGTTGCTTTCTGTTGATGCTACATGTCACAGGAATATAACGGGTTCAACAGAGTTACTTGATTACTTGTAATTGCATTAAGCGAGAAGTTGATGCTCCAGTATTTCTGGTGGTGCACTCACACCCTGAGCCTAAACCAATCACAGCACAATGTAACTGCAGCAGAGTTTCAACTGTCCATCCAAAGCTGATGGACAGCAACTGATGAACACCAAGAACTTCAAGAAGTGTACAGAGAGAACTCTAAACAATGGCAGCAAACTACCGGGAAACCTCCACACACGAATGATTAAACTTCAAATTACTGACTTTAAAAAACAGTGTCAGCAATTAGTCTCATCTACTATTCTGTCATCCTGTACCAGCCACTTAGATCTGCTCTCAGGCTTTTATTAGGCAGCTGTTTTAGTATTTCACAGCTGCTCTGTGATTACTGCGATCAAACACACACACAGCATTAGTGCACGTGCAAACACACACACGTGAACGCACCTACCGACAGGCCATGAGATAAATCTGGTTGGTATGTTAGCTATAGTGTGGTTTGTGTGAACACTACTCTCTCACTCTCACACTCACACACACACACACACACACACACACACACATCCTCACTCATGAGAGAGACAAAAAGGAGGCAATTAACTTGACTTTCAACAAAACCCTGAGCCAGAAAATATATTCAGATTATGCAAAATGCAAAAAAACGCTATTGTTTTCAAAGTGAACATGTGTTAAAAAGCTACACGCTCGCTTCTCCCACTATCAAAAACGGCATGCAGAAATGCTTTATTACCAGGCCTCCAAATATGCCAAGCCGAGTGGAAAAGAAACTGACTCGGGCTAAGATTGACGTTGTGGCAACGTTAATAAGACGGCGAAACGTGTAATAAAGTCGACAATTAGAGCAAACATGTTCCACTGCTTGAGACGGAGGGAGATAGTCAAGCAGGGTGTGCAGAGCGAGGAAAGCTAATAGAGACGATGCGGCCGCGGAACAAGCTGGAGATGGGGAGCTGTTAGTTTAGCTTCAGATTATTGACTTTCAAAAACAATGTCAGCAATTAGTCTGTCCTCACTTTGCTTTGTCTGATAGTCTGTCAGCGTCCTCCAGCCTCTTCAAACCTCATGTCAAGCCAAATCGAGGCAAATTTATTTATGAAGTGCTCGGTGCAAAATGCCCAATTAAAGATTTGAAAAGACAAGGCCAGAGGCTGCATGTGTGAGTGCTGCTGTTTGTTTGGGTGCGTGCAAACTTTAAGGGCAGCACCAAGGCAGTCCAGGAGAGCAGGGAGAGCATTAAAATTACTGATTGCAGGAAAAGACAAAGGCCTTCTCTCACTCTACTGATGCTTTTTACTTCCTTTCTCAATAAAACTAAATTGAACCTCTCCATCTTCCAGTGAAGTGACATCACAAAGAAGCGTTGGTATGGACCAGAGTCCATCAAGTGACTGATTTTACGAGCGTTTCATTTGTTTGTTTGCAGGAAAAGTGTAACAATCACTGATAATTGGATGTCAAAGGATTTACTGGTTTAATGTTGCTGTCCTTGTCATATTTTCTTTTTTTGCAAGCCGCTGCAACATCTATAGGGAACTGTTGATTTAGCAAAAGAGTGAAATCTCTGGGGACACTGATTAGGACACTGAGGCTGTCTACCCAATTATTACTTATTGTTTAACTCCTGTGAGTCACTTTCCAACCAGAGCTGAATGAACACCACATATCAACATGATAATGACCAAAGACAACACCTCTACTGGCCTTCAACACCTTAAAAAGTCTGTCTTCCTCCATCACACACACAGAGGACACCTGCCCACTTGGCTCCCCCTCTGTCTCCCTTTCACATTCTGGGACAAGCAGATATTAGGGTGTCCCCCCCCCCCCCCTTTTTACTCCCTTTCTTTCGCTCTCCCTCTTTATCTCCTATCGCTGCTATCATCGCACCGTGGCAGCGGTGAGTCAGTGCTTTTGGTGTGTGTGAGTGTGTGAATGCGCATGCAGGGGGCTGCGTGACTAACGTTGCAGTCTGCTGAGCGTCGCATGCCCTTATCGTGCGCTACCAAGGCCGCGCATACACACAATCGCTAATGAGAGGGAGGGAGAGAGAGTGTGTGTGATGTTCCTGCAGGTCGTTCCACCCGCCTGAAGGACTTTTGGGATGCCCAGTCCTCTTGGGAAAAGACAGTTTATCCTTTTTTTTTTAAAGGACAGAAAAGTGAAGTCATACAACTGCACATAAACACACATTAATGCACATTAAGATTTGAGCTGAGCACAAACTTTGGGATTTTTAAAGGCCAATATCATAATATGAGGATAGCGGACGCCAACAGACTCAACAAACTGATCCGCAAGGCCAGTGACGTTGTGACGGTGGTGTCAGAGAGGAGGATGCTGACTAAGCTATGGACTATCTTGGACAACGTCTCACACCCACTTCATGACGTGCTAGCCAGGCACAGGAGTACGTTCAGTGAGAGACTATCTCACCAAAACTCAGGACTGAACGCCACAGGAAGTCATTCCTGTCTGTGGCCATCAACCTGTACAACTCCTCCCTCTGAATGGCCCTTGGGCTTTTCATTGACTGTTCTGATGCATATTTGACAAATCACATCCTACTGTATTAACTATGTTTATTTTCTCAGTGTATATATTTTGTTTTATATTATGTTGTATGTTTTGTTTTATGTATATAGTCTTAGTATGAATATTTTGTTTTTATATTTGCACTCTTGCTTCCTCCCACAGACCAAAAACATGCTCATTAGGTTAATTGGTGACTTCAATTAGATATTCAATAGATATTCACTACAAGATGGTGATAATTAGTGAAGTACATGACACTCGACATTCACACACATTCAAAGTCTGATGGTGATGGAGCTGCAGGTGTTGATGCTGACTCAGCAGAAGTTTGTGGTTCAATCAAAAATCAAATACGAGGCAGAATGAGGGGCTGAATGCACTTTTGGGCCAAGTTTTCTGGTCAGGGTTAGGTGTCAACCAAACGGTGATTGTACTTCTGTGAGGGTCAAGTGATGCACACATAACGCACTCCTTTAGCCTTAAAGCACTCAGCCTGTCAGGCTTTGAACACAAGAGGGTGTTTATGTGAATCGATGATCAAAGACACCCTGTGTCACCATAAGCACGGAGGGTTTCACTTGTACGCACGCACACACACAGACACAGACACACACACACACACACACACACACAGATACACACACACAGACACACACACACACACACACACACACACACAGATACACACACCTTATTCCTCTTGACATTCAAAATCAATTAAACAGATGTTAAGAATGGTCGACTACTTGTTGTTGACTCAATATTCACATCAGAAGATATAGTAAACACATGGAGCAGCATCAACCCCCCTTCCCACCAACAGACACACACACACACACACACACACACACACACACACACACACACACAGTCTGAAAAGGTCATAGTCAATAGAGGGGGACTACTACATGTTATATAGGGCATTATGATGCCAGTGTGTGTGTCTCATGGGTTTAGACACACTATACGGACACGAAAGGGATAAACTATGGTCTAACATGAAGTGGTCCAACTGACTGATGTGTACACAGGGTCAGCCGGCTGACAACCAGGGTCAATCGGACCTGATTGATTGGATGACCCTTTGAAGGTGTAGAGAGAAGGGGGGGGGGGCAGAAAAAGAGGGAGAGGGAGAAGATAGAGGGAGAGAAAATAAAGACACAGTACCCAGAGGGTGTTTTCAGGTGAGTATATGCGTACCTCCGACCCTTCTGCAGGGCTGAGTGGGGATGTGGAGGAGGCAGTGGGCGAGGACGAGGAGGAGGTGGAGGATGGGGATGAAGGGGAGGTGACTCTTCTTGGGCTGGCGTCCACTAGCTTCTTCAGCTTCAGATCCACATGCTTACTGTTTGTACCTGGAGGGAGAAAGAGAGGACAGTGAGTACAAACAGTGTGTATGTATACTTCAAAAATACAAGGAAACATTAACAAAACATAACAACAAAATTACTGAGGAAACCTGAGACATGTGAAGTGAACAGAAGCACACAAGGTGGCATAGAAAACACACACTAATACACACACATTCACATTGACAGAGACAACTTGGTTTACATTCATGTACACACACACTTGGGCAAAGCCATTGATAAGGAACATATACACTCTAACACATGAGTGGGGAGATACACAGTATACTGTGTGTATATATAAATATGATGTGAGACAGATAGAGATCTGGACAGACTCAGCAGCCTTAAGTCCTGTTTGTACTGCAGAGAGCTCCTGAGGTACACAGTGTACATCGCCGGGACTATCACCATGGTAACCACAGGGTAAGATGGAGGGAAAGAGAAAATGGTTCATTCTTTAAGTATTTGTTCTCTCACACTCTTTCTCAAGAGCTTATAATATTTAGCAAGTCCAGGCTAGTAGAAACTTTGATTACAGGAGTGTAAGGACACACAATTCATCGGTACCATGAAGTACAGCTGAACTGACTTCAGAAAAAACAAAGAACATTATAACCTTCGTGAGAGTAGAATCTATTCCATTTTTTCCTGTTCGACCACATTTTTTGAGTTTTTGGGTTAAAAACTTTGAGGAATCAAATTCTTTTCACACTCATGCTGTTCTGATGTTCTTTTTATTAAAGGCTTTACCGCTTTAGCACCTTTCACATTAGTTTCCTCCAAAACTATCATGCGATTCTCCCTCTCAGTCCATCCGCCAAACCTCCTCCCATCCATCCCTCGTTTCCTTCCCTCCCTGCTCCCTCGGTCTCCCTCTCTGCCTTCCAGTCGCTGTGTACAGCTTTATTTTCCAGGGACTGGTAACCACAGCTCCCCTGCCAGGACAGACCACTGCACTGAACAAGATGAAAGGACGGGAGGGCAACCGTTTCATGTGTCACCTCCCTCTGTGACACACACACACGCACACACACACACACACATATCCCATGATGCATGCATACAGATGCCAGACATAGACACACTCTCTTTAACTTTGTCACAAACACACACACAAGGACATACAGAGTGGAGGAGGCGGGGTGAATGACCTGGGCCGCAGGAAAGGGGGAAAACATTTACAGCGTATCGGCGACAGTTTTACCATCACCTCCATCCAAATGTCTTTTAGGACTACATAAACATAGCACCAACAAAGAACAAAAAAGAGCAACAAAAAAACAAAATAGAGCAGAGATACTGCGCTTCAAAGGCGGAGGAGGCATTTGTCTGTTTTCATGTTTGTTTCTTCTCACTGTACTCTCACCTATCTCACATCGGCAGGAAATTGACGAAGCAAATAAAATAAATTAAATACAAAACAAATTAATTAGTTTACCTCTGAAGATTTGAGCAAATGCTTTCCTGAAGATATGATTTTATTTTTGTCTGGGGAGCACTTTTCTGAGTTTATTAATTACTACTTAAAGAAGTTTCTAATGAAAGAAAATGCGGGAAAAAAACAGCAACAACAACATAACAGCACCCCACACGACTGTACTGTAAGCTAGCTCCTTCTGTGCGAAGCGGCAACGTGTACAGAGCCAATAGGATGCAGGGGTCAGAGGGGTAGCAGGTAAAGTCACGATGATGCACTGAAAGATGCACAGCATGCACTTAAGGGAATGACAGAATCACAAATCAAGGCAGAGCGTGAGTCTAAGCACGTAAGAAGTGAACAAGTGAGCTTGGACTAGCTCAGAGTGAAAGGCTTTGATGCAGGCAGTTCAGACAAAACGACTCGTCTGGAGTAAATGTTTGCAGTGCACTGGTCTGAAAATGTGTGCTGACTCCCAGAAACTCTACTGCTTTAGTGCTGTTCAGATGTAATATAATTATCAATTTGTCCATGTGATACATATATGTCATTAAATGAGTGAGAGAATCAGAGAATCATAAGTGATTGCAGAATGTAAAGAAAGATTAAAAACTGACCACTGAATATGCAGGAAATACATGAAAGAGGGTGCAGGCAGGTGAATGAGTTAGAAAGAAAGACATGCAGCACAGCACAGCCTCAGCCCGTGATTTTACCCAGAGAAGTTAGCTCAGAGCTGGGGTTAGTAAGCTCCAGGGGCCCCTGGGTGCTGGAGGTGGCCGGAAGAGGGGCCTCCAGTGGCAGCAGGTTAGTAGCCAGCGCAGACGCAGATGTGGCAGCAACAGCATCATCATCATCATCATCATCATCATCACCACCAAAATCCTGCTGCTCTTCCTCAGCCCTCCCCTCTTCCTCATCCTCACCCCTTTCACCATCAGTGGCATCATCCTCATGATGACCTCTCACTCCATCCAACTCATCTGTGGGTGTGGAGTGGGACAGGGGGAAAGACGGAGGGAAGGAAAGTCGAAAGAGAGAGGAAGGACAGGAAGTGAGGACGTAAGGGCCGATTGGATGAAGTGAAAGGAAGGTGTTAAAGGAATAAAACATGAAGACAGAGGGAGGAAAAGAAAAATCGTGGTTAGTTTGTGTTAACAGTGGCCTGTGATAAGAGTACATGTTAAGTGACCTCGTCTTAAACATCTCAAAATATGTACAACCATCACACGTTCTCTCCCGTCTGTCCTCTAAGCATTCCAGTAAACTTGACGGGATGATGAAACCCTTTCTGAGTGCAAAGACATCATCACTCTAACGTTTAGCTCACTCATTAGAATGAGGTTACTAACAACCTGTGGAGGGTTGCTGCATTTAAGTGTGCGCAACTAATGAACATGCAGCAGACAGCAATAAGTAGGAACTTTGACTGATTGGTGTCCGTCCATCTGTTTGGGTTCATCTGCTCACAAATATCTGACACGCAAAGTGAAAGTGAGACCTCAGTTTAATTCCCCCCATTCACAGATCTGCTGCCTGCCTCTCTTGATCCAGATAAAAAGAAGGAGGGCGAACAAAAACCACAAAAAACATGAAAGCACATATTCCATTAAATCTCCTAAGGGGCTCAATAGAAACAACAGTGTCTCCACATTAGGAACAAAAGGAAAAAAACCTGTTAGAAGGAACTCAAATGGAGACCTGAGCAGCTCTAGCTGCATGGATAACCCACCATGGATTAAAACAAAACAATCAGTAAACAGCGTCTGACATCGCAGGCTGCCTCCTCTGCTATTTACTACTTGGTGGGTAGAGAGACCGAGAACAAAGAGAGAAGGAGGGAGAATCAAAATCATTTCCTGTTTTTTTTTTTTTTTTTGTAATTTGCTAGCTACGATGCGGAGCGTGCTTGCAAGCGCCGTTCCTGCGTGGCTGGCTGGGGCCTAATTAATGGGAGGCCATGGTGATGGAGTTTGGAAAGTTTCTTTGCGGGCAGACACTTGGAGGGGGCAGCCCGAGCTGCATTAAAGGACCGTGAATGGTGTTGAGGGGAGAGAGGGAGAAAGGCAGAGAGAGAAAGAGAGTGTGGGGGCTAGGATTAGCCGTTCTGCTCGGCAGGCCTTGTGTATCACAGCCAACAGCATTTCTCTCCTCTCCTCACCTCCTCCTCCTCCTCTCTTATTCCGTTCTTTCCTCCAACTCCATTTTTAATGAGATCAACAATTAGTCCAATTCAGAAAAGCTGAAAGAGCAAATAAATCAAGTGCTACCCTCCCTCTGCCTCGCTGTCTTTGTCCTGTCGTTTTACTGAACAAGTCGCTGATCTCACTTCTTCTTCTTTAGGGTTTATTAGTTTTCGATTTGTTTCCTTCATCCCTTTTCTCCCTTTTCCCTCCTTAAAAGGAGCCCGCCATCTCTGTCAGGCTACTGTTTGGTCTGACCTTCTTCCTGTCAGTCTATTTATAATCTTGTCACCAGAGCTGCAATGATTACTTAATTAATCAATTAGCTGATTAACAGAAAAATAAATGGCAACTGTTTTGATAATCGATTAATCATTTGAGTCATTTTTCAGGCAGAAACTTTACAGATTACAGCTTCTGAATTGTGAGTATGCTTTTCTTTGACAAGTGGTCGAACAAAACAAGACATTGTAAGACGTTACATTTTTTACTTTTTCTTTTACTTTTTCCAGACACTCTACAGAGAAAATGATTAATCTAGAGAGTTTATCAATAACGGATTAATCCCTCGACCAACAAGCTGTCATATCTCAATGTTCAACAGTCATTCATTGTAGACTCATTCCTTCCTTCATCCGTACCTGCGTCTTCGCTCCTTCTCCTTGATCACAATTACAGCAATCATGCTGCTTTCTCAACTTCTCGCACTCTTCATCCTCACCTGTCTACAGGCTCACCTTTCATTTGCATGCAGTGCACCCGATCTACCTGAACAGCGCAACTTAAAGAGAGGTGTAATGTGGAGGAATCTGAAACAAATGACCAGACAGGCCTAATAATGGTCATTATCATAATAACCCCAATTTCAAGGAAATGGAAAGCAGTGGGAAATGTGCATGGCAGCATTTGCCACCCCTGCAAGCCATTATTAGAAGTCTTCGGTATTTTGAGCATAATTTGGCCGCACAATGTGTTGTGTTGATTAACAATTACTGGGCGAACGAGGCGAGGGAGGAGCGCGGGGTAAATTGCTGTTTTGAATATGAGGGTGGTGCTTTTTAGACCCGCCGCCGTCGTCAAATGGCATTTTGTTTTTCTCTGAGGATTAGGCAGAACCCCCTTTAGAGAGCATAATGGAAACGTGTGAGTCATGGCATGTGTGGATGAAGAAAGTGAGTGTATGTCAAAAGCACGCTCGTGTGACTTTTCTTTTCTATTGTAGTTAATGGGTATTAGTGAAATTTAGCAAGTGTGACTGTTAATATAAGACCTTCTAATCAAACTCTGAAAGTTCATAAAAACGCTCTGTGTTTTTATTCGCGTCTGCTGACCGCGTGTGTGCATGCGTGTGCGTGTTTAGGTGCGTGCTGACCTCCAGCAGGGCCCGCCTTGCCGCCCTTGCCTCTCTCAGTGCTGGACGCGTCCAGCAGGCTCATGTCAGACATCTTGACTCCGGATCGAGCCTCGGCTATCAGCTGCCTGGCTCGCTCCCTCAGCTGCCGCCGCCGCTCTGCATCTCGCTCCTGCACGCAAAAACATGAAAGGGTTTCAGCGACAACTGGAAATGCTATGACATCCAGAGAACAACAGTCATGATTCAAAACTGTAAAGTTTAAATTATTGATATGAATGCAAGTTGAGGAGAGTGCGACTCCTTAAACTGATGCACTATAGAGAGGATTTATCACTCTGTTAGAGCTGCTGCAACTTCAGAAACACTCACAGCTGTATGGTGGATTATTGTACCTCATAAACAATATTTGACAGACTACAGTCAGAGATGTGTTCTTCTCATTCACACACTCTAATTTTTGCTTGCATATGAAGTGAAATGCTAACAGTTAAGTTCATTAAAGACGGGATCGGGTCTTAGTCGGCTTCATTTTAACTGATACTGATCCATTAAAATCTAACAGATCATTAGAATCAGCTCAGGACAACGATGATACAATTTCATATCATTACTTTTTGACTAGTTAAAGAGCATAGTAACACCATCACAGACACACCAGCTACAACAAAACACATAATAAGTAGGTCTGTTATCAAAATGGATGTACACATCTCAGTGCTTTATGGAGTTAGGAGTGTATAGACAGACACACACACACTCTCATCATCTTGGCACTAGACATACAGTATTGAGCCGTCACCATCAGAGTAATGGCAGAAATGCCATTTTCAGGCCGATCCAATCTGATCCTACTGATAGTACAGGCCACCGCACACACATACACACTCACAGAGCAAATGGGAAAACCTTGATGATGTCAACTGACAAACACTTAACTGATGACGACCCAGCCAAGCACACACAGGCGCACACTCAATGCACAGGCTGTAAGAACATAGGGTAAGCAGGCAGAAACACACAGATGTCCAGGACGAGGTAATTCACAATGAAGTCTGAAGACTGCCGCCGTGCGATTTCCAGAAAATAAGAGACAGAGAAAAAGAAAGAAACTGCTGTGAAAAGCAAAGTTATGAGAGGGAGTACTGATTCAGAAAGTATTGATGTTGACGGGTCCTGATCGTCTTAAGACTCCACCTTGCACACACACCCATAAACACATCTTACACGACTCAAACTAAGCGCCAGCACACACAACAACTACACACTCTAAAACTCCACCTTGCACCCCCTCCTAAGCATATACAACCACATATGACCCAAGGGAGGGTGAAGCTGCATTTCTCTGTCACTGCTCTCCCTCCCTGTGGTTTCCTGTTAATCAGGCTTCTCCATATTGAGGCAGGGGTTTTAGGGCTGGCCTATTGAAGCCGCCCATTTATCCATTAACAAAACAAGCAGCGCCCGCTAATGAGCTACATCTCTCCATTTCCATGTCAATTGTTTGTTTGTAGCCATTGTTAGGTTGGGACAATGGGGCTGTATTGTAAATGACAGCAACCCTAATGCACTCTGTGTATGTGTATGTGTGTGTGTGTGTGTGTGAGAGAGAGAGAGAGAGAGCCCAAGGGGATGCCCACAGGGAGAAGGGAACACACCTTAGAGAGAGGCGGATAAAGAGAGAGAGAGAGAGAAAGAGAGAGACAGAGAGAGAGATAAAGAATGAGGACGGCTGTTGATAATAGCTTGTAGAAAAGTATTGAGTGTCAAACGTAACTACACTTTGCCAGCTCTCAACCAGCGCAGTTCCAGGAAACAAAGCAGGAAACTAAGGAGTCTGTATCCTTAAACCTGGAAACTTTATGGGTTTGGCATTTTTGTCAACTGCTGAAAACAAGATTTCACAAACACGACTGACATTCAAAGCTAAGCGTCACACAACTAGATAACCTGCGGCATGCTCGACATCGACAGAGAGCCCCAAGGCTCAATTTTAGGTGGTATGGCAGAATTACTGGGATAAGATACATTTGGCTTTGATTAATTTTGCTGAAGGACATTCAGTGACGTCCACAGGACCATGTGACTTCCGCCATGCAGGAAACATGGACAGAACTGCAGAATCTGATAATAAAAAAATCAGAATCAACTGTAAAACATGGGATGTTGTGGAATTTGCACAATTTTTACACACACACACACACAGACAGTCATTAAGACCCGTAAGAATATGTGTGATGACCACTATTCAACCACTATTGAGCTCATCAGCTTCACTGATTTTTGTAAATATCAGCTTATTCTGAATCTGATGCAGCAACATGTTTCAAACAAGTTGGGTCAAGAGCAGCTAAAGACTGGGAAAGATGTGGAACGCTCCAAAAACACCTGTTTGGATCATTCCACAGGTAAACAGGCTCATTGGTAACAGGTGAGAGTGTCATGATTGGGTATGGAAGGGGCATCCCGGAAAGACTCAGGATGGAGCGAGGATGGAGCGAGGCTCACCACTTTGTGAACACATGATTGGATAAAGGATGTTACTACATGGGCACAGGAACACCACCTAAACACCGTTTCCTTGGGAATGATTCCATTCTGTTTTTGTTTACATTTTACACAGTGTCCAAACTGTCCTGGAATCAGGGTTGTCAGACGGACTTGCTCCCTGCAATTTAGCTATTACTGATAAAATAAATGAAGGGGTTAAAACTGTTTTTGTGAAATCCAAATTGATAACAAATGATATAAACATGAGGATGAGAGCGGGGTTTCCTCAGGAGGGAGGAGAGAGAAATGAAGCAGAAAACAGGTCATGGCAAAACGTGACGAAGCTGGTAGGAATGATCTCTGATGAGCAGATGGAGGATTTCATTTGGGAGACAGTGAGTGCTGAGGTCAACTACAAGACAACCTCAAAATGGGTTAAGATGAAGGATAAAATAGGTTTCTGGAGTCAATTCGTCTCTTATTTTGTATTTCTATCCAGGCTAAAGGCTGACCGCGGTGGAGCACTAATCACTGAGTCAAATGTCTGTAACAGTATCGATGGATTGTTTCATCGTCATGACATAAAAATGAATTCTGTCTTGACCTTTTTTATACTTGTGTGGTTTTCTTCTACCCTTTCTTTCTTTCCAACCTCACTTCCTTCTTCCTCACTATGTTTTCTATGCAGGCGCCTCCCTGCTTTTCTAAATGTAATATGATAACCAGTGAAGTCACTGATGGCCTTCCGGCTACAGGCTGGTTTTGATATCCAATCTGGCCTTTACAGATATGGACACAACTACCAATTTAAGTGTGCCTGCGTGTGTGTTGTGTGTATATATACATACATATATATACATATACACAGACATACAGCTCAGGCCTCAACACACTCCAAAACATCCCACTGCATTACTGTTGTCAGCCATTTTGGGGACAGGAAATGGGAAATTGACTCTGCCTATCCAGAGGCTAGGATTAACGCTACAGAAAAATGCATCTCACTAGCGCCTAGCTTGGTCAGCTACAGAGCCACTGATTAGAAAAAATGAGGATGTGTTTGGAAAGAGAGGAGAGGAGAAGAGAGGCTTTTTGTTGTGCAAAGGACATGATCAAATGCTTCTGTGTGTAGTAGACTTGTGTGATTTCAGAATTGTGTCACATTATTTCCATTGATCATTTCGTGTACTTTAGAATTTCAGCTCTTTTGGATCTATTGAGAACTGATGTCTGTCCAAGTGTTAATACTGACATCCCAATTGAAACACATTGTTCTGCAGCAACATAATATGCCACAACTTTTTTTGATCTACTGGGAGACCATGTGGTGATGAAATGCCATCTAGTGGACATTATGCTAAAACTCGCCGTTTTTAACTTGGACAGCAGTGATGGATATCATGCGTAACAGGGAAAACAAACACATGCAGCCATTTTATTTGGCAACACTGGACACTAACAACCAGTGGATGTAAAAGCCATGGGGACACAACTTTGGGGGGAAAAAAGCAGAACTCACAAACCCAACCAGCCACATCGTTACATGATCAAAGCCAGGATGAAAAAGAAGCAGAAAAAAGGAGGAGAGAAAGCGTGTCAGCTGGTGGTCAGTGTGGAGCACTGCTTCAAGAATGGAGACTCGGGAGGAGAAGAGACTTTTCTTTTTTAAATGGAGACAGCGAGAACAATCGTGTACTGTGTCTTCCATTGACTGCTGGGAACCTCCAGGGGAAGAGAGGCTAAACGGTTGAGTGCAAGGCTGAGACAGAGGGCTCCTCTGTGGGCTTGGCGTTGGGGTGAGGACCCCTCTCCGCTCTGGAAGCTCTTTTTGAGCAGGGGGAGCAGGTTGTCGCCTTGGTTGCTCTTTTCTGGGCAAGGAGAAAGAGGGAGGGAGGACACGCACCACTGGTCATGTACAGAGGCCTGGCGTGGGCACAGAGTGATGCCACACAAACACATACACACACACGCACACAGATGCACACACAATCACTATCTAAAAGGGTTTGCCAACCTCCCAGATAGCCAGCCAGTCTGGCAGCCAGTCATGCAGTTCCAGACATTTGTCATGACAGGCTAATTCACAGTCAAGAGGTGCTTTAGGTCTCTATCTTGTCCAGGCACACACACACACACACACACACACACACACACACACACACACACACACACACACACACACACACACACACACACACACACACATACACGCATCCTAAAGAGCTACACAACACACACACACACAAAACCAGTCACATAGCTGCGCAATCACACACTCGAAAACATTGTTTCAAATGCCAGAATGATGGTCCGGACGTGATGCAGATGCAGGTAGAACTCAGTCAGCGGTTAAACTGCTGTCCCTTCATTCAAGGCCGTCCTAAGCACTGCAACAAACACACCGTGAACACCGACTCCACCTGCTTCATGTATATCTGTTGTTTTTAAATTGTGCTCTGTGTGCTCTTAATATTCCCTATTAAAGAATACAAGAGCTACACATATAACGGCCTTTCTACAACCATAAAATCAATGTCTACCTTCTGATAATCTTCACCAGGAAAGTACAAACTGTAAATATATAAGAGAGTGTGTAAGATCTCATGATGCTTCACCAGGTCACGTTTGGAAAGAGTGTGTGTTTGTGGGTGTACTGTGATTTTACCACAAGGTATTGCAATTAATTCAACAACAATATAAGCATGTCTAAAAATATTGCCAAATTTCAAAACCCCCCAGAGAGGACGAGAGAGAGAGAGAGAGAGGGAGAGAGAGAGGGAGCTTATCGGCTGGCTCCAGACAGAGTGCGCGGATCAATGAGCATGCGAGGCCCACAGCGATCAATGCATTTGATAAAGAATTAAAGAAGAGCCACTGTACATGGCTATCAAAGAAGCAGGACACGGCCTAATTATGATTCGACGGGTGCGTGCCCATGATAGGGGTCTGTGTGTGTGCGTGTGTGTTGTATGTACAGAAATATAAATCTGTGAGATGTCAGTGTGGAAGTGTGAGATGTGTACCTGCGTGTCAGTTAACATGTATGTGTGTGTGTGTCTAGTGTGTGTGTCTGGCAGAGGTGTCATGTTGCTGTGGTTTGTAGATGTAAACACAAGCTTTAGTTTATACATTATAATGATTGTGTGTGTGTGTGTGTGTGTGTGTGTTTGTGAAATGACTGTGATTATTCTACATTTAAGATTAAACAGCTTTTACAAAAGTCATATAGTCATAAACGATTAGGTGCCTTTCATTAAGTTGTATTCTTGTTTGTGTTTTGTAATGCTGTATATGTGTTTTCATGTTTACTAGCCTGCCACTGGTCAATGCCGTGTACTTGTCCCCATAAAAACAAACAATAAATATAAATATTATTTTGACAGTGGTGTGGCAGCACATGAGTGCACCCGTGAAAGCCACACAAACACTTCAAATAGTGTGTATTTTACAGAGAATATTCTTTGTATTTGTAAGAGTAAAGCAAATATTGACAAGCTGAATGTGTCACAAACTCACACAAGGTGTGTGTGTGTGTGTGTGGGTGCAATATCAAGCTGACATTTTTTAGCAAATAAATGTGTGTGTTTGACCTCTGAGGTCCTGTTTAACTGTGGTGTCACATTTGAATTAACAGTGTGTCCTCAGCACTGCGTGTGTGTGTGTGTCGTACAGTAGGACAGGTAGAACAGGTAGAGCGGAGCGTGGAGGCTGTTCAACACACACGGAAAAGTGAGAGGGCCTCGTCACTGTGACAGGCGGGCGAGATGGGAAGGTTCTGCCCTTTAAACAGACAGGATAATTACTGGTGAGAGAGCGACAGAGCGAGGGCCAGAGAAAAGAAGAGCGGGAGAAAGAAAGAGACGGAGAACATGAGCTAAACTTTGTGACGGTGACAAACAGGTAACCCCGAACACAAGATCCTTCACGAGCAAAGAGGGGCAGAAAAAGCAGACGGGGGCATTGTTGTTAGATGCAGTCTGATGACCTCAGAGCAGAGGAAAATATAAATATGTAAGATTTCCAAATGTTTGGGTATTTATGTCATTTTGTTCATGCATTTGCAGAGAAGTGTTTTCACTGCATGCCTCAACGATGTGCAATGCTGGACAGCCAATCACCAGCATTATTAGATCTTGCTGCAGGATTATTGGCTCTGAAGCTGAGATGTATTCCTGAAGTATTGAAATACTGTACAGAACGAAAAGGCGTTTTTTTTAATAGTAAATTGTATTGAAGGATTTTGGGCGGTGCTATAAAAGTATTGAAGTTCCTGTACTCAGACATGCTTATGGGCCCCTTTTGACTGCAGAAGTTCTCCGGGAATGTTCTCAGGAAATCAGGAACTTCAGCTTCCTCTCATTCACAGGAACCTCGTACCAGTTTCAGTTCATTGATTAAAGTTCCTGCTCCCCTGGAACAGCATCCATTCAGACTGTGTGCGAATCCTGGTGATCACAGGCGCAGTGAGTACTGAAGAGTACAAAGTACAAATCACCATTTGACAAACTTACTCAAGTATAAAAGTACTTATTTTATTTATTATGTTTTAATACTGTTTAGTGTGTGCATTTTTTCTCTCCTCTTGTCAAAAATGATGGTTTCCTGAATAAATTAGAACTGGCAGCCTCGTGAGTGAAAGCTTAGACCAGTTTCACCAGTGACACCGGTTCTATTTAATGAATGCACCATGGCGCATGACTATAAAACGTTCATATGTAAAGTCATGCATTCAGATGGGAAAATAACATGGCTGTCAAACGTATGCACAACAGTAAGTGAGCACACACACACACACACACACAGTGAACAAATCCAAATAGCAAATCAATGCTAAACTCTGTCTCACAAAGGCACATCACATGGATTAACTTTCAATTCGAGCTAAAAGAGATTCTTGAGGCACTTGTTAAAGGTGTGAGATTACTGTAACTTCATATGCAATGAACATCAAACATTCTCCGGTCTGAGGACTTCACCCTGCACACAAAGTGACTTTAAGACAGAGAGAGAGAGAGAGGCCAAGACGTGGAAAACATTTGGCGCTTACACTTGGTCAAACGTGAACATGAGGCATGTGATAACCTGAGAAAAGAGGAGAGAGAGAGGTACATGTGTACAGAGGAGGTATGTGAGTGTGTGTGTGTGTTACAGCTTTCCTCTCTGATGGCTTGATCAGCTCTTGTGATGCAATTGAGAGAGCTGTCTTTCTCTTGCTCGTTAAAACACACGCGCGCACGCACACACACGCACACACACTCAATTTAGAGACTGCCTTTGATCTCCACTCCAGCCAATTCAGCCACGACACATACCCTCACACTCCAGCACAAGCACACACACACGGTCCAAAGAAACTGCCCACCAAACTATTTAGTTTCATTAAGGGCAGAATCTTCAAAAAGAAGAGAGAGCGCAAGAGAAAAGAAAGGAGGGGGGGTGAAGGAAGAGGACGAAGAGAGGAGAGAAAAGGGAGAGCTGGGAGAAGAAAGGGACGGCAGCCACATTAAAATGAGACCTGGAGAAAAACTATTACTGCTGGGAGAAAGTTGAAAAGGAGAGAGGACAGGAGGAGGAGGAGGAGGGGAGTAGAGGACAAAGTGTGGACAAAAAAGGAGAGTGCACGAGGCCATATCTGCATTTCCAAAACAGACATTTTTTCTGTGTTTGCTGCAAAGACAGCCCCCTCACCGGTGGCCTTTTTAACGGTCAAACCCGAGAGGAGAAAACTGCGGCTAAAAGCTTCTCTTCTTTGCAGCTGGAGTATTTGTATGCTGGAGTTGTAACATTATCAAATGATTACAGGATTATGTTGGATTAGATGCATTTATTCTAAGTCAATGGATATGAGAGCAAGTGTACGAACAGTGTTCTGCTATTTGTTTGGCAAAATCCCCTCTCAGCTGCAATTTGAGCTCATCGTGTGAGCTTCTGAATTACGAAATTGTGATTATAATGAGGAGAACATGCTGTTAGCAGTATGTCAAACACACAGCCACACACAGACATAAACTCCTGGGTCTGTGACAAGCTGACTTCCTAAATGTGTCAGACATACCACCTTTCAAAAGTTCACAAAGTTCCCATTTGCACGTGTCCAGTGTTTGGCAATTAGGGCCAACAGCCAGCTAACGGGTACCTTATTATTATAATGTGTCGTTGACAAGTAGGTTTTTTTTTTTAAATCACATGGACAAAAATATGGTACAATCAGAAGAACTCAGACACAATGTGTTTCTCACTTTGGAACCTTCAGGAATGCCGAGGTTCAGCCAGAGGGCTTTGTTTTGGCTACCGGTGACACAAACGGAGGAGAGAAAGAAAAAGAGGGAGCTTTGAGGAGAAAATGAGGACATGGAGGTAGTCAAGTCAGGATCAGAGGGCAGACAGCAGATGGGAGTAGATGACAACACCCACAGGTCACAACAGCAGAGACCCAGGAGTCCCCTCCACTCCTGAGAAGAGGAGGGGGAGCGGTGGAGGAGGAGGTGGTCGGGGTGCCGGTCGGCAAAAATCAAACGGGACCCAATTATAGGAATCACAACGAGTCAGTGAGCAGGGGAACTCTCTTACCTGGAAAACACCAAGGCATTTGCGTGCACTCTGGAGCGCATACCACAAGCACACACACACACACACACACACTCTCACACACACGCTCAAAAGAATGCAAAAATGCACAGGTGCTGTATACTTGCACATATTTTTGCTGTACAGTTTTGCAAAGACACGCACACACACACACACACACACACAGCGGCATGCGCTTGTGCGACCACATGCGCACAAACACACGTAGCACATAGACTTCTCCCAAACCTAGTGTGGATCCTGATAATTAGCCTGGCCAGGCCGGTGTGAAATTACTGTTCTCATCTGCTAATGGATGAGAAGACCTGAAGCGAATAGACACAGACACACACACAAGCACACACACACTTCTCTATTAAAAGAACAGTGGGAAAGACTAAAAGAGCGAGAGGAAGACAAACAAAAAATGGGATGTCTGCAGTGAGGATAAAATGAGAGAATAAAGTCCTCGTCCCAGATATTTTTAGGAAAGCTCATTAATTACCCATTTGGCTGCTGTGAGGGTGGGGGGTGGTGACATTACAGCATTACAAGACATCTGCACTTTGACTACTGATATGTTTTGAAGGCCACCTATGAGGAGGAGGAGGGCTCAGAACTATTAGTAGTACTGCTTGTCCATCAAAGAGTAGGACAGACAGCAAGAGAAGATGGAGAGAAGAGGAAGAGGAGACGTGGCACAGAGGCAGAGAAACACAGAGGACAGGAAGAGGAAAAGACAGTAAGAGAAAAAAGAAAGAAAATGTGGTTAAAAAAAAAGAGGGACGGAGTGAGAGAGAGAGGAAGTGAGTGAGAAGACGAGGAGGGAGGGAAAGAGAGAAAGCTGAACCTGTGACCTTAGATGAAAGAACCAGTCACTGTGGGCTACAATTAGGGATGGCAGGAGGGAGAGCATAGGTCAAGAGAACAGGGCTGCACACACGCACGCGCATGCACGCACGCACACATCCAACACATTGTTCTGCATAGAGCTGCGAGTATGCTGAAGGCAGTATTTACACTGACATTTCTTCTTCACTCAGTATAATGTTCTGATTCATCTCGTCTAACGTCGGCCTCAATCGCTGCAACAGCAGGGACAAAGTCTCAGCTCTTAATCACCAATGTTAGAAAAAAATTAAGACCAGAAATACAACGTTTTGGAAAGTTTATTTTAGGATTAGTTCAAGTTTAAGATGCTCTTATTCTTTTTTGGAGAATCAGACCTACAATTCATGATTATTTTGATTATCGATGTTGCATAAAAATCCTGACTTCTACAGCTTTAAATAAGACACGATTTTAGTTAATAGATACATATGTATGTCATTTGTGCTTTAAATGCTACACCCCCAAAACAGCTAATGTCACCCCTCCTCTCCCCCCGCCCAAATCGTTCTGTCGGCCCCACATTAGCCACTTCCCTGGAAGAATGAAGCCTGCTTTAATTGAATTAAATTATACCTTATGCATGCTAAACCACAAAGCACCTACTTAGATGGATGGAGAGTTAAATGGGAAAAGCTTGGGCCTTCGCAGCTGATAACATGGACACACACACACATACACACACGCTAATCAAAACAAGACATCAAGTAATCTAATCTGAATCACTAACAATTATCAGCACATTGGCCTCGAGGCCAGTCGTATTCCTTTGATCAATGTTTTCTATTAAAAAAAGTGTAAACAATTCAATATCTCCCTCTCGCCCCTCCTCCTTTCCCTCCTTCCTTTATGCGTGGGTGCAGTGTGTGTGTTTGTAAGACTGTGTGTGTGTGCGTGTGTGTGAGGGGGTTATTAACCAATTGTCCTTGGAAATGAGTAAGGAAATCAGGAGGACAGGGAGGGAGAAAGAGTGGAGGGTTGGGTCTGCTACTTTAAGGAGCTAATCTACGTCAAGTCAGCCATCTTGCCGCACAACAAGGGCGGAAGAGGACCTTTTTTGTCGCTGAGGAAATATATCGGCACTGCAACGGCTTGAAAACACTCTTTTAATTTGCTTTCTTCCTCTGAAGTCTTTTAACACCACCAATCCTTGGAAGTTCCTCATTTATTTCCTCAGATTATGCTGAAATGGTTATTCCTGTGGCCCGCGCGCAGACGTGAACACACGCGTTTGCAAGCCTACAGACAGACAAGCATTGACAACACACTTATATGCATAAGCGCGCGCACACACACATGCGTAAACACACACTCTCACTCAAAAACATCTAATTCAAGGGCAGATATGTCTTTAAGGATTCAGGCAGCGAATGCAGGGGCATGCGGCTGTTGCCTTTCAGATATTTCATTACCAAAGGGTATTTATTTCATTTTACCCTCAAATCCGTTGTCGCCACAGTTCTCACAAGACCATATTTTTTCTTAACCCCCCCCCTCCATTTCTCTGAAACATTTGGAAACGTCACTGAGGATTTGACCACAGTGCTTTCCCGGGGTAACTCCTGGTCCATCAGTGTGCGCCCCCCCTCCCAGTATATTATGTTCAGTGGAGCGTGCTCGGTTCAGACCTGGCAATTTCACTCACGTCTTCTCTAGTCTAGTTTGCTTCGGTACAGCGATTCTCACCCCCCTTTTACCACGAATGTACTTTTGCTGACAGGCGTTTGTGTACAACATTTACTCAGTGTTCGGGGGAAATTGAGGGGGCAGCAAATTTGGTCGGGATGTCAGAAAAATTGTGCAGAGTCAAGATGACCAAGGAGGGAGAGTGAACGAGAGGGAGAACTGCTTACAGAGAGAAGAGCGGGCGAGAGGTTTTCTTACAGGCACGTTCAGGTTGTGACGTTCGGCAGCCCGTGAGAGAGTCTGAGCGGAAGTTAATAAGGAAAAGTCTTCTCCCCTTCTCAAAGCCTTTTCATAAAGTGTGAGGATGAGACAGTTTGGACAGGCTTTTCCAGCATGTTGCAAGTGTAGTGAGCAGTGAGTACAGAAGTGTGGAAGTGACACGAGGGTGTTGAAGAGGCTGGTGGTCACTCTATTAGCTGTTCCGGCACGCTGAGGTGATGCTGTATAACCCTCCAGTGCACAGAGCAAAGAGGCAGAGAGAGACAACTCAAACTGAGGACAGCTTTAGTGACTACACACAGAAGACAGACAGGCCCAGACGCAGGCTGACCTGAACTGAGTTGCGCTGCGATTCAGGCTGATTTTACTTAACAATGACCTCAGAAGTGACCTCCCTGACAGTATCACAGTGAGCAAAGTCTTCAGTTTGAGTCCCAGAAAAGTCCATGCCGACACGCGCTGACACTCACGCACACACACACACACCACTGACTTACATCGCAGACGTTTGCGGCCCTGTTTGGTGCACTGACGGCTGAGGTGGGGACGTTCTTGTTGCCAGCCTTCATCGCAGCGTCTCTGCGGGCCTGCTCCAGGAGGAGTCTGGCTCTCTCTTTCAGCTCCTCCTGACGAGACAGCACCCTCTGTGTGCAACGACGGAGAATGAGTGCCATGACATTAAACAACGGTGAGGACTATAACACAGACTGCGTACAGTTCAACAGATCCTGCAAGCACACATGCTGGATATAATGGAAATGACTGCTTCTACACTCTCACACACTCTTTTTTGTGTGTGGTGGAAAAATCTGTTTATGGCTGAACAAATATGAGAAAATAAGTTTTTTTTCCACATATATATATATTCTTATGAAAGTTGCACTCACCTTCTCGGCAGGGGGGCTTGATACAGGGGCGGGGGTTGGCTCCTTTGAAAGAGGAAATACAGCATTAACTAAAGGTGTTTGGGTAAATACAAAAAATATCTCTGAGTTTAAAGATTTAAATAAAGGATTTTCTCAAAGCAATGCAACAAATAATATCTTTAATTAATTAATGGAGTCTGTGTTATTTAGTCAAATGATAAGTGACACAGCAGAGAGACTCAGAGCAGCAAGCTTTCGTACAAACAGCTGTAACATTTCCTTCCTGTACAGGGAGCAGAGAAGAATTAGGATAAGTGGGCACATATGTAGGAGCAGGATATATTTCCCATGATATGCAGGGCCGGCACTTTGGCATTATGGGGCCAATCTACAGCCAGGCTCACCCCTGTCTGGGTCCAGTGGTGTGGAGAGCATGACGGCTTTGACAAGAAAGCAAAACACACCTAGCTTAGAATTTTATCTGCGAGGTAATCCCGGCTGTATTATAAGGGGGTGCAAACAGGGCAAACAGAGCTTTAACGTTTGGCTTAGACAGAGGAACATTACAACCGAGCTGTTTGTAACACTGAAACATGTTTATCCTTTCACCAAGTCAGATCTGGCCTGGGTGCAGGCGGGGATGCATCCCGCTAACTAGATAACAGCAGATCAAAATGGGGTGTCATAGCTGTCATAACCCCCCTGCTACCCCCCGCCTGCCCTGTGACCTTTCGACTTGTAAACAGGAAGCGGTAATCTGGGGTTAACCGACGCAGGCAGCAATGTATTCACCGCGTGTTTGGGTGTGCGGCTGTGTGCACACACGCATACAGGTGCGTGCCAGCGCGCGTGTGAGACGAGATGAGGTGTGCTCTGCGCAAAGCGTCGCCACGCCTGAGCAGTCACGGCACCAACTGCCATCAACTGAAGGGATGAGAAATATAATGAAAAATATAATGAAATGTCAAAGCAGGGGGTTCTCCTGGGTGCCTTCTATAGTCGCCACATGTTAAGGGCCCGGCCTGGATGCGTCTGGGTCTCGGCAATGAGACAGGCGACGACAACATCTAATGCAGAACGGGAGAATTTCGGTACGGTCATCTCTGCAGTGGCATCAATGAGGTCGGGATTTGAAGCTTAGCGAGCGCCAGGAGGGAATGAATGTTCGGCGCATCCTCTGTCTTATGACTCATGTCGCTGTGAAAGTTTCAATCAAAGGCAGGGCGCAAGGATGGAAACCTGAACAATCCATTTAGGGGCCAGGCAGGTACCTGCTGTCAGAATCTTAATACCTGACTTAAGTAGCAAGATGCGAATTAGTCGACATCAGACAAACTCGTCCAGAGGTTGTTTAAGGTACAGGATTTATTCTTAGCTGTGAGATAGCTGCATGTATCTCTTACTGAGCCTTAAAGGACACGTTTAACTGAAGTCAAAACACTGAGAATATTCTGCATCCATACAATTAGTGGGGCTGCATGTGCTGCTTTTCTTCTCTTTTTATAGCAATCCAGTGATTAATCAAACCTCAATTATTCAGCATTTAAAAAGAAGTCAGCTCTTATAAAGTGATGAAATGAAAATTGTGGCACTTTTGAAGAAGCAGTCGGGAGTCTGAGTTCCTCTTTGGTGACATTATAGCACATTAACAAAGAGGATTTCCATGTTCAGTGTGTGTTTACCTGGATGCTGTTACTCGTCTGGGTGTTTACCTGTTTGGGAGGCGTGTCTGTGTGGTTGACAGGAGGGGAGCTGGTGTCTGAGGCGGGCTCAGACTCCGAGTGACGAAGGCTGGCCCTCTTCTTCTTGATGAGGTCAGCATCCCTGTTGTAGGAGAAGCCCAGTTTCTGGTGGGGTGGGGAGGAGGAGGCGGCCCCTCTCCTGGTGGGAGACCCTGGTTCTGTGCTACCCTCCTTTCTTTCCTCTCCCACCTCTTCCTTCTGCTGTCTTTCCTTCTCCATCTCTCTCTCCACTCTCTGTGGTAACTCGCTGAGGTCTAAAGTGTTGGCTTTGAGCAGGTTGCCCCTGTCTTCAGAGCCTGATGGTGTCACGTGGGTTGAGTCTGTTGCTGTGGCGGCGAGTGCTGTGCGTGGTGATGGGACAGGAGGGGAGGACTGTAAAGGCGCTACTGCTGACAAGCTGGCCGCTCCGACTTCGGCCTTCCAGCCCGGCTCCGTCACCTCTTCCTCTGCGGCTTTGGTGCCGTTAGATTCGCCACCAGCAGAGGTAACAGGCTGAGAGTTAGCCTGGCGGTGCTGCACGTCGTTCAGTTCAGCATAGAACTTGTCCTGGTCTATGGAGGCGTTAGTATCCGTTTCAAAGTCGCCCACCTTGTAGGTGCTCCGACTGCTGTTGGCCTCTATCTGCACCACGTTGAGTTCCTCGCCGGAGAAGTGGGCTCGGATCTGGTACAGGTAGGTCATTACTGTTAGCTTGTCAGGAATGGCCAGCAGCACCATGTCTGATGGTTCCAGGAGACGGGAGATACCGAGGCTCGCAAAGCCATCATATGCCTGTCAAGAAAAGACACAAGAGTGAGCAAACTGTCTAATACAGACTCAGACGACAGCAGAGAGAAAATGTCGAATAAAGGAAAGAATTTGGCCCATTTCAACAAGGACTGAGAGGGACAGAAGGGTGACAATGACGATGAGATTTCCGGTTTCTATTTCAGACACAGGTTGCACTGGTGCACGGTGCATTGTATGCATGATCCATGTGTGTTTGTCCTCATGTGTGTTTGTGCATGAGAGACACCTTTGGCATGACTGCTGACAGGTCATGTCAGGGATGGTTGTCCCCGATAAGAGACGCAGATACCCCAAGACAGAGCGCTTAATCCCAAAGTGTGTGTGTGTGAGTGTGTGTGTGTCCTTATCGCTCCCCTACATCAACCTGCCCACGCTCTCCATCACGCGTGTAATTGGTCTGATTAGAGTCTGATGAGAAAATACAGGTTTGATTATCAAGCGACACACGAAACCCAATCCCCCATCACCAGATAGACTGAGACAGAGAGACAGAGAGGGAGAGAGAGAGGGGATGAAAACCATTATCGCAGCCAATGACAGGTAAATAAATAGATTAACAGCACACACACACACACAGACACTACCTCCATTCCTGTGCACACACACATATCCTCCCCATCCATCTCTTCCAGGTATCGCAGCTTGTATCTGGCCTGCTTGATAGTGTTGATCTAATTCCAACCTGTTGCAGCGCTCGTTTGTTTCACTGCCTCAGTAGATCTCCCCAGTCTATCAATCTCTCCCTCTTTCTCTCCGTCTCCCTCTCTGACTTCCAAACCCTTCTCTGTGTGTTTTAACCTTTATTTACCCTGGGGATTGTTGTGAAGAGCCTGCTTACTCTTTTGCAGCCCCGTCCTTCTTTCTCCCCCCTCCACACAAGGGGTCTACTGGGGATGTATGATTTTTCATTAAATACCTGCTTTGCATTCATCCAAAACATCAGGGAGCTTCGTTGCGAACTGTCTTTAAGTCAAGGCCAGTGAGCAACTTTAATTTGCAGGATGGGTTGAGCGCTTTGCCCAAGGGCACTTCAACTGTAGCTTCTACAAAAGATATTGAGTGTGTGAGCTGCGTCTGCAGTCACTCTATATTCACTACTTAGGGCATCACATTATGTTTCTGCCTTTTTATATGAGTGGGCACAATTTATGCACTAAATATTGCCTCAAAAGTTCCCACAATGGAACAAAAAGTGTCAGCAGGATGCAGACTAATTTTTTTCTTCTTCAAGTGTCTGATACAAAGGGAGTTTTCTGAGAACAAAGACAACAGAACACAGCTGAAGAGACTTGTAATCTTCTGCTTCCCAGTAACACATTTATGCAGCCATTTCCGCTGCAAACCTTCTACTCGCCATGATGGCCACTCTCTGAATGAAAGAAACAGGCATGGCCATTACTTGACAGGAGTCGTCTACTCGGTCATGAGACGAGATGTTATTTACATACATCTGAAGGGCATCCACGCTCTATATTCAAACGTGAGTGAAAGATAGAAAACCTAAACTTCAGGTATCTACGGCGGGATCGACGTTACCTCCATGTAACGTCAAAATCAGGATTTTTTATGAGAAATCTCAGCTTACAGCTTACTCCTCACTGCACAGCTAGTGAACAAGGAAGTGATCTTGGACAGAGATCAGAGAGGCCGTCTTAGCAGCAGCATTTGTTTCTATGACACAGAGAGAGAACTGGTGACAAGAGAAGAGAAGCAGAGAAATCCGAAGGTGGTTTCACTGAGAGATGTTTCTCAATTTACAATCAATTATGATGTCTTTTGTTAGGAGGAGTCTCTTTCACTCTCACCTCTTTTGTCCCTTTCTATTGATGGAAAGTATGTGTTTGTGCTTGCAGAGACAAGGCAGGAAGAAAGAACCGACGGCGGGAAAAAAGAAAAGGGAGAACAGAGAGGAGTTTGCCTTTACAGCGAGCCTGTTTAAGTTCCCCCCCACCTCCTTCCCCTGGCATAGAGGGAGCGTGAAAGAAAAAAGAAGGAGAGAAAAGAAAGAAAAAGAATATGGGGAATAAGAGGGCCTGATTGGGTTTCTAACAAGTATTCAGGGGAGCAAAGTGTGCTTACATTGTTCCCCTCTCGCCCAGGGTAGGCTGTGAAAGAGAGCGACAACTTTGCTGCTCAATAGGGACAGAATGAAAGAGAAAAGAGTGAGTGGGAGAACGTGAGAGCTGTATGAGGTGGAAGGAGGGAGGGAGGCTCTCGAGCTGGGTTTTGTTTCAGGGTCGATGTTGGTCTTGACATGCGCTGCAGTCTTTTTGACCTCGGTGTCATGATTTATTCTTTCTATATCTTCTCTTATGGCTAGACGAGCACGGATCATGTCACACTGAGACGCTGATGAGTACTGAGGGAAGACCTGTTATTTTTAGGTCAATTGTTTTTTCTGTGATGGTAGCCTGTAGTCTGCGCCCACTGCAGCTACAGGATGAGGACGGCAGTATTCTGTGCAGCCTCGCTATTGTCAAGAAAGTCCCAAGAAAACACAGAAATCAGCAACAGGCTGGTCTGTTTCAACACTTTCTCACTTCCTTACCCCGTCTGTGGCTCAGACTAAAGATGTGGAACAGTCCAAAAACACCTGTTTGGAACATTCCACAGGTAATCAGGTTGATTGGTAACAGGTGATAGTGTCATGATTGGGTATGAAAGGGGCATCCTGGAAAGGCTCGAGCGAGGATGGAGCGAGTTCACCACTCTGTGAACACATGATTTCATGAAAGAGATTTCTGCTACGAACACAGTCCTTTTATTCACGTTTTACTCACCGCCCCAACTTTTTTGGAATCTGGACTGCACAGAAATGAACGATTCCAATCAAATTATGATCAAACACAATTTCATGGGTTGCTGAAGTTCTGGTTTACATGTTTGAGTAGCTGTGTTTGTTGCACTGTACAGCTTATTGCAATCAATTTATCCGTTTTGTGATCTTGCAAACATTTTCAATATTTTGATGTGTAACCTTAACAGAAAATATTATTATAAATCATTTCAGCTGCATCAGGCAGCATCATAGTTGGTTAATTACATTAGAAAGAAGCCTGTCAGTAGAACTGATCTTCTGTGTTTCTCATCACTGATTTGCCCAAAATGAATATCATGTTTTTCGGGAAATATCTAGTTTTCTCACTTTCCATCAGCCAACTGACAAAGCTTTTGGTCTGGACTAAATGTCAACGTCGCCTGCCCCAGGCCGCTGCTCGCTGCTCCCCCTCCACTCCCTCTCAGTGACTGACAGCTATCTATCGTTGTCAATCATCAGCACCTCCTCCCCTCGGCCCAACCCCTCACGGTTGTGCTCAGGGAGCTTTAGCCTGGTGCTACGCTATCAGATGGCATGACAAATGACTTCTCTTTGGCCTCATTACACACACACACACACGTACACGCACACACACTAAACAGACAAGACTGAGGGGCAAGCGGTCCAGGCACACAGGTGATCTCAACATGCAGGTGAAAATGTGGACGCATACACAGTCATCATCACCATCATACATATGTATTTCCACTGATAATAGATCATTTCAAAGGCTGTAAATGTTCTAAATATTCACCTCTCTCTGTTTTTTCTACCCACCCCCAATATTGATTGTCCTTATCTGTCATAATTCAGCACAGTCTGAGCTCATTGCAATCACTCTTCACAGATGGAGGAGGGGGCATGTCTATCAAGTCGCCATGAAAAGCAGAGATAGTTGTCCTTTATACGCATTTCCATTTCCATTCAATAAATTCTATACATTCTAATAACTCCTTATGACGCAGCTCTATACAACGCTGCGGACGGGCCAGCGGTGTCTTTTCACGGCCATCTTTCCTTCTGTTCTTCACACCTTTCTTTCCTGCTCTTCCTCTCATTTTTCCTTCCTCAGTCCTTTTTTCCCTTCTTGCTCTTTAAGATCCTGAACCTGCCACACTGAGCCTGATGTGAGCGGTTTCTCATGAGCCTCCTCTTCCTTCCTACACCTTCAGGGTGCTACATGAAACCACACAATGCATTATTCCTTTTTCCTTTCACCTGAACCCACCGGCTCTCATAATCACAGTCACCTACAACGCCAAGTGTGATTCATATATAATTACGTTCGCTCTCTTGAAAAACGGTACAGTGGAATGTGTCTATGAAATGTGTAAATGTGTTGGCAGGTACTTTTTGGTTTGTTTACCGGTTGTTCTTGGCAAAGCAAACAAGATAAACAAAGATATGTTTCATACTTTCTGGAATACATTAAATCTATTTACCCGTCTAGTGTGTAACTGTAGTACAAAGACTCATTTAACACACTGAAGAAAATGACTTTTAAGGCCGTTTTCAGACTGTAGGGACTGTTGGATGCTTCTGGGAAAGGATTAAAAAAATCTGTCCCTTCACAAGTCAACTTATTTTACAAGAACTAGACATACATTTACACAGCTAGTTTGGTATCTCCCAAATGTTGCTTGTATACGTGTGTACCCCAGATTCTTTATTGGGTCCTATTAAAACCATTGGAATACCATTAGAATGGTAGGGAAAACTCAGATTTTTATAAAGTGCATCCACATTTAGCAGATTTCCTTAATATTCCATGTTTTACAGTTGATTCTGTTTTTATCATCACCTTCTGTGATTCTGTCCGAGTTTTCTGTGTCACAGGGCCCTACTACATGAGCACCATGGCTGTTATCTTTGAAATCTTTGTGCACAGCAAAGGAACTGCCCGTTTGGCCAAATGTACATCAGCAGCTGGTGCAGATCTTTAGAGGAGCTGGTTGCAGCGCGCTGGGTACAGTGCTGCAGCTATTCACCAGGTATCACCTTCTACGGCATATTCCCATATTACTTATATCTAACCAATTTCTTCAGGGCTACTTGAGCACCTGGAGGGGGGTGAGGGGCAGTTAGCAGATATGGGATTGGGTCTCTCCCTCTCCCTGCACTGTGGTTATTGTCAACAGGGTAGCATTCATGCCTAACAGGGCCACCAGAGGTTATCGCTGAGCCAGAGTGTGTATGAGAAGAGGAAATCAAGCTGCAGGAACCCGACGCATATCGTTCTGTGTAGCCCTCGGGGCCAGAGAGGGGACAGGGTGACTGTGAGTATATATGTGTGTGAGTGTGTAGTAGCAGAGTGAAAGGGAAAAACACCAGCGTGCATTTGTGTGTTTTGCAAGTGTGTATGGCAGAAAGTAAATGTGCACGCGAAGAGCCAGAGGGGGAAATGTGTGTGAGTGCGCACCTCCAACTGTGAATGTGCAGATATGATGGCACAGGGCAAGGAGGAAAATAGGTGTGAATGGGTTATTCAGCTGAGCTTTCGGAGTAAGTGCATGTGTGTGGGTTGTAATTTGTTAGGAGAGGAGAGGAATGAGACCAGAGAGTCAGTGATACTCAAGCCAGCCCGGACTGCAGCTAGTGCACACCAACAACACACGCACGCCCCCCTCCTGCACACCGTTTTACACACTGACGTAGAAACTAAACAGTCTAATCAACACAAGACAAACACGCTCTTATTATATACACACCGGCATCAACACACACATGGCACAGGCAGTTTCGCAAGCTCCCAGCAGGCAGGTGAGTTAAGATACCATCTCACCTGCCAGATGACTAAGTTATGCTTCAGGCACACGCATGGCCACGTACACACATCACAGCAGGGGGGACGTCTGAGGAACACTGTCATTATTTCCGGCTGTAGTGTGTGTGTGAGTGTGTGATTGTGAGTACATGCATTTACATAGCTTCATGTGTTTCCACCCTCCCCCATCAAACCATGAAATACAAACACACACACACACATTTGTGTCTGCGTAACCCTAACCTTAACCTAAACCCACATCATGGAGGCCTGCATTTTGTCCTCATAAGGAATGCAAGTCCCCACAATGTGACTGTGTGAACAGATGTATGTGCCCACAACATGAGCAATACATCGCCACACACACACACTCACACACACACACAATATCCAGGGATTAATGGCAGATCTCTAAATAAGGCCAAATGGAGATGTGGATGGGAGGGAGCTAAGTGGTGTGAAGGACCCAGCGGTGGCTGCCTCTTACCTTTTTGTTGTTTTCTTTAATATCCTGAGGATTGAGCGACTTGTAGTCTCTGGAAGAATAGTGGGGAGGGTCGGGGAGGAGGCAGGCAGAGAAAAAAAAAAGAGAGAGAGAGAGAGAGAATGGGAGACAAGAGAGAGATAGCGGAGAAAGAGTTGTGTTTAAATATGCATCACATGTAATGGCATTAGAACTGTAACATGCAATTTCATAGCAGTGCAATCAACAGAACTAATAGAGTGGAAAATATGTAAAAATAACACACCAGGGTGCAAAGGCACACAAGCATAAACACACACTCACACACACAGGTGTACACAGAGCACGGTGGTTTTGATCAATTATCTTCACGTCTGCTCTCTTGATGGGTCTGCAGGTTTTCCATATACTGTACTTTTGAGTGTTAAATACATTAAATACTAAACATTTAAGGAATCACGCACACACACACACAGACTGAATACTTAAAAGACTGAAACGCACACACACACAAGTATGACAAGATAAGTTATGGCTGCAAACATGAAGCTCTGCATTCAAACACAGAACGGCAGATTGAGTCTGCATGAACCGATACGTACTCAACAGCATGGTGACAGGTTGACTGATCTAATATGAACATACAGACTTTCATCTGACCTCTTGTGACCTGAAGCCTTTGCTTCTTCATTATTTAGCTCCTTTCTCTAGTGGTTTCCACCCAAAGTTGACTTGCTGTTCTTAAATATTACTCTAATATTGTCAGAAACACTCTCCTAGCATGTGTTTGTGTGTTCGTACATTATGTCGGGCCTGAAGTGGTGCAGCAGGGCGCAGAAAGCCAGCCCGTTCCTCCACGAGGTGGTGAAGTTGGTGATCTTCACCCCGCGGTAGTTCTTGGTGACCTCGCGGCACCAGGCCAGCAGAGACTGGCTGGCGTTGGGCTTCCCTCCCAGAACAGGGCTCGGGACAGGGCTGGGCTGCAGGCGGAGGAGGAGAAGAGGAGGAGGAGGAGGAGGAGGAAGTAAGGAAGAGAAAAAGGTTTTACTCAATCGTCACCATTTGAAGTACAGCGTTGATATCCATAAAAATATAAAAGTTAATAATGCACATTGAAAACTTCATTTCCAAACGCAATCCAACCTAAAACATGAACCACTTTAACGTGTTTTTGGTATCAGAGAATACGACAAACCCTGCAGACGTAATGTTTGTAGTAATGGTTATACTTTTAAGATTTTCCACACTGCCACCTTCTCCATGTCTGAGCTCCTTTCATTATTTATTTCTCAATAAAACCTTTTACTTAGCAACCTCCACCCATCCAATTAGCTTGCTTTACTGACATAATGAGCCCACACACGCACGTGCGCGCACACATGCAAACACGCACCGTAATGAAGGGTCATGCACAAAGCAGCGTATGACCGTGGATAATGTAAACATCTTTTTAATTAGCTCCGCCTTTGAAGTCTTATCTGGGTCGAAAGCTTTCACCATTAGGAGCCTTTCCTCTCCCAGACTCCAAATCCCACAAATCCTTGGTGGCGTGGAGACACTGGTCTTCCTCTGACAGCCAGCAGAACCAATGCAATTCTGATTATTCAGCTGGCTATTCACTAATCTGGTTATGGAGCGACAGATACGGGCTAATTCTCTCAGATCATTTTGGAGAGAAATGGCAAAAATGTCACTGAGATTTGATTAAATTCATTAGAGGTCGGTGATCAAAAAGACTATGAAATGTGGTTGAAATCCAAGTGCATATTACTATTGTGTGCAAGACAATGACATTAACAGAGGAGTCATAAGACAGAGCTCCTTAATGACACGGTACAAAGCAGGGTTTCATCAAGTTTGATGTGACTTTTAGAGACTTTAATATCAAAACACAAAAGAAGATGAAATTTTCAACCCCAGGAAATGTAAAAATTTAGGAAAATATACAGCGTAATTTTGCTAAATTTGCTAATCTTCTTTACTGAACCATATTAAAGACTTTCTGCTTTGTTAATATGACTGAACACAGAACCAGACCTCACACTTCAGGCGCTGCGGTTAAGCTGTCATGTCGACTCTGTTTTGATTGTGTACCCTCTTGTACAATATTGTCTTAGATGGCAGCAGCACTTTGTAAATGTCATCATCTCAATTTTTGCAAATCAAACCTTTACTTAACCTTTAAAAGTGAAAAGTGAAATGAAGACATGTTACTACACAGCCTGATATTGACCACCATAACGAGTTAACCCAGTTTCTTAAGACATACAGTGAAGGCCTTGAGAGCTCACAGCTCACTGCAGTCAGACTACCTGAGCCCTGTAACAATGCTTGTGGTGGCCAACCAACCCCCTCTGTTGGTGGATTACCGCTACTGCAAGTACAGGACAGCCACAGACCTGATGGGAGCCAAGACAAATTTGTCATTACAAATTTGGGGAGGCAGTATTATTAGGTGATGGTGTGATGACTTCAGCATGTTTAAGCCTCTTGCAAAGCCATGACAACTTGGAGAAGGTTATTCAGGGCCAAAAAGAAGAAAATAAAACGAGATGTGCTAAAGCTTAATGCTGAGACCTGCAAGTGTACAACCACACTGCTTAATTCCCATCCTAAACTAATTTTAAGACTGTGTGAACCAAAACTTAACATCAACTTTGTATGCTTTTAAGCCTGTGACAAGATTAAACCTGCCACCCTTAAGATTCTCCCTTGCCCTTGCTGTTGACAGATTTTAAGAAACGAAAAAATAATTGGTTTGTAATGTCAACAGGATTAAACTAAAGAGTGGCACTGAAGCAATATTAGTCAGTTAGCTGAAGTCTATAAGCACCTGGACGCGTCTTACTCTTCTATTGTTGTAGTTTAACCTGTGACCGCGAGCCTGGAGCCTGCATGAGAAGCCACAAGGGCCAAACAGGATGAAAGAGACTGGAGGCCATCTCTAATAGCAACTCCTAACCTTTGCACCAGTGTGTGTACGTATGTGTGTGTGTGTGTTTGAGTCATGCGGGCCCCTACGGCAGTCTCAGTACAGGGAGACGGTAGCGGGAGCCTGAGGGGCGGACACTTGACATTTCCGGCTTTAAAAGAGGGCCTTAACCTTTCCCCGCAGCTTCTCCAGACACGTTTTAGGTGGCCGCGACAATGCCTGCGTGCCACTCAAACAAATGGAAGAAAAGAAAAAAAGAGGAGAAACAAAAAGAGATAAAAAGTCGGGGAGTCAATATCGATTCTAACATGTTACTGTATGAGGGTAAGGAGAGCGCTCGACGTAAAGATGGATCCCCATCAGAGTTTTAATGTACCTCACATACTGACTAACCTAACCTAATGTGGGCTGACTGAACAAAACTTGTTTCTCCAGTCGTCCCCTGCATGTGCCACCGTCTTTGTGTGTCTCATTCAGAAAGTGTGTGTGCGTCTGTAGGTTCAGTGTGAGTGAGTGGTGTTCCTCCAGGCCTTCCCGTTCTGCTTTTTCAAGTGATGGTTGAAAGTAGCTGTCTAATTTGGCCGCTCTAATTACCCTGGATTAGAGACCAGGTGCTATTAAAGCAATTAGACACACAGCACACTCCAGTGCCGCAGACCCTGCGCCCTAGCCGGCGGAAAGCACACACACGCACACACACAAAAATACACACCTGTGTAACACAGCCAGTGGAAAAACACATACATTAGCCAATGGGACACACACCCACCTATCGACATACAGGTGTCTGAGCAACAGGAAAACAAACGCACACACAAATAAACATGCACCATAATATGCACTTTAAAAAGGTTAAACCCCCCCCAACGTCCACACACACGACTAACGTCAGTTAATTACATGTGGAAGAGAAGTCGAGGATAATATGTTAATGAAAACCTGAGTCAATTTGCCAGATATGTGTAGATTGGAAAATGTAAGTTAAGAGTGTGGATCCAGGGCTTTAAGCAGCTTCAGGTGTCACCGGATGGCTCACACTCTTACTCAACTTTAAAACTCTCCAAGCAAATGTGTCATTTCAGAAATACACGCGCCTCAATGAGAACGATCCTTTCCTTCATTCCAGACGAACCAGTTTTAAAGAGACGTGGAGTTCATCCAACGACAGCGGCGTGTGACTGGCAGTGACCCCACGTTCATCCCGACCCGACCCAATGTCATTTCCTCCTTTTCCAGATAAAGGTTTACAAATGCATCCACGCACTCGAGCTTTCAAACCCATCAAATATTGAACAAATACCATATCTTCTTTTACAGGAACTGGCTGCATTTCCTTAAGACACAAACACGGGAGGAGTGAAATTTTCATGAGGAGCAGAAATGCACCCTGACTTATCAAACAGTTTGCTGTCTTGCCTAAAGGAAGGTGTGCACATATATGTATTGTTTGTGTGTGCGTGAGTGTGTGTTTGTCTTTTATCTGTCTGTGTGAATGTCACTGGATGTGTGTGTGTGTGTGTGTAACACTGACACAGCCATGTAGCTAGCTCGGCTCGAGGGTAGGATTAGCGGAGAGCATCGCCTCGGCCCACAAACATTCCATATTAAAAAATGAAAAGGCAACCTTCATTACTATCAGTGGCACATAACCTCCCCTCTTCCTCCTTCTCTGCTACTATTATACACAGGCCTAACAGGCTGGGCAAAAAATACAAGCCACTGACAAGAGATTCCATTATTCCTGATGCCTCAGTGTCAACAACATACATCCGACGGGGCAAAAGAAAGAAAAAAATGGAAGAAGGGAAAAGGATGTGAGAGAGAAAGAAGGGGGGTTAAGCTCACTACAATGCCTGAATGACAAGATAGGAAGAAACCTGGGAATGGAAGCATCCAGGTTCCTGTTGGTGTCAGGAGGAGGATTTTTGGTGTCAGCAATGTGATTCTGGGAGGACAGAATGTGACTCGAGATCATGGGTAAAGCGGATGAACCATGATATGGAAAATTAGAAAATTGTCACAGGTCGATCTTAAGTCTTAAGCAAAAGAACAATTCTGTGGCGAGGTTAGAAATTGTTGCTTTTAGATTCGGGCAGTGTGCCAATATCTACTGTGCTGTAAGAGACCAAGTAATTTTCAATACCTTTTAGGGCAACTTAGCAAACACCCACACTTACTGTGAGTTGAACAGTACTATGGCTAACTGTAAATCCCTCTTTACCAACATTAAATATGGCGAGGACAGTGTAGGGAACAAAGGAAAAGATGGTTTCACTCCTGGCTAAAATTACTTTGCAGCATATGTGGATTACAATACTAACAGTTACAATTATTATCTTTGTGATTTCTTGGCGTTTTTTTGTATCTCCTCTCAAAACTGGGATGACTTTTATCCACAAAGACATCACGTTTGTTTACTCTTTTTCAGATTAATGTCAGCAACTGAGCAGACAGGCGCTTTGGCAGCATGGACGACTGCAAACTCTGGGGTGGAAATGCAAAAAACAATCTGTGTCTGGGTCAGCCTGATGGCCTACATTAAGGTGAACTCATGTAAACAAAGGCACGCAGCATTATACACAATTAAATGACTTAAGAGCGCAGAGGCCATTAAAACTGGCCGTCCAGAGTCTTGACAAAGATACAAGTGAAACACTGTAAGTGGCAGCTTTGTCTCTCCCTCTGGGGCATGACGCTTCAATGGAAACTTAACTGGCCTCAACCCAATGACATAAACCCACGACTCTGTGGAAAGAAAAGAGCTTCCGTGTCTTTCCAATCTCACTTTCATGGCTTCAAAGCAGTGTCAGACAGTGTCAGATTTGAGGAGGTGTTGAATCTCATACTCTTTAAAACTTGTAATCCGCTCAAGGAGCCTACGGCAAAAAAAAAAAAAAGTCCACGCACGCGCACACACACACACACTGCAAAGCACACATAAACACACTCACTTCAAATGACAACAGGGTCTACAGTGTAAAGGCGCACATACTGTACATCCAAACACACTCAATTTCTAATGCACTGATAGAACAGCAGGCTCGTACACAGACACACACACTGACAGAAGTGAGAACATACATCCACACATAGTTTAGAAAAGACAGTCGAACACACAGTAACACTCAGCGCCTATCCAAGATGTACACACACACACACACACACACACACACACACACACACACACACACACTTGAAAAACATTAATACCTGTTCACATTTAAGAGGATAGAGGTTAGTGCACTTAAGTGGCCTGTCCATCCTGCTACTGAGGGCGCTCATCTGATTGGCTGAGCTCCAACTATCATCACGCTCAATTATTTAATTGCACGTTAAATCAAAACAAGCAATTTGTTTAATCGGCGCTTTCGACGTCCGACGTCCTCGCATTAGGACAAGACGGAGCGAAAAGAGAACGATCGCCTCGCGTCATCTTACCCATGAAATTATGCTTCGGATATCAAACGTTGCCTGCATGAGAACAGAGGGGAGGGAGCAAAGTCCAATCAAAAGTTCAATTATGTAAATGGAGATGTGGAGTGGGTGGAACAATAGGAAAGGGGGTGGGGTGGGGGGGGACAAAAGGCTGGAGCAGGAGAGGAGAGCGAATGTAGCGTGAAAAATAATACACATTAACATACAAAGGAAATATCGTATTACTGTTGTAATCACACTGGGGGGGGGGGCTCCTTCCAAAGAGAGCCGTGAGACAAAGTGTGTGTGCACACGTGTGTGGCTGTGACACTGTTTAGTTAAGTCAGGCTTCATTTTATGTGTGGGAACAGATAGAGAGAGGGGGAGATAACCGTTTACACCTGAGAGCGCGCAGGGGAGGTTGAATACATGGCAGACTGAACCTGCTGCTCTTGAGCAAGGCACTCAGCTGAGATGCCGCGCAGCCAAACAATGCCGGACAGTCTGTTCCACAGTTTTTAACAAATCTTTATTCCGTGGCTTTGTGTAAACATCACAAAGTAGGAAAATATGTAAATGCTTTCATCAGGATGGTGGCGGGGGGGGCTGCTAGTGATTCGCTCAGAAGCATATATGCTTCCCATCTAGCAGTGAACCTGCAGGCCAAGACAGAGGGCCTTTCGGCAGTTGGCTACTGAGATGTAAAATGCAAAAATCAGGAAAAGCGGTTTCCTGTTCCAGGACCATTTTGCTTCCAAGGCCTATTCTGCTCCAAAGGCATAACCATGCAAAGCAGAAAAAAAGGCAGAACAGGAGAGGACAGGCAAGGCTTTGAAATTGAAATAAAAACCATTCACTGAAAAAAAAAACCATCATGAAATAACACAGTTTGGAGGAGGCAGCAGACAAACGAGTGACTGTGCCAGCTTGCAGTGTGCCCACCCGCCAGCTTGCTCGCCTAACGTGTAACACAGGGGCATAATGCGGTGTAAGCGCTGGCTTTAACTTGTCATGGAAACGGCAGTAGCATTACCCACACTCACGCCTCTGCAAATTAGCTTTGGCTGGGGGGAAAAAAGGCACGCAGGGTGGGTAGGTTTGAGATTCAGCGCGTGTATCTGTGTGTGCGGTAAAGGGGTGAGGTGGTGGGTGTCCATGGTATGGAGGCTGGGACCCAGTGAGGAACAAGACAACAACAGATCCAGGAGAAGAGATTCAAAACTCCTTCCAGACCAATCCCTTCTCCTCCTCATCCACTACCCACAACATGAGGTGTCAAACACCTTCTGTCACCGGCTCAGAGTGAGAGTTCAAAGACCGTTAGGTCCTCTTGCCTCTTCCTGTAAGTCTTGCTGCGTCACACCCGACCTATCATGCATTCATGATATGCAGAAATAGCATTTTTACGTTTACTTGGTCGGCCCCGGCATTCAAAACTGTGACTGTCAGGTCAACTGTTGTGGTGCTCTTTGGTGTTCTCACGAGGTCCAATTAATACTTCACACTTCGAACGCTGTTGAACTCGCTGCCATGTTTGCCACCCGTGTTGGCAGCTTCGATCCACAGCAAATCTGATGTGACTTGAATGCAGCATATTTGTCGGTGATTGTGCTGTCGATACAGGCTTTTCGTGCATATATCAATAAAAAAAGAGATAGCGGGCGAAAAATATGTTAGAGGTCACTGAGGAACAGCCACTATTACACCAGAGAGCACTGACAAGTTCATGTATCTGCTGCAAAATAACAGATCTGTCTAACTATGATTGGACAGATTGTGTTTGAATGAGCAGCTACTCTACCAATTAAAGCAAAGCATGATGCCTTCTTACATTTACTGTGCTGGTCATTACCGGACAGACCAGCGTGAGTATGTTACCACACATTCGCCCTGCAAATGAACTTCACTTGAAATCATGAAAAACTCAGAACAAGTAGAAGAAGGCGGCCATCAATCTCTTCGCTCCTCCACCTCCTCATCTTCCTCTGATAAATAAATAAGCTTTGGGAGAAGGAAGAGGGAGGCGGGGAGGGGCTCTTATAAATCTATAAAGTATTAATCTCCTTTAACTGCCATGTTCAACAAACAAATTAGTGGTGCAATGGATTCAGAGATCAGCCGTGCCGATAACGCCGCCATTTATCAATTAATCTAAGCCTGGGCAAGGAAAACTCATTAAGGAGGCCACTTTAGGAATTATGTTCCACAGGTAAAGAGGCTGCCTGTGTGTGCGTGTACGAGGTGCGTGAGTATGTCTGTGGGGGGGGGGTCTTGACACAGCAGTTGTGCAACCTCCCCCCCCCCGACTACAGGCTGCCATTGTCCAGCGCAGTGTGGGCTCTGAAGTGATGAGAGGGGTGATAGCACAGCCAATTAAAATGAACATAATTACAAAGTCACCCCTTTGACTCCTGATCAGAATACGCATGCATCAACACACACATCCTGATGGAGGAAGGGCGTGGTGGGGGGAAATGCTACACACAGGCAGAGAAACGGAGGGAGCATGCAGGAAGAGTGGAAGGAGGTATCGATAAAGAAAGTAAAGAGACGGGAGGAAGAGAAAGGTGTGATTAAACCGTGAGGCTGCAGTTTGTGGAGCATCACCGACGCTTTAAAGGAGGTTCGAACATTTAGCAGGAAAGGGGACCTGAGTGCTCACACCCTCACCTCTTCCATACATTGCAGGTGGTGCTGGAGTTACTGACTTCACCTAAAACTCCTCCACTGCTCCACCGCTCGCCTCGAGAAATCTCTTTTTTGGCATCTGGAGTTAAGCATGTTAACGTGCTAATGCTAGCTCACTGTTGGCTACGGCTGACAGTGATGCACTTAACTGTTGGGAGGAATGGAAATTTTGATCTACTGATGGTACATGATTAAAGTTTGGGCATCACCAAAGACGTAAGGACTCATTCTCCTGAATGTCTGTCCATCAACTCCAGAGTCCTAGCTACTGACTCAACAAAAGATCCAACATGATGACATTGAGAGGGCAAACCTGATGTACGTCAGCGCGTTATGATCAAGGAGCACATGATCAGATCTGGTTAAGGTCAACTGAGCTCCTACAAGAGAGCTCAATTAAAAGCTACGGGAGTGATCCCACTCAGCCATCAGTGAGTTACACACTAAAAACGCCACTTAGTATTTCCTACAGAACATCAGAGCACACACCTGCATACCATAACAGTCCAAAAGAGGGGGGGGCTGGAGGGCTTTGTACAGAGGCAATTAAAGCCTTATCATTTCTACACTCACTCTCCTTTCCTCAAACACAGACACGAGAGCGCACACACACTTTAACACACACACACACACACACACACACACACGAGTTTTAAGACAAATCACTCAGACTAATTCATGAGGTACTTCTAAGGTCCTTTTTAAATTATGGAGAACGGTTGGTTTAATTCAATTAAAATGTAGCAGGGGCCACTTAAGGATGACGGGAGTAAGGTATGGCATGACTAAGTGAGCGCAGTTTTCAAGAATGTGTGGGGGGTCTTAGACCTTCTGGGGGTTGAAGGAGTTTTCAAGTGCATGGACTTCTATCTCCTCACCCGAAGCCCCCTTAAACCTCACCCCAAAACCCTGGATCCTTCTGGGTTTAAGCCCACACACACCTGGAGGACTGGGGCAGATTAAGACCAGATTAAGATAAAGTTACTCCTTCTTCGGCCGCTATGTCATTCAAACCCCTGGCCTCTATGACCACTGGATAGAAGGACACACAAGACAAAAAGGTTTGGTTCATTCACACACACGCACACACACACAGGCAAGCACACACAGAGGACTTTCTGGTCATCCTCATAAGCCCTATTAGCCTGCTATAGAGCCTCTCATAGCAGACATCAATCATGGAGGGATTAGTCAATTCCCTCTCTAAATGAGTGGCGAGGGAAACTTCCCTTCAACTCTAAAGCAGGTCTCTCTTTCAGAGATTACACAGCGATTTGTTTTCATTTTGTTCCATCTTCATCGTTTTCTGTTTGACTTGCTTTTCATTTCTCTCTCTCTTGCTCTGCGTCTCCCTCATTCTCTCCTGCTTGCTGCTTGTGAGGTAATCCTTGGCAGATAAAACTAAGGAGGACTTACCAAAGGCAGATTACAAGCGGCGCTTTGCGGAAGGCCCTTTTACACCAGTCGGCGCGGGTATTGAGGAGAGTGAGCTCTTCGCAGTGCTTAACTTGTGAACTCGACATGCACCCAACAGAGGAAGAGGTGGAAAAATGATAGCCACATTACAGAACTGGATCAAAATGTATCCGTCACAAACACACACAAGATTGCACATTAGTACACACAACACACACGCTCTGTCCTTCACGGCAGCCGTATATAGAACTGAATCTTGAATAGTCCCTGAATACATATTCATATATTTGTGTGTATTCGCTCAACATGACTAAACAGATCAATGTCTGCCCTGTGAAGCTTCAGGATCAACATCACATATCAAGTTCTTCTTCTCTAACTTTTTATCCCAGAATAAGTCAAAAATGTTGCCATTGTTTGGCAAATGTCCACATCAAACCTAAAACTGACCCTCACCCTTCCCTAAAAGTAAACTTTTCCAACTTTTCAGAAGGAGTAGTCGGTAACGTCTTAGACCTTTCTACCTAACTTGATGACAGCGATGCCCTGCAGCATTCAGCAACAACAGGAAGCCCAATGATTGGCCCTAAACTGCGTGACAGAAGAAACTGGGTCTCCTCTCTCCCACAAGATCCAATGACAGGCCACTCTGAGACTGCAAGTGAGAGTTGGGGAGGGGTCCACACTGGGAAATGGCAGACACTGAGAGGTACGGACTTAGCCTTACGCCTCTCAAGGATTATTCTTCTTGTATTACACAGCTTATGGAAAGGCCAATGTGGTCAAGGGGAGCCACTGAGTCTTCAATGCCTCGGTCTCAGAAATGGACCTCTAGGACTGTTTTCCTGTGAATACTGATTCCAGGTTCTGAAATTTAAGAGATTCAGTAATGATATACAGTAGCTACGCAAATGGCACTGAAATTATAGGGGGGGTATTTAGATAGGTCTGCACTGAAGATGGCAAAATTTCATGTTTACCAGTTAACTTTGATCAAGCAAGACGATGCTCAGTGTTTTCTCAATTTCACTGAACTTTAGTTGATATTATTTGCTATATGATAGATACAGGTCTTAATTCTGGCCCTACTTTACATTTGGATTTACTTAATATCAACATAGAAAGGAATTTGTCACCCTCATTGAAAACCATGTCTCGTGAGTATAAAAAATGAATACACTCACACTCATTTCTTTATAAAAAATAGCTGCTTGAGAAAAGCGCTTGCAAATATGGGGAAATACAGGATTCAGTCATTAACTGAGACAAATAGTGAAACATATTCAGCATTAGAAAATCACACTGAGCCCTGTTTAAAAGCATTAGGCCATAAGTCTTAATTTCTTTATGTCCTCCATCGGAGACTCTTTGTTTAAGGTATGTCAAAGTTATCAGAGAGATAGAAAAACTTCTGGCTGGATATAATGATAACAAGACGAGAGACCTTGGAACGGGCAAAGATCAGAAGACCAGAGATGACTGTCCTTGTCTCTTGGGCTCCCCTCTGTCCTCCAAAAACATCCCTCAGTCGTCACGTCAACCTCAGCAACACTTAAATGTGCGGATGTGGTCCTCTCCTGCCACGAACCCCGGTGAAAGCTAATTAAGAAATATCGCAGCCTTCTGCGAACTCAATTAAATAATGTTAATTTATTCTAATTTCAATTTGGAGGTAGTCTGAACTGAAGGAGGGGCTGTGAAAGCAAAGTCTGGGAGAGGAAGGAGAGCTCTGGCCTCTGCCTCCCCCCGGCACAGGAGCTCTCACATCCTGAGAAACTCTATTTAATTTGAACCCTTTGATTAACATAAGTAATCACACAAGCCCTTCAACTGAAGGAGAGAAAGAAAACATACCTCTAGTGTTGGTTCACTTTCTCACCTCTGGAAAGAAGGATTGTGTGTACAGAGGAAAGGAAAAGTGGTAAAGACATCATATTAGATAATGGTTTGGACTGTTTTCTCCCTTTTTTTTCTTTTGTCTTGGTGATATTAACAAAAGGCTTTGTAGTAACTTCTGTTTTACAACCCTGATTCCAAAAAGTTGGGATGCTGTGTAGTAAAAAGTAAATAGAAACAGAATGTAATCATTTCATTATTTGTTTACAGGTTTTCTGAAGTGTTCCTGAGTCCATGTAGCAACATCCTTCATCCAATCATGTGTTCACAAAGAGGTGAACCTCACTCAATGCTCGCTTGTGAACCACTGAGTCTTTCCAGGATGCCCCTTTCATACCCAATCATGATACTCTCACCTGTTACCAATGAGCCTGTTTACCTGTGCAATGTTCCAAACAGGTGTTTTTGGAGCGTTCCACATCTTTCCCAGTCTTAGGAAGTTATCACACTTTATTTTATTTATGTTTTACAGCGTCCATCATTGGAATTGGGGTTGTATAAAGCAATGTGCAAGTCTTGAATGTACATGTACTGTCAGACCAATCAAGTGGCAGCAACTTCAAGCTGAAGACGTTTTACTCTTTCAAAGATTCTGAGTAAATATTAAGATAATATAGAACTTTTTTGTTCAAACTTTTGCCCACAGACATATGCCAGCTTCCAACTTTTCTTTATATGAAAATAAGGCAAATAATTCATGAAGCGGAAACTTGATGAAAATCCAAAGATCAGAGCATCTAAGTGTAGAGCGGTCTGACTACGGAATAGAGATGGAGATGAAAGAAAAGGAGGAGCAGAGGATCACTGAATTACTGGGAGGGGTGAAATCAGCCCCGGGGAAAAGAGATGGACTGAATCGGACCAGACAGAGCTCGCAACCCGCCCAACAGGAACTCCCTCCGTTCATTTACATTAATCCCACAGACGTTTCCATCCTTCCAGCTCCTTCACAGATGCTAAACTTAAACTTGACGTCTTTGAGGATCTATATCTGAAAGACACGACAATGGACAGACACACTGACGTGAAGTGTCTGATGAGAGACTGCAGTGCCACGTTCACCAACCTGAAGACAGCTTTCAGACACAAACCAAAACAAGTTAAAGTGGCAAACACACATTAAGTGTATTCAAAGGTGAAAGTGGCTTTTCTGAAATAAGCTCGCTTGTGAGTCGGGGTGAAGACAACCACCACCTCCACCTCCTTTGGTGGAGCTGCTAACAGTAGAAATGTGTAGAGGAGCACGTCAGGCTGAGACTGCATTCACTGCATGCGCTCTACAGTATTTTTGCAAAGACCTGCAGTCTGCTCGGCGTCATGGAGAAGAAAACTCATGGAACCTCCACAGATGCTGCAGCTTGTACATCTGCATTTACATCTCTATCCACCGTTCCTGCATGCTAAATGTAAATTTGCTAAGCATTGCTTTCACAGGTCCCCCATGGATGGTCTCAAGACAGAAACCCCCCCACAAATGGTAACCTACGTTTCAATAAATGCGTTTGAGTCGTTCAGTGCTGCCATCTTATCCTGTCCCTAAACTGCTGAACATGTGTGCCACTGGCAAAAATCCAGAGCTTTGAGCTTTTGTTGGAGCTTAATGTAAATCCAATCCACATGTGTAATACCTGTGTATAGAGTAAGTGGGTGCACACCATATGTCCTGTAGATGTCCTGATTTTTCACAGGCTGGCATTGAAGTGGGCGGGTTTAATGCAATGACAAGGAGGATAAAATTACATCTAAGACAAAGTTGAATGCTAAATCTCCCCAAGTGAGTGAATTCACGACAAGGACAAGAGAGTTTAGCTAAGCCAAAATATGACACTTCTCAATTTCAGCATAGAATAAATTAGTATTTTAGAAGCTCACATCATAAATTCTCCATATCCATATTCCCTCTCTCACATCCTTTTTCTCTACTGCTGTCCTGATTTTTCTTTCTTTAGCCTTTTTTTCTATTCCTCCCTTTCACAGTAACGCTATTCAAGCACCAACGCCCTGACCCTTCAGCTCTGAAATATTTGTTTTTGTAACTACAGCGATCAAGCAGCTAAAGCTTGTCCACGTTACCTTTGCACCGAATAAATGTGTAAAATGTAAATGGGACACAAGGCACACTAATCTCTTTTGGTTAGCAAAGACAAGGCGAATATGAGACATTTCATTCCCTTCAGGGCAGGTTGTAAATGAATAACTGACTGCAGCGTCTTTCAATATATCAATTTCTATTCACATTGTGAGATTAGACCTAGTTGTCTGCATGTGTGTTTATCTGCCCACATGAATAGCTGGTAGAAATAAATAGAAATGGAGAATACACACCTTGAAATGTCTTATATGAGAGAGGTAGAGGTTAGCTGTGTTTTGGGGGAAGGTTATAACTGCCCCGGCACATACCCCCTGAACTGAGCCTGAGGCATACTCGACACTATAAGAACAGATACGTACATGCATGCGAGCACAAGCACACATCCACACTCTGCACACGTCCACAGTGTGATGATGTGTTGGTTTCGTCTTGGCCTCTCATAGTGGGAATGTCTCTTCTTAATCCTCTCTGACTTCATACATTCAAAGGTCATCTCGCAGCCTACACATGGCTGAGGCGTGTGTGCGCGCGCGTATGTGTGTGTGTCATACGGCTTGGTGTGAATAAGAAAGAAAAACCTATTCACACTAGCTGTATATGTCAACAAACCCTGTAGGCCTATCCTTGTTTACTGTGAACATCCTATCTCTCTCTCTCTACTATTCCCTGGCCATCTTCCTTCTCTTCCCCCCACTGCTCTCCTTTTCGCTACCCTTCACTATCTTCCACCTATTCTCCTTCACTTCTCCCCCTCCTTTTCAATCCTCACCCACAATTCAGTCTTTGCATCCCTCCCCACCCTCCCTCTGTCCCAAGCTCCAGAGGCAGGGGCATCTCTTGGCGAAGTGTGGCCCACCACAGGCCACTGGCTTTGGGTAATTAAAGGGGTTTAGGCCCCCTCACCCACAGTCACAGGCAACTGCAGCTGGGTGATAAAGGCACTGTGCCATAATTACATGGACGGCCAGCATCACCGCCCAGCTACACTAAAACAGTCAGCTAGCCAGCTGCATGGAGAGGAGGGACCTGTGTGTGTGTCTGTGTATGTACAAGCAACTGTACACAGTGTGTGTGTGTGTGTGTGTGTGTGTGTGTGTGTGTGTGTGTGTGTGCACCAGGGGTCAACACCCCCTTGTGATCGCTCTGCTGTAGTTAAGCCCCCTGTGTTTAAGCTCCACATAGGCTCATTGAGCCCCCCTCACGCACACACACACACATTTTTAACCCCCACCCGTCCCCACACCCCCAGCCAATCATTCCCCACCAGTGGTCTGACTCCTGCCGTGAGTGTGTGTGACCATCAGCCATTTAATTAGACCCAGCCGTGATTTACCTAATTTAAATAAATAAATAAACATACGAAAACACCCCAATAAACAAATACCTATATTCAAATGAGGAGCTGGGGAGTTTCATGAGCATAAAGAATGGGGCAGAAGATGGGATTGTGCAGGCGGAAAAAAAGCTAATGTAAGGACCACTGGATGTGGACACTAAAGCGCGAACACACACACACACACAAACACACACACACACACACACACACACACACAGTGCTTCAAGTCATTCCCTTAAAATAACACATGCTCCAAAGAATGAGTCAGAATGAAGACAAGTAAGGAGACTGGTGCCGAGGGTTTCCAGCTAATGTTAAAGACGAGCTGCCTGTGTCACCTATTTAAATAAAATGACATAACATTTACTGTATTGGGCAAACTAAATGAAACTTTGGTCATCTGACAAGCAGAGTTCATTAAATCAAACTAAAGATTGAAAACTTAGACACCCTTCATTGTACATCTATGTGATTCAGGAGATCACTTTTAGAGAAGCTAAGCTCCACTGCATATCTATATTATTCACGCATTTATCACATATGTTGTTTGGTTGTCACACATGTCGGTGTGTCTGTCATAGGGATCAAGTTTATTACATTTACATGAAGCTCGGGTACCTTGGGTGAAGAGGAGGCCAGCTCTCTCCCCATCACTGCTGCCACTGGGCTGGGCCCGACGGGCTGGGGCTGCTCCCTGTCTGGGACAGAGCTGGGTTTGGGAGCTGGAGGAGTGGGGCCGAGGCCAGGGCTGGAACTTGGGGGCGGGGGGGCCCTCCTCTTCTGGCTGGTGCCCACATCCGAGGAGGGGCCGCCAGCAGGAGGCCGCGTAGGGCTCGATGTCCTTGGCTCGTAGAACGGGTTGGATCTGAGAATGGAGGGAAAGGAAAGGACAGGTGACAGACGAGAGCGAGACAAAAAGACGTCATGTTAGAAAGTGCATGGTCTCACACAGAGTGCATAAGATAATTATTATTCTATTATTAACATTCAGATGAACTTTTGCCTCAAAGGCCAGCGGTGCTTATTACAACCCTGAATTTGATGTAGCAACACATTTCAAACTAGTTGGGACAGGAGCAACTAAAGACTGGGAAAGATGTGGAATGTTCCAAAAACACCTGTTTGGATCATTCCACAGGTAAACAGGTTCATTGGTAACAGGTGAGAGTATCATGATTGGGTATGAAAGGGGCATCCTGGAAAGGCTCAGTCACAAGCGAGGGTGGAGCGAGGCTCACCACTTTGATTGAATACATGAACACATGATTGGATGAAGGATATGACTACATGGGCTCAGGAACACTTGCAAATGACTGAATTCTGTCTTATTTACGTCTTACAGTGTCAAAACCTTTTTGGAATTAGGGTTGCAACAAGTTACCAAATCAAAACTGTCAACATTGCAAGAAATAACAAAAATTATCATGTAGATTTAAACAAAATAAAACAGTACATATCAGTACTATTTCAAACCATTTGGGTCCAGCTGCCCATTGTCTAGTTAAACATAAGGAAATTGCTAAATGGAAACAAGAATTTGGTGCAATACAATGAACAGCACACAAGTGGTAAGGTAATAGAAGATGCAGGTGCACTGAGGTCAGGTTTGCACGACCTCATATCCTTACTGCCCAATGTGGACTACTGACAGACAGACAGGCATAGACACACACAAGCGTGCAATGAAACCCACACACACACACACACACACACACACACACACACACACACACAGAGGCACTTTAACACACATACCAGAGTGTTATCAATATACAGGCATACTTGTGGCACTGAAAGCAGGGGCACGGCCTTGAGAAATTCACTCAACATGCAACAAGCAATCCAAAACAAACAAGAGAATTGGACGGAGAGGGTGGGGGTGAGAGCGGGAGTGAGAATAAAAAAAGCTGATTGACTAGGTATCTGCCTGAAAGAGAAGGTTAGAGCTACTTGGTGTCCGTCTAACCGCAGAGCGATACGGAGAGGGAAAAAAAGAAGGGAAGTGAAGAAAAGAAAGGCAGGCAGGCCTATAGAGCAGCTTTAACAGAGCAGCACTGGCTAAAAGACATGTGAAAGGACTCCAGTCAAAACACTGCGCTGCCCTCTTGAACTTTCTATTCTGCAGAGAACTGCTCCTGGTGTAAGAGACAGGGCAAAAGAAACATGCCAGTCAATAACCTGTCTGTCTTTAGACAGCCAAGAGGACTAAAACATAGGACCATCTGTGTGACAGCTTCGCTCAACAGCCAGAACCTACCAGTTTACATTTCCAATTTAGGCTCGACCGCAGAGGTCACACACAACCAGTGAAACAGTGTGCAGTGCAGAGTACAACAGAATGAACCCTACAGAACCAATCTTTGTTCAAACTCCTAGACACTGATGAAATGTTATCATGAAAACTTGCTGAGGTGGTAGCAGACGTCCTCTCTTCGACTGCATGGCTTCTTTTACTATAGAGCCATACCTCATGCAGTATATCATCTAATAAAAGCTGAACTTCACTGGCAGTATGAGACAATGAAGTGATGCAAACAAGAAAAGGAAAGAGGAAGTAAGGAAGATGGGATGAAAGAGGAAGGAGGTAATAAGCAGAATCTGGGGAGGAAGTTAAGGAGGACAGCAATGAGGGAAAGTATGGTTGATAGGGAGGGAGGGAAGCAACGACAGAGGAGGGAAAGGAGGGAGACAAGGTTAAAGAATGCAGCGAAACAACAGAGCCCTTGTTCTCGTTGAAAGAGCTGCCTCGTCACTCTGCCCTGATGGGGGGGCTACAAGTACCCCTCTATAAGGAGGGGTCTTACACGACTTGGCCTGCCAACAGTAACCAAGCCGGGCAGCCTGGATCCTTTCAGACTACCTCTACTATGGGCTTCTCATGCACACAGAAACCATGTCAGTAGGCTATTTTTCTCAACGGTTTAGGAAAGGGTGTTTATCCAAATCCCCCTAGAAAAACAATACAGCAGAGGCTTCTCTACTCTGTCAGACAAAAAGGTTAAATGGACTGTATACATACAGAAAGGGGCTTCAGCTATCCTGTTATTGTACCAATGCAAGTCAAAGTGTAACTAATGCAAATTAAGTGGAAAAACACAAGGACAAACCGTGCACAGGTGCAAAGTGTTTTCCTCAGCGGCACACTGTCATCCAAACCTCATGATTTGATGAAGCAGCCATTTCAAATTACTGCTCTAAACACCTGTGACATGCTGTGTCAGGAGTTCATTATCGTCTAACGTTATTCACCTTTTCCTGCTGCTTGAAAACATTGCAAGATTAAGAAATTAAGTCTTACTCGTCAAGCTCCTCATCCTCGTTGTGAGTGGTGTCGGCGTACAAGTACTTGCTCATGTCAACAGGCCGGACGCCTTTCCTCTGCCTGGGCTTCGGGGGCTCTGGGTCTGGCTGGAGGTCCACGTCCTGCTCGGGCTCATCGAAGGGGTTCCCTGGAGGTGTCTGTGTTTCAGGTTCATCCGGCTCATTGAACGGATTTGAGGAGTCGTGATCATAGAAGGAATCATCATCAACACGCTGCCTTAAGAGCGGCTGGGCAGGGGGCTCTGTTTGACAGGAGGAGAGAGCTCTGACTGGATATACAGCACATACTATACTACACCACAACAGTAACTCAACAGCATGTATTTGACAAGAGCTTCAGTGGCTTGTTACCCCACTGGGCTAGAAAGCTGGGCAGCAGAGGGGGGTCAAAATAAATGGGACTGTAGTCCTGGTAACTAGCTAATCATTATGGACATACCTGCTTTCTCATATTGCGCTTTTAAGACAACGTATAAAGAAAGGGCTGAGCCACAATTCAAGCATGTTTGTTGTGTGCTCACACCCAGAGTCTGACACACAGACACACATGCATGCGCAACCTTTGCATCCTCAAAACAAGCATTACCAGTAAATGTAGGTTAAGACTCAGTACTAGTTTAATGAGATTTGAATGTCACACAAGGGATGTGCATGAATATATAAAAAACAAATGCACAAGAAATCAAAACCCCAGACTCATTCAGACGACAATGTTCAGAGTAAACACAACCTCAACAAGTATCACGGTGGGAGCTTCATGTGTGTGGGGGCATGCCACTCAAAAACAAATAATCCACGCCGATACACCTGTCTACTCAGGTGGTCAGACAAAAATATTGGTTCAGCTGCCTGACTGAAAGCATTGAAGCCTACCTGCTACAGTTACACATGACTACACACATTCAAGGAGTGTGCACAGCCAAAACCTTCAGCTTGCATCACCCGTCATTCTCCTGATTCTCTCCAAAATAAACAACTTTACTTTTATTACTTGATAATGACATCAAAGCCTAAAAACAGCCAAAGCTACAGACAAACCCATCCACCCCAACATACCTTCCTCATCAGGATCACAAAATGGGTTGAGGTGGTTCGGGTGAAGGTCGTCATCGGGGTCATCGAAGGGATTGTTGCTCATGGCGGGAGGCGCTTCCTGATCCTCGTCTTCCAGGAAGTTCAGCTTGTTGATCAGCTCTGTTGCCAAAGAGTCCAACACGAAGTCATACACACGAAAAACAATGATGAAGAGTGACAACTACAGTCAAAAATAACAGCTGCACAACGATACGTTACCCAAATGAAATGAATACAAACATTCACAAACCCAAATGGACCAATATCTGCACTTTGGAGTGAACCATGAGCATAAAGACTATTCAGTCATGTATAAGTAATCCCTCTCGCTGGGGAGCGCTGCCCAAACTCTGTGCTCCTCTGCAACCTCGGCTCCACTTCGATGCATGTACAGCAGTGACTTTCTGGGAAAATTTGTGTGTTATGGAGGGTTACTGTGGGAGACAGTGAAGGCAGTATAGAGTTGCTATGGAGATCCGAGCTGGAAAGGCTGAGAATTGTCCACTTCATCTTCATCTTCCTCACCGTAGCTCAATCGCATGCTGCCAGGGTGTGGGTCAGCTTGAAAAGAGCGTAAATGTGTGTGAGGTAGATGCCAAGAAGTGCTGCTGTGTGTGTGCTGTGTGAGAACCTGAGCAAAGAGAAGAAATGTGTGTGTGGAGTGTGAGTCCTTTGGTCTATATGTAGGGTGGCTGTGTGAAGTGGTGGTGGCTGATAAGAGGTGCAGCACTTTTCCTTGCCTCTTACTGACAACATTCATGACCCATTTTTGGCCATAGCAAGCGCACATGTGCATGGGTGTGTGTTTACGTCTGTGTGTGTGCCAGTGTGTTGCACAGTTTGTTTACTATCCAAGCAGAGGAGCCGGGAGGTGTTAGTAGAGTAACCCACATAAGCCCACTTGTTTTCCAAGTGAAAAACCTTTGTGCAAACTTCCCTAAATGAAGTTTTGGGTTTGTCATGTGTACAGAGCCACGAGTACGCAGGTTTCATTAAAATCAATAATGTTAAGTAATGCTGATGTTACCAGTAGCCCAACCTGCCTGCATCTAACCTCAGATCCAATACACAGTTCAAGTGAAACCAGACACACTTCAATCGAATTAGAAAATGAAGCAACACAACTTTTGTCTTCCAGAGAAGAAATGTTTTTGGGTAAGAGGAGTTCGTTTGGATACCAATTACCTGTTTTGGTTCACTACCAATTGCAGAAAAAAGAAATGGAGAAGACCACACTGTTAAAAAACAAAAAAAACCAGGAGCCAAAAGGATGAACACCAACTGATGTGTTCACAATACCTTGCACAGCACATCACCACACAGACCGAGATAAACTGTAAGACGACAACACGATCACAATACCAATGTAAAGGAGGATCGGGGGATGGGGGGGTTTGAGTCAAAGAAAGAGAAACAGAGAGAGAGAGGAGAGCTGGAAAAGGACAGATTAAGAAAAATAAATACATGGAAATAAAGTGTGGTAATGAATGGTAGTGTAGAGGAGACACAATGTCTACAAGATGATAAAAGAAGAGTCAGGAACACAGGGTGAGAAAGGTGAAAGAAAGGTGAAAAAAGACCTTGGGAGGAAGCGGCAGGCTTAGCGGTTGCTTTGCGTGCTCGCTTAAGGACACCATCATCATCATCATCCCCATGTAAGCAGCTGAGGGCATTCAACTGGTTTACTATCTCTGTAAACGACAGGGCCATACAGGAAGGGAGGAAGGAAGAATAGCAGTGAACAAGGCAAAATAACACAATCCATCCAGAATATCCACACACACATGCTCGCACACACAAACTCAACAGTACATTTCAGACAGTCAGACTTTGCTTTATATTTGCAGTGCTACTGCTATTGTTGAACTAGCTAGCTAATTGAGATCTGTGTGTACATGCTGTCATGCTGTATTTCACTCTGTAATATCATTGCCAGAGCAGCTGACCTGCTGTCTTTCAAAGCTGTACTGATTTGATAGTGTGTACACACAAACAGGTAAAGGCTGAAAAAAGTATACCTTTACTTTAATTTAGCTTTTTCGATGAGCTTTCACAGCTGTGGTTTCTAGCTGGTTAACTTAATCGGTAGCACAGCAGAACATCTACCACTCGCACACAACTGACAAATACAAACATACTCAAATACACAACAATACACACAAAATATACATTCATGGAGATGTACAAAACATCCCTTTTAGGTGTAATATATTCTCTTTTCAATATTTACATACTGTATGTAAAAGCTAAAGAGAGAACATATGTTTTGCAGGGTACGGGTTGGTTAGCCTGGTGTTAGTACTGCTGGTGTTGGATAGTTAGCATCCAGGGGAGGAATATGATAGTGGGGAGTTTTGGCAGCTTGGCCAGGCCTTTGATTCAGAGACACGCGCTCGTGAAGCATCGCTGTAGGCGCTCAATGCATATACATATAAATGAGACAAAGAGCAGGGAAGGAAAAAGAAAGGAGAGAAAGCATGAAGCTTAACGTGAAGAGATTGCGCTCTGAAAAGTTGGATTAAGCAAAGCAGCAGGGCCCCTACAGTAGACCACAGAATGAATCCTCAACATGTATGTATGGAGGGCTAGGCAACTAGTCCACCAACACAGGAAGAAAGCAAGGAACAAAGGGTAATGGGGATAAGGGAAAGTAAAGCCTTAGCAATGGAAGATAACCGGAAGCTGGCAAAACACTGCAAATGAAACTCATGAATTCCCATTTTCAATTATGCTTACAAGCATGCGCGCATACTCACAGAAGCACAAACTAGGAAAAATAAATAAAGTCAGGAAAGAAGCAAAGTTGATGCCCCACTGAAGCCTTGGGACTGGTTACTCTGGTGTGGGTGATTATTGAGGAGGGCTGGAAATTTTACCAGGACATTTTAAGCATTTTGCTGCTCAAGTTGATTTGCTAGCTGCCAAAATATCAGGTATGACAGGCTGACTTACCATTGACAGAGCTTTGACTGACAGCACAGGAAAAAGTGATCACTGAAAATCATGGGCGCTGACCGTCGTTAGCATGTTACTGTCATGATTCCAGCACAGCAGCACTCTGGTTGACTTGGCTTATGTTTCTCTGAACTTACAAAACAAAAAATGAAAAGTTTCAGTTTTCACCTGTGATCTTGGCAGCCTTCTCCTCCTGGTTGACTCTGTTCTCCTCGTCCTCCTCATTCTCCTCCTCAAAGTCGTCCAGGTTGCCGATGTCAGCCTGCTTCATGCTCATCAGGCTAGCGAGGCTTTGCATGTCCTCATCACTGGACAATAAAAAACGAACAATTCACACACACAGAAATTCATGTTCATAGTTAAAAACAGCACAGATAGAGCATATACCTTTCTCCACGCCCGGTCATATCGCACACCTATTTTACAATATATGAAAAAACATTGACTTTTAGCTCCACAGAGCTAAGATTCATTAGGTAGCTAGCTAACAGCACAGTATGTTGGTGTGTCTTCAGGTTGTCAGCAGCACAAAGCTGTAGGTGTAACATTACAGTGGGATAGCGGTAACGATCACAAACAAGAATAATCATAGCTCTCCATCCTCCTCTTTCACCACTCATTTATTTCTTCGCTTTAGACCTCCATCTCTACACCTTCACCGTCATGATGACCGCAGACTTCCGCCTTGCCATCCACCCACTGTCTCTTATTTTCCCTCCTCCACCACTTTCTTTACAGATGCCTCAACTTCTCCAGTATTGCTTGTATTTTATGTAGTCTTGTATACTCCCACTCTGTCCCTCGATACCACCGCTCCATCATAATCAATGTATTCTCCTCTCTGTTCTTTGTGTTTGGTGTTTCCCGGGCCCAGAGGCTCATTTGAACTGGTGTGATTGAGTTTGTTTGTGTGGCTGACATCATTCCCCGAAGGGTTAACAAGGGTTACGCGCCATCGACCCACCATGCGCGACACAACAAAGGCCTTGTTGCTCTGCTCTCGCTCAGTATGTGTGTATGTGTGCCTGTCTTTAAATGAAAGTTGCTGCTATCAAATTAGAATGAATAACAAACGACAAACATCGTGGTTGAGAGTGTGTGTCCTCATATGAAAGTTGGTGGTATCAGAGAGGAATATGTGCAAATGAATGAGAGGCTGCAAACACTGCGTGAGTGGCTGTGTGTGTGTGCGTGTGTGTGTGTGTGTCTCTTTAAATTAAACTTTGTGCAATCAAAGAATGTAAGACTGAATAACATTATGTGTATGCATATTCTTCTACAATTTTATCATTCATCATAACAACACAAATATCCAGACAGATGGACTTGATGTGATTCCTTGGAGAGCTCAGGACATCACATCCGGTTTCATTATAAAAGACTTGTGATCTAAACTTTAATAATAGCATTTTTGAGACATCACTGCTCAGAAGTGACATGAAAAAGAGCTGTAAGAGCCAACCTTCAAACAGAGAAATGAGGAGCAACAACTGTGTGAGGTGGAGGGTTGGGGTACCCAGGGGACACTGACTGACCACCACTCAGTGTAGCATCCACAGCAGAGCTGGTAGTCAAAGCTAACCAACCATGAGAAGCTTCTATCAGACTCCTTCTCTGCTGGAAAGACAGGGAATCCAGCGGAGCTTTGACAATCACTAAAAGCATATTATGGCCCTTAGAGAAAGTTACTGTGTGGGAGCAATACTTACGTGGCCTTTCCCTCACGGAGGAAGATGCAGGAGAGGGAGAACTGCAGCGTGGCTGACACCACCTTCTTCGACAGGGGCTTAAACTTGAGTTTGACATCTGTCTGTGTGGGCATTGGGCTGGCATACTGTTTCATGTTTATACTGCTGGTGGCCAAGGCCTTCCTCCGCCCTGATGGGGACTCCTGGAGAGGGAGATGAAACACATTCAGGAATTCATTGGATGACTGTGCAGAGATCAAATGAAAAATGGAGAGAAAATGCAGGAAAGGCATTTTTTATATCCTCCTTTGGGGAACAAGGATGTACCATTACTTTAAACAAAAGGTGCAGAAGGTGAAGCAGAATCATTCCTTTCATAATTATTAATGACAGATGGTTGCAACTTCAAAATAAACAACGCTGTGTTTGGTCACTGCTTGTTGATAAATTCAGAACAAGCTGGGATACGAGCCCTCCTGCCTTCCTCATTGTGAATTCGGTTGTGAAATCCTTCCTGGTATTTCCTATCAAAGGTCCATGCTGAAGCCATTTTTGCTGTACTTTCTTTTCAGAGATGTGCTCTGGGCCAGGGGCTAGCAGTCAAATTGGAATTTGGGAATATGCCACAGACCAGGTGATAAGAGTTATAGAATCGGTGACAGGGGTCTGTGTGTGTGTGTGTGTGTGTGTGTGTGTGTGTGTGTGTGTGTGTGTGTGTGTGTGTGTGTACGCACACAAGCCGCTCACCAGAGGACAGTGTGTGAAAAATAAGAACTGCCGGAAAGCCTTGTCACTGACTGCTAGATATGGAAACTAAACAGTTGGGGACATTCCAGCCATTTGTCTGCCCCCCCTCCCTCCAACAAAACTGATGGGTTTTGTCTGCTGCAGCTCTGGCTATGGAAGCGCCACGCTGTCAGTGAACAGCAGACTGGTTCACCTCCTTGCTGTGTTGATACCACCGACATACCCTGTCCCTCTTTTCTGTTTTGCCTCCTCTGTTTTTACAGATTCTGCTTTTCTGATGGGAAACTGCCACATTTTCCTGGTTAACTGATATGTGTTCATTTGCATGAGGAGAGATGTTAGAACCAAATCCAGCCTGAGGATCAGACACTGGTGCACACGTGTCCCTTCACAGGCCATGTGGAATGAAAGCAGCAGGCAGTGGTAACACACACACTCTGTCTTTAAATCTGTCTGATTTTGCTTGCTCTTCCTTTTTTGTCTCTATTTCACTGCATGGATGTGTAAAAACAGCATATATAACTGCATGCACACCTACACACACACAGACAGACACACACACACACTTGTGTCATTATACCACAGATATATAAATACCTTCTTGTCTCAGCTGTGAATCGAGCCCTGAGGATTCATCCCCTCATGCGCACAATGCCGAACAAAGCGGAGCAGCTAGCTCTCTTTCACACAACACCAGTTTGAGAGCACATATACATATACACATACACTCTGGCGTGTTCGGCAGATAAAGCGATACAAGCTCTTTACATTGCCAGTTTCCTGATGTCTTCACACACAAACACACACACACACACACACACACACACACACACACACACACACACACACACACACACACACACACTTCTCAGAGGCTTTGGCTCTGTGGGGAAAACTCAATCTCAGCCTTATCGCTGAGGACCGCAGGGTATTCATTCAAACGTATACACACACAAACACACATATAGATACACCCACACAGAGTTAGTATCAGGACAGAGTGGTAAAGCTATTGGTAATATGGTGAGAGACTATGTAAGCTTCAAACAGGGACTAGAAATCTGTGGTTCAGCCAACACATCCCTACACGGCACGTAAATGTGTACAGTGACTTCAGTCCTCATTAAATATCATTAAACATTATCGGCAAACGTGCTGCATTCAAGCTATGAATACATTTAACTTACTGCGGTTGAAAACAGTCAAATGGTGAACAAAACAAGCAGCACAAGCGGCCAGTTCTGTTCTTTACATGTTTGACACCACCACATTTGATTGATACCATGACAAAATCTGAATTATCACTGCCAATCAATGTGTGCTCATGAAGCTATGTCTCACTGCAAAACAAAAAATCTGAATCCAAAACCAAAAACTCTCCAGTATAACTCCATGGTTTAGCTTTCCCTCCCATAGCAGAGCTTCATCGTGTTATACACATGTAGCAGCGTCTCTGTATTTGCTCATGTTGGGCTGACTCCTCCATCACAATAATCACACCATGTAAAGAGTAAAAATCAGATTCTTCCATCAATACGAGGCCTTAAAGTGCTGGCTTTCACTGTTCTTAGTAGCTGTTAGAGGTTGAAGAGCTCGAGCTGTTGGCATGTGGGAGCAATAGCTGGTGAAAGGTTGACAGTGTGAAGCCCAGACCTGCTGAGAAATTCTGTTAGACCTCTTCCTTTTCTCAAGAGCTTCTTTCCAAGTGTATCTGAGACGTAAACCCTAAAATTGCTCTAGCAAATATGATTAGATGATCAGAATCTGTTCTCTAACCTCTATTCCTCTGTTTCCATCCTTCCTTTCCTCCCTCTGACAACTCACTGTACATCTCATCTAACCCTCCTATCTCTCCATCTCTCTCCAGCTTCACCTCCTCTTTACCACCTCGCTCCTTGCTCTCACCAATAATTAAATAAAAAAACTACAGAAGAAACCGACCGGCTGACTGGCGAGGCCACTTGACATTTCGTGCTGACATTTGAGCCTCGTCGCTTTGGCTGAGGAACATAATGACATATCATCACCCCACCGCCAACCCCAACTTGTCCAAAGACCAGCCCATCAGGAGAGGAGGAAGATGGGGAAAATAACTCTCCCTCTCCAACTCTTATCTCTCTGCAGATTACACCCTGGCTATTATACTAAGCTAATAGCGCATGTAGATGCGTTATGAATGAATTTGCCAAATGCACGAAACACTTAAGAAGAGGGGATTTAGCAAAAGGGAGGATGAGGAGGAAAAGGGGGAGAGGGGTCTTGAAAAATAGGAAATACTTAAGGATATGCAAATACCCCGGCACAAGAATGGAATAAACGTTTCAACAGATTTGAGTAGGGACAGCAAACAATGGAAATCTGCTCCATTTCCCCAGATGCTGCTTGTCAATCAATGTGTATGTGTGTGTGTATGTGAGAGAGTGTGTGTTGGTGTGTTTGGGAGAAGGTGAGGGGGGGCAGCTGGGATTAGGGTGACTGGGAGGTTGTGACAATGTGTAAAATGAAAGGGAAGGACAATACAGAAGTTTAATTTATTACAAAGAGGATATGACTATCAATATGCTCTCTCTTTCTGAGCCCAGAGAATGACTAAATACCTGTGTGTGTGTGTGTGTGTGTGTGTGCGTGTGTGTGTGTGTGTGTGTGTGTGTGTGTGTGTGTGTGTGTGTGTGTAGAGGGGGCACAGTGGGAGACAGAGAGAGAAAGACGGACGGGGAAAGAGAGTGGATAGAAAGAAGGAGGGAGGGGTGATGGCTGCATGCTGCCCCCTAGCTGCACATCTGCACAACTGCAGCATCATTGAAGACCAGCAGTTAGCTCTGACATCAAGCTCTCTATTATGTCAGACAAACCACCACATGTGAAAAGACGAAGGGGAAGCACTAAAACATAAGAGCAATCAAACCTGAAACCTGCTTCCAGTTACTCTGAACTGTCTAATTAATTTCCTAACTGACAATGAATGACTTTCATTTCAGAAGGGTGTGTTTCTGCTCGAGTAGCAGTCCTGCCCCTCTCCCCTGGTGCCAGCTGGCCCAAGATCGATCCACAGATGCTCCCCTGGTGGGGGGGCAGGGGTCAGGGCAGGAAGGGTGCCCGGGGGTCCTGCTGAATCTCCCTGCCCCAAAATGCCAATGGGACGGGCCGGAGGAAGCAGGCGTAGGGATCCTTTTGTCACAGAGATGGATTAATTAGGCTGAGTGCTAAAAGAACCAAGAACCTGGCCTCTTTGTATAGACCTGGTCTCACACACACACACACACACACACACACACACACACACACACACACACACACACACACACACACACACACACAGAGTTGGGTGGTGTTAGCACATGATGAATAAAAAGAAAAAGTACGCATACACAGACACACACACACGGACACACCAATCAGCTAATGGCTTTATAACACAGGTCACCACTCAGTTGGGTTTTAATTCTAATAAACATGGTCGATGTTCCATATTGATCCATAAACTACCAGTTTTACTGACAAATCACATGTGAAAATTATCTATTCTTAGGCTGAGCATGTTCCCAAATTTCTGTGGTAATTGGGGAGACCTGAGATCTGCAAATGTACAAATATCAATCCATTAATTTTAATTTGACAGTTTTCTTGGTCTGTCGAGCTCCTTCCATTGTTGGTTGTTCGTATGTCTGATACAATCGATTTGTCAGTAACTGAAGTGAGTGTGCCGATGTGCAGTCTGTTGTTGAGGAAGCCAGAAGATAAAGACGCGGCCTTGGTATCACAACTATGATGATAAGTGATGAATCACTGGTTCCACATCAAGCAGATGATTATCAGACTTAAGCCTGCTGCCACAAAACAAAACAATCCTAAAAGTGGAGGAAAGGGACAACCTGAGGTCAGTTACACTCAGGCTACAGTAAGACTGCTGCACATCCAAAAGACACACATTTGATGTATTTTTTCATTACAGTATGGCAGTTTATGGTAATCAGCAGCACTATGGAAGATGTACCAGAAACAATGTTGTACTGGTTTCTGTTCTCTCTCTTGTTCTTCTATTTTTGCATGTGTTAATTGTAAAGCAACGTAAAACAAAACCCCAACCTCAAAGCCGATGATATGAACACAGCGTCTACAAATATTCCACTCCACACAGAACTGCACGCAGGCCTTTGTAATTTGTATTCACGTGGTTCAGAAAAAATAAAAGCCAAACTCAATTTACCCTATAGAATAACCCTGAGGTGGCACCGATTAGCCCTCCGCCCCAACACCCAAAATCAGCTGGCTCTGGTTGAATTCAGCAGTCAGCAGATTGGACGTGGAGGGGGAGTGGGGGGGAGCACAGTGCTATTCCTCTCGCCTCAAGGTCACAGTTATTGGAAATGGAGACATCCAATGTGCTCAGATCTCTCTTTGAATCCGCACACAATGGAGTGATTCCTCTGTGTCAATTTGGCCTCCCCTGATAACTGATAAGGTGGGCCTTTTTACATACCACCTATGAATACCGCACTATAGGCGTTATAGACGTGCACACACACACACACACTCAGATTAAGACCAATTTATTCATCTGCGACTATTATATGTGAGGATTTATTTTTTTTCCCCAAGCAGTGTGCATGTGTGTGTATTTTTAAAGGCAACAATGGACATAAAAGGCATGCAATACTATCACTGCGGTTCTGTGAATTACAATAACAATGGTCTTAATAATGGAATGAACTGTGCAAATGGCTTTCATGTGCATTGTCACATGGACACACACACATACAGCGTGTGTGTTCTCTCACACACTGACACACACACACACAGAAAACAGGACCGCAAGATTTCTCTTCACTAGAACCACATTGTGGATCAGATTTAACTTAAACCCCCCAAAATGGAAATGTCTGTTGCTGACCACCTCCTCGCCCCAGGGGCCGAGAACAACAAAAAATAACAAGGTTGACAAACAGTCGAGGGATAGTGAGAGAGGAGAAGTGAGTGAAGAGAGTGAGAGACGAGCGATTAGTCACAACAATTGCAGGATTAGGCTTGTTTTAAAGGAAAGGACGGCAGATTACAGCACAGTGTGTGCTGTAGTTTTGGCTGAATATGGTTTAGAATGACACTGAGCTCCAGACATGATGTTCTTTTTGTACAACACTAAGAAACTGGATATGGGACAGGCTGGCGAGCGCCTACTGCCAGGTAGAGTACAGGTGCTACACTCAGGAGACAAGAGAGGCAGACTCCTTCATGACAGCCACTGTGCATCAACAACTGGAAGCAAAAACTCACACCTGGGTGAAGACTCCAAATCTCATGAAAGCTTAATGAAGAAGAGCTAAAGCCAGGATTCGTCATGCTAAGGTGTCTTGAGGAAAAGCCATAATACCAGCTACCAGTATACCAACTCAACAGTAGCCATTTTGTAGCCGAGCCTGGCATCTGACCTAATTGTGGCGAGGGGTTTTTCCTTATCAAGATGAGCTGTATACTTTTATTCAAACATGGATTTATAAATCATCACATGTTCAACTGACACCAGTATAACTGCAACACATCAGCAGGCCACCTTGCAACACAGAGGCTAACTGTTTGCTAAAATGCACTTGAAAACCCCTGAAGTATCAATCCCTGTTATTATGCTTAATGGCATCATTTAGCAAAGCACGTTACTTTAATTCATTTCAGTTGGTTTCTTAACAAGTGAAGTCTCTTGAGTCTAAAACTAATACTCTTTGTTTGCCAGGCAGAAGACTCCATTTATCACACATACTGGTAATCACTCAGCAAAGGGTGAAGGTTTATGTGTGTTTATGTGTAAAAGAGAGGAAAGACAGGAGGAAGGGGGAGAGAGAGAGAGGAATGCCTTTAATGCAGGGTTGCCTCTGATGGTAGCAGATGAAAGGAGGAGAGTCACAAACCAACCAGCCCTTAAAAGGTCTAATCCTAACTGGGAGAGGAGACTGTTTCATTGGGGTCTAATCTCTTGCTAGCTTCCAACACCAAGCCAAGAGTGCACAGAAATACACTGAAGAACAGCAAGATTTCAGAGGTTTAAACAACATTAATGAAACCTCCAGATATAAAAGCGATCATCTCTTCACCAAACAGCCTCAGCAGGCCGAAGGAAAGTCGCTCAGACCACAAAATAATCATCTGGATTCCTTCATACTCCCTGACCTTCCAGATGAGGTCACACCTGACTTGAGAGTATGTTTACGTCATTACTATGCGCTCTGTGCGAGAATGTATTTCTGAGATGCTGTAGAGACGCACCTGAAACACACCTGATAGTGAATAAATTGCTAAGGCTACTCTGGACATTTACATGAAATCCCTTTTTAAAACTGGAACAGAGAAGCTGGGAAAAACAAAACAGAGTTTAAGTGAAGAGCCAAAGGTGATGCCATGTTCAAAACCCAAAGACATTTAATTTACAGTTAAATAAAAAGGAGACAGCAGATCCTCAGTACCGAGAAGCTGGAAGCAGCAAATGTGCAGCATCTTGGTTTGATAAAGTCAAATTGATTATCCCAATTGTTGTCAATTAATTTCCTGTGGATCGGCTAATCGGCTAATCGTTTCAACAACAGCAATCGTTCCACAGAAATCTGCCATTTTCATTCAGCTTTTCTAATTAGTCTGCATCATAATTCATAACCGCTGAAAATGCTTAGATGGACACCAAGCCAGTATCTAATATCCCCTCTTTCTCCCTTCATTTCTGTCCCCCCCACGCTGCCTCCCTCTCTCTCTCTCTCGTCTTATCAGTGTGTCCAGGGTGCCCTCCTCTCTTCGACTCTCATGGTCTTTCTTTTGGGTGGCCCTCAGTGCCCCCCCCACACACACTCAGACCCAGAGCATGCACTTCAGACAGGGGGCTAATGGGAAAATAAATTACCAGCAGGCAAAAGCCCTGGCTCTGCACTTCTGCTGGAGAGAGAGAAAGGGACACGGCAGTTCGGAAAAGAAGAGGGGTGGTCAAGAAATGGAAGGAAAGAAGGGCAGAGAAGAAGAGAGGGAAAGAGAGGTGGATAGCTGGGAGACTGACAGAGAGAAAATAGAGACAAGGGAAAAGATGGGGAAAATGAGGGAGAGGGGGTGATGGAGAAAGAAAGACAGAGCCGGGAGAGGGGGTGGGGAGAGATAGATAGGTCGACAGGATTATAGCAGGAGTTCATCCCTGGTCTGTGAAGTGCCTGCTCATCACTTTTCCCACCATTTCACCATCTCTGGCCATCATAGAGGCCTAAAATGGCCAATAACATCACCACCCACACATCCACACACCCACTGGGCCAATACCCCCAGCTACTGTATCTGGGATTGATTACTCCGCCTGCATGAAGCCGAGGTTCAGATATCAGGATGGCAGATTCACCACGGTGGCAGACATCGGTGGAGGCGTATGTGCGTGTCCAGCAAAATCGGTGTCCATGCGTATAAAATTGGACAGATCTGAGTGCATGAAAGATGTTGGAGTCGTGTGTGTGTGTGTGTGTATGTAATGAAATGAATGCTGATGATGGTTGACCACCCAAGCTCTTGTGAACTTTCACCTGATTTTTGTAGTACAGACTCTGACACAAAAGACACACCTATGGCAGAAAACGTAAAAATGAGGCAGAATTGATAAAATACCAACAAAATCTGTTTGAATTTGTAACGTGTGAACGTGAGAAAGTAACTCTGGCAGGTACACGATCATGACAATACTGGCTTTTAGTTGTAGAATCAAATGATAATTTCCAGGTAAAGACAAAACAACAACACAGATTTCTGCGGGAATCAGAATCTGCATTCTCACTTTAAGGATCTGTTTGTTTTAGCTGTTTTAACCAGGCTGCTGAGATCTGACAGAGCTATGATAGGGCCCTAATCCAGAGCAAAGCTGATTTGCGTGTGTGTGTGTGTGTGTTGGGGGGGTTAAGATGGCCTGTGACAAGAAACAATTGCCCCAAGTGAGAGTCTGCCTCTCTCCCACCCTGCTCCATGACAAAGGTGTACTCTCCATGCTAAGTGACAAATCTGGGGAGACAAAGAGCATTAGCAGGGTGATGCTCTGCTTCAGTGCCTCTGATTGTGGCCAACTCAAAGAGAATCTAATATGGATTTTAAAAAGAGGAGAGGGAGAGATTAGAATGAAAGAGAAACAATGAACACCTTCTACCAAGGGGGAATTAGTGGAGGGATTGGATAAGGAGCTGGTGTGCCTTAGTGTGTGTGTGTGTGTGTGTGTGCATGTGTGTGTGTATGTGTGTGCATGGCTGAGCGCTTGTTCTTTGAAATTCCTTTTCCACGAAAGAACAATAGGGTTCCCCAATTCTGTTAATGTGCATCTAAATGTGAGACTCGCTCACAAAAACACAAACAGCTCCCTCTCGTATCAAAACGTGCTCATCGTGGAAGAGCCTTTAAGTCGTTTCGGCCATTTATGATCTTTCTCAGAGATGCCTCATAACCAATCAGCGTTAAGGGGGGCAAGGGTCGCCATACTGCCTCCACGGGCCTTCTGCTCCTGTCAACTGACAACTTAGGAGAAGCTAAATATAAACGTTGCAGAATTTTGTTTTTATCTGCAATAACGATCTTTATTGTTTCACCTTTTTTTAAAGAACATTTAGAAGCAAACTTTGACACACACTGTAAGAGCAGGAATGTGTCCTTCGCCACATCTCAACACCTGTGAGTGTACACCTTTACTGCGAGTCACCTCGAATTCCTGACCCCATCCTCTCTGGGTGCGGTACTCCAGCTACAGATTTATATCCCAAACAGAGACAGAGACATGTTTGGGGATCAGTCTAACTGTCAGTGGCTGGCTTAGCACTGGCATCAGAGCACATCACAAGACCCTATTCATTGCCACTTAGCAGAACAGTCGCCTGAGTTTGCCAGCAACTGTGTATGTATGTGTGTGTCTGTGCTCACTCCCTTAAATGCTCAATACACAAACACACACTCGCACGTACTCACTGTGAGCGGATCTTTAGGAGATAATGTCAAACGAGTCACCCTGCACACAAGTTTAACCTAAGTTCACCGATCTCTCTGTGCATGCGTGCACATATTATTTCGCCACCACCACCCACCCACACATCACACAAATCTACCGAGCCAAAGACCCGCCTACGCAGGCCCAGCGGGTCAAGCTTGTGGATAAACAGGGGGATTTGCAGAGGGCAGTGTTTTGCGGGCCACACAGGCCTGTCTCCATCAAGAGCAGCCATCTTAAGTCGCACAGAGAAAAAAATAAATAACCAGGAGATGGAGATAATAACTGTTCAGCTGTTGCTGTCCAATCGCGCCTGACATCACACCAGAACTGTCTGACCACCCATCATCGCCATGTAGGACATGACACCAAAAACAAGGTGGGATGAGGATGAAGACGGGGAGGAAGCATCTGATTAGAGCCGACTGAGGAGGAGGGCAGGTGACAGGATGGGAAGCCATGAGGTGACTGAGGACGACCTCAGAGATGACTGATAACAGAGGGCGTGGCAGCCAATAACGTACGAGCCTCCAATGAGACATCAGGACTGTAGAAATTATTTTACAAATGGAAGACTGAGAAACATGGACAGACGGCTGCATAATAAGAAAGAAATAATGATTCAATAAATGATTCAGGAGAACTGGCAGCTGTATGTCACCATTCGTCAATGTTTCAACAAATTCCACCAAGAATTTAAGATGATAACCTCATTTTTATAGGTGTTCTGCAACTGGAGGGACTGCACTGGGTCTGCAGTTCATAGTCCCTGAAGTCCACATCAAGTAACATGCCTTGAATTAACAGCATCTCAGTCGACCTCCTTCCTCATTATTCTGTCTCTCTCTCTCTCTCTCTCTCTCTCTCTCTCTCTCTCTCCCTCCCCTGTTCACTTCACTGTTGCTGGTTCATTTTACACCAACCCCCAAAACACCTGATACAGTAGACACCTCTGCTGAACCTTGCAAATGTGTGTGTTAGTGGGTGGATGTGTGTGTGAGTTTTCTGGGTCAGCTTGGGGACAGGAGGCAGTAACAGGAGGAGGAGGTACAGCCTGTTTTCTAGACTGGCACAAGCCCGTACACAGTGAGCTGGCAGCCCCTGCAGGGCCCAGACAGGCTTGGCCTGGGCCAACAGCCACCGACATACTGTAACAGTAATGAGCGTCCTTTGGGTTAATATTCTGGTCCCTGAAATTTTCACTGAAATAAATGTACCGTATACCTCAGGAGAGGGAGGGGAACTGCATGCACTAAAGGTCGCCAGCTGGAATCAAACCGCAGACAATGAGTTTATAAGGTGTGTGTCTAAATCTGTAGGATACCAGCATGCCCAAGATTTTCTGTTTTTAACACCCAGTATCAAGTAGGTCTCACCTAAGTGCTATGGAACATGGATTCTGATTTGTTTTTGCTATTTGGTATAAATAAAACAATGGCCGGTCAGCACAAGCAGCAACAATTGCCATTACTTAACAGACAATGAAAAAGGGGACAATGGCAAGGACACAAACTTCATTAAAATAGTACCATAATCAGTTTTGCAGTACTTTTTTTTGCCTCTTTGTCTTCAAGAACATGCAAGTTGTGACTGCTTTAACTGTCCATCCATGGCAGGGACGCCACTACACAAACAGATCCGGATGCACAGTTATCTATCGATCCAGTTTGGACCAAACAATCACAATGTCTCTGGCTTGTTACAGTAGCAGCAGACGCATCATCGTCCATTTAAGTTTTGCCAAGATACTGAACACACAGTCTGATCCGGAGTTTGTAACATCAACATCTCCAGTCAAAACACACACACCAACCTAGGCCCTTAGGTCTATCATGTGAAGGCCACACAGGTGGGAATACGGATGTTTTCCCAGGTGACACTTGTGTTTTGATGTTTATTTTGGGGTCAAACGTCACACTGTATGAGGCAAAACAAAAACCTGTTTGGGCTGGTTCACACTCTGCATGTGTGTGTATGGGCTAGAAATGTATCTATATGTGTCTGTGTATGTGTGTGACAGGATGGGAGTGTGTCTGTGTGTGATATTATACACTGTACATATGTGCACATATGGCCTAAGCCTGTGTATATGCCTGTTGGTACATATGGAAGGGAGACACTGTGTGTATGACATAGCGTACATATGACTGTGTGTGCATGTGGGTGTGTGTGTTTGCCGCAGTGTCTGGTGACATCTGCTGCGTTGTTGGCTGGGAGCGGAGCGCAGTGGGCTGCAGGAGCCTCAGACTAAGGAGATGAAAGCCGAGGTCACAACCTGGACCGGTGGGACAAGACACACTCGCTCAGACAACACACAAACACAAAGTCACACATGCAAACGCAAAGACGTACACACAGACGATGCACGTGGCACACGCGCACGGCAAACATATGTCTCTCACACGCACACACACAGCATGCAGGGGGCATACAAAAACACAAGGACGAGACTAAAGAATAAACAGGGCGAAGATGAAACTGTTAAGCAGACAAAACAATACGTAGAGAGACTAAACACAAAGCTACACACACACAAACAGACGGAGAAAGGGGAGAAAAAAACAAACAATATGACTGACGCAAGCTCAGAAACAAAAGCCCACATCATCAGGGGCAACAGGTAATCAGTTTAATTAACAAACACATGCATGTGCTGTATGCACGTAAGCAAAAGCACACACACCGATGGAAGATACAGCGTGTGCCAAGTGATAGTGTGCCAAAAGCTGTACGGAGCAGGGTGTGTCTGTGTGTACGAGTGTATACATGTGTAGTAAGATCGAGTAACAGCTTCAGTTTTTCGTTTTATCTGGCCAATAAATCCCAAAATGTACAATGATATAAAACAGAGAAAAGCAGCAGATTCTCACATTTGAGAAGCTGGATAATCGATTCATTGATTGTGTTAATCATACAAATACGCAGTCTCCCAAATGGCCACCACCCGACACATAGATACGGGCACGGACAAATACGACACCTGCACACAGACGTAGTCAGAGACACACACACACACCTCATGGCGGTGGTAGCAGTTAGTCAGCAGACCAGCCATGTGATGGGGTGGTGTGGTGTGGATTAGGGGCCAGTAAGCCTATTAGGGCGACAGGAGGGACCACCCGGTCTCCACAGCCACCTACAACCCACTAACACACACACACACTCACATAACTGACACCAAAAATCTAGTTCTCCAGACACAGGTGCAGTTTCTCACCAAAGATATCAACACACACATAAACAAAGAGACAGATATACACACTTTTCCTTTTGTTCTGTGAGCTTAAAGGTGAGGAGTAATTTGCTCTAAATTGTTTCATAGCGTGTGTGTGTGTGTGCGTGTGTGTGTGTCTTCATTTTCTTGTTCTGCCTACAATACTGTATGTGCTTCAGTGAACAAAAATAATATATTAGCTGCATAGCGGCAGAAAATGACAGCATTTAGAGTTGTAATAGTTTCTGTGTGCGACTCTGGTGTGTACTTTCTGTGAGTTTGTGGTTGTGTGTTTGTGCCTGCATAGGGAGGGGTCCAGGCATGGGGGGTAATCGCTAGCATCTGTTGCCTCTCCTCAGGGCGATTAATTAGATTAAATTAATTTGGAAAGCGTGTGTGAATGTGTGACCCACACTCAGAGCCCCCCGCCCCCGGCCCCCGCCTTCCTACAGTGACACACAAACACACACCCTAATTTACATCCTTCCAGCTTTCAACTATACAGAATATATTATTTAAAATCAGCACTGTGAGCACACACGAACAACACGAGCAAACACACACTCTCTTCTTTCTGACACAATAAATTAGGCCTTTTGAGTTCCCAAACTATTTAAGAAATGGGAAACGAGCAAAGGTGAAAACTTTGGAGACACCCGCGTGCACACGAGTGCAAATTAATCCCAATTTGTCGGCCTCGGCACGGGAGAAACTTTTGGGATTTCATACTTCATACCAGCTTTTGTCACCTTTGCGTGAATAGCCGAGGGCTGAAATAATTGTGTTTTTCTTCCCCGAGGCCCAGTCGGCGCTCACAAGCCACTGGCCTACGTAATGTGTTCCAGACAGAGAGAGGGGAGGGGGGCAGTTTACACACCATGGCTATGGGTACAATACAGAGAGAGGGTGTGTGTGTGTGTGTAAGGGAGTGTGTGTAAAGGTGATGGAGGTAGGTTGGCCTGCCTGTGTGTGTGTGTGTGTGTGAGTAGCTGGGTGTCATGGTTTTGGTCGTAAAGATGAGTGTGTGTCAGTATGTGATGGTGTGCGACTGTATGAGCATGCATAAGTGGGAGGTATGTGGCGTGGAAATGGCCTTAATGGAGTTGGATGTGGTCCACAATAGACAGGACATCACCTCAGAGAGAGGACTGAGAGGAGAAGAGACAGAGAAGGGAAAAGACGGCAGTAACAACATGGCCGAAGGGTGCCAGGAACATCATCACAAAAAAATCCCTCAACACACAGCGTATAGTCAGATAAGTCAAACATCAGTCTATACATGTTGTATCAAGCTGACAGTTGCTTTCTTAAATGTAATGAGCTGAACATTGTCCTCACCTCCCTCCTTGGATGTCTAAAACTACAGAAATGTTCTAGATCAGATCAGCATTCACCAGGTTTTTAAGGGTGAGTTTCCCGTTATTCAGCAGAAAAACACCCGTAATGCAACAACTGCGTAGGTTTAAAGTATTAAAAGAGTAAAAGTGGAGGCTCCTTAAAGTGGCAATTTTAAAATCGATATTTAAAATGTGGAAACACGCAGCAGACAAGCTGTCAGACGGGGTGAGCGGTGATTTGGCAGAGCAGCCATAGATTTGGAAATTCCTTCTTTTCTGAGTGACATTGATGTAATGTGAGTGAAAAAGGGTGAAGTATGACTTGGAGGGAGAGAGACGGGGGAGGAGCAGGGAGAGTGGGCCTTGGAGTGTGTGTCACTGTATATTCAATGTATTCAGACATGATAGCTTCTCACTTCAAATACAACAGCCCTGCCTGTGTGCGTGCGTGTGTGTGTGTGTGTGTGTGTGTGTGTTTAAATCCTTCCACAAAGCTTTGAAGATGAGGGAAGTTGGTCATCTGCGGCTTTGGTTGATATGCAAACGCAGAGAGAATACACACAGACATACATACACACATTAACCCCCCCCGCCATGCACATACACACACACAAAAGAGCCTGTCAGCACAATGCCTTCAAATATAGCTGTCCAATCTTTTGACTCTCAATTTGCCCACCTTTTTGATAATACGTGCCTATTTGAAAAAGGGTGAAAGGCAAGGGTAGCATGCAATTTAGAGATACTACTGTGTAGCCATTTTCAGCCTGCCACCTCTCTCCCACCCCCCCTCCATTGCTTTCTCTCTCTCTCTTTCTCCATCTTTTGATTATGCGATTCGCCTTGGCAGACGAACAAATAGAAGAGAGAAAAAGGTAGTGTTTGACACTGCCATTTTCAATGACAAAATACAATCTAACCAGGGCCAGTAATTCGACGGGGAGGGATTAGCCTAGCGCGAGGTTGGGCCCCCAGATTAAGACGAAGCCACAGCGCGGGGATCTTGAATTTCATCATCTCCAGCGCTCGGGCACAATGGCGTATTCTTCCCCTTTCTCCTTCACCGTCTGATGAGGGGTCAGGAGAACTCACCTCTCCTCTTCCTCTGTTCCTCCTCAGAGCAGCACTCACTACTGCATTTACTCATCCCTCCTGACTTTATATTAGCTTAGATACCTGGAAGGTGGGGGTGGTGTGTGAGCAGGGGGGCCTGAGCTGCCCATACACTCATGCAAACACATGCAAAGTCAGGAGAAAATATGATCAGACATACCCAAAAATTTAATGTTTGTTTAACGTTACACCTTTGTTCACACATACATCAACACAATCATACAAGCACACGCAGCAGCACAACCTAGCTTTCCTTCTGACACAAATACACAGACAAACACAGGTGACATCAAGGGGTGATCAAACAGATTTAAGGCCAATGTTAGAAAAAGGGCTTTCACAGAGCTTAGGGTAGACTGCCCTCTTGTGGTCAGTTTATACAGTTCTGTATTTACTGCTCATCAGTTCTGGTAATGGGGAGAAACCAAGAACCAGCAGCACAATCGATACACTGAATAATCTAATAATATACGTGATAGTCTTTTCAATCAAAGGGCACACTGGACTTTGTTAAGGCTTTCTGACTCATGCTTACTTGGGTTTCAAACATTTAGCATACAAAGAGAGAAAAAAAGATAGAGATATGTGGATATATAAATATATAGAGAGAGCACCATGTAACTTCACAGCCCCCCAAAAGTATAATAAAAATACTTTTACTATTTTATTAGTCTTTCTCTCATTTTGCTCTTGCTTTGATTTCATCACTGCCCTCTCTCTACAGCGTGTCAGGGTATAATGCTGCTTTCTCACTCTCCTCCCTCCCTCCTCTGTGCTCTCCATTCCTGCTGTCAGGGGACCGGTGCCGCTTTGATCTTTCTGTCATTAGTCAGGTATGCAGAGACAGGCAAACCCACAAACTTGTCTTTTTGTCTCCCTTTCTTGCTCTCCTTTTGCTTTCTCCCACGCTCTGTCCGCAGAACACCAGCTGACCTGCTTGTCTTCTCAGCTTTCTGTCAAAGAGCGAAAGGTGGAGCAGTTTCTGCTGTCGTTCCTTTGAGCTTGACGTGCACAGAAAGTGACAGTGGCAAAGCACTCAGCCAGCTCTCTTAAGATCCTCTCCATCCTTGTTGATCACTAGTGATACCCCTTAAAGATTTATTTGCTCATGCTGGTCACTCACACAAATTTCAGGACCTCTTAAACATTACTAAAGTTTAAAGATTAATTTTCTTTGACGTAAAAGGTAATGTTTCCTTAAAGGCAGTGAATCTCTAGCATAGCTATAACTTTCCTAACACTTTGTAAAAAGCTTTAACGCCAGCAAAAGCAAAGTCAGAGCAGGTATAAACCTTTTGTAAATGGTGAATAATATTCTTTACTTCTTACTACAGCAGCGGTTTAAGTGACCCAGACTTCATTAGTGAGCTTACCAACTGGGTCTCAACAAAACTTTGAGGAACACAGAAAAAATAAGAGCACCACCACTTCAACACTTGAAGAGCTTGACCTGGAAGGGAGGTCAGGCTGCTCCTGTGATTTGTGTCACAGGACAAGCATCTGTGACAGCATGGACCCACCCCGTCCGAGTGAATCCCTACAAGATCAAAAGGCACTGCTCTGTGGCAAATCTTGACCTCTGATCTCTCAGAATCACAGAGCAAAAGAAATTATCGTGCTCAAATTTAGCACAATGACAGCCGGTAGAGTGATACTGAGATGTGCGGTTATGTTTTTCCTTCAACGTCAGAGTCCAAGCTCATTTTAATGGAGACAATATTTCTCTAAGAGTTTAGGAGACACTACAAAACAGCCACAGAAAGAATTAGTCATAAGTTTCTGAATAACTATTCTGCTAAAGGCTGACACAAGAAAAACCAAAGTGCAAGTACAAAGCCTCATTTGTGCAACTTGCCAGCACATATATGGAACACAGCAAATCACTTCTGAACAGCTAGTTCCCAGTTTCCTGGCAGACCACTGGTGCATCAAAAATAGTCCCCCTTTCTCTCTCTTTTCCTCTATTTACCTCCCTCCTCTCTTCATTCAATCCAACACTCCTACTTTCCCAAACTGCTCAATCAATTCCTCTCTCTTCTCCACTTCCCTGTATTTTGATTATTCACCCTGAGTCCTAGTTTTCTTCTAACATATCTGCACCTTGAAGAGTAGTGTGACCAATAAATTAGTGAAAAGGAGGTTGTTGTTGTTGTGGTAAGGGCAAATGAACAAAGACATAAATCAGTAAACAAATGGATAAGTAACTTACTAACCCTCACTGGCAGTGAAGGAACTAATTTGCAAGTTGCAACTCGGTGTTTCACAAGCACACCTGAAGTTTTTTGGCCTCAGGATGTGGCCTCTAAATGACACTCCACAAATGCTCGCAGACATAAAGGCTGTTTCCACCATAAACAAACACGCACCTATGAAAACACTCATTGTGGTCTTGCATGTATGCAAACATGTGGGGCTGTATGATTTCTGCCATGCAGGAGACACGGACAGAATCGCATTTTTATTACCAGATGGAACAACTGAATTTACTATGAAACATGGAACATCACAGACATGACCAAAATGTGGACGCAATATGTGAAAATCTGCCGTCCTTTAACAGCGTCCAAGTCTGATGAACAGAAAAAACACTATGCTGCTATGTTTTGTTGTTTCACACACATACACACAGTTGTGTTTCCATGATTTTTGGAGACATTACATAGGCTTACATTCATTTCCAAGAGACTTACCCTAACCCTGACCTTAACCTAACCTTAAACCCAGTCTACACCCTAAAATTGAATGTTATACATTACAGGGACTTGCCATTTGTCCCTATAAGGAGGGCGAGTCCCCACCATGAGTCTGTGTAAACACATTTATGTCCCCACAACATGAGTAATACATGACCACACAAAAACACACACACACACACACACACACACACACACACACACACACACACACACACACAAACAGAGTAAAAGAGTCCTCTGGGAGAGAGGCAGCACAATACAAAGAGAGCAAGAGCTCATGAGCTCAACAAACTCTCAGCAGATGCAAGTTTGCTGACGACTCTGTGGCTGTATGAATGGAGTCAGATATTCTGTTAAATTAAATAAATAAAAAACTACATAAAAAGCTACGTCCATGTCTGGTCAGGCATTGTAAATGAGGTTGTGTTGCCTGAGCAGCCTGCATCAGACCCACTCACCCCGTGTGTTTGAGCTGCATATGGAGGCCGTGCTGCAGAAGACCCATTTGATAAAAAGAAAGTGCAGTGTTGTGTCACATCAGATTAACTGATATTCATTATATTTCTGAGATTTTCTTACTGAATTGTTGGAATTTTATTCATCCACCACACGATTAGACTCACTTTCTGATTACAAAATGTCCTTAAATGGTAAAAACAGAAAGCAGAAGAACTGAAACGGAAACCACTGATCCTGGGAAAAAATGAAACGGAATGTGGAAGGAATCCAAACGGATTTCACGGGGCCCTGAACATGATGCAACTCAGCACTTGTGATTTAATCTGAGGGTTACCATAAGCGCACAGAGAAGCTTGTAATAGCGTAGTCTGACCACATGGTGGCAGAACCTTCATATGTAATATAACGAGGTTATACCTGGAAAACAGCTGAGATTAAGGAATTGATGTCACTGTGTTGTTTTAATTTAAAGATGTCACAACTAGCTATGCTAAATGGCAGACCAGGTGCCTCTGAGCAAGGCACCCAATAATACAGCACCTTTTTCACTCAGTTCACTTATATGCACCATAATGAAGACTGTGTGTCAATGCAACAACAAAGATAAAAAGATTGAGGGGACAAAAGGACAAAGACATAATTCAGTACTCACGTTTTCAATGACAAACGTCCACTCTTTGTCTTCAAACTCTTCTGCGTGGGGGTCCTGAAAAGGCAATGGAAAAACAAATGCTTATGTACATAAGATACACTATATCAGCGTGGACTGCAAACAGGATGGTGCAAACCATCTTCAGCAACACTCACTAACTCTGATAGCAGTCTTGAAACAATCTCATTAACTGCAGATTTTCATTTTGGTCATAGCTGTACCAACAGACCTGCAGCACAGAAACCTGGGACATAGAAAACTCACAGTTTATGAGTGACAGCTCATCTGCTCTGCCAACACTCTCTTTATTCTCACTCTGCTCACCCACTGACCTGGTTTGTCTGTCCTCCCTCTCTTCTCATACATGTGTTGAATGTTTTTAATTAATGAGGTAATGTTTAATCACATCTTTGCCTGGTCGAAACACCACTGTCTGTATATTCAGTCACCAGTTAATTAGGAACAATAAGCTAAAACTAGCGCAATGATGTGTTCAACTGTATGGCCATTAAGGAGGCTGCAGTTTATAGTAGTGTTGAATTGTTTTGCACTGGCCACCTGCCAAATGCCGTCTTGGCCGCCAGTGATTTTGTGTAGTGGTGGGTGAATTTGCTCAACCTATTAGCCATGGTGGCAGGTAAACAGAAAAACAGTGCGGTGTTACATCACAAGGGTAAAGAGGTCCGCAGAGAAAACCTCCCAGGAGGAGATACGGGCCAAAGAGATGAAGGTCATAAAACATTTTTTAATGAGAAGTGGAGAAAAACCAACAACAGACAGTCCCATGATTAGTTAGTTTATGAGGAGACAAGCCAGACAATGTTCTGTTCGGGATGCCGTCAACATGCTTGGGATGCCAGTAAGAGAGCTAACAGTTTCATAATGAGGACATAAAACCTAAAATTAGAAGACATAAAAACGCCACAAATTGTCCAAATTTGCAGCGTGCAGGTAAGGATGATGGTGCAGGGATCAGAAAGGAAAAACACTAGAACATGAAGCATTGATGAATCATCACATAAAACCAAAGAAAAATGCAAAATTATCTGTTTCTTTCTCCATCTTTCTGCCACTCTGCTCCAGTTTGTCTCTGCTGCTATACTATACTTGCATCTCTGTCTTATCTTACTTCCTGCCTGTTTCGCTGTGAAGTGATGAGAGGAGACAGTAATGAAGGCAGCGAGACAGCAGGCAGCCCTGTCTTACTCTGCTGGCATAAACGATCTTCACTGCCCTCTGGGAGCACAGACAGAAGCACATACACACACCCACAAATCACCGCTGGACACACAAATCTAAGCTAATCAGGCCCCTGTAGTGAAAATTTCAACAACCTCATGAACATGTAAATCATTTGCTCAGTATAGTCTCTTGAATTTGCTGCATTTCTTTGACTTATATTACCAAAACTGGAATATCTTTTTTCCTTTTACAGAAAAAAGACTGAGTATGACTGTTGCAGCTCCAGTACTACACGTGCACATGCACTCAAGCAACCACATGCACTGATGGCCTTTCTGTCTGACTACGCCTGTGACACACTCCAGGAAATCAATATTCCTGCAGTCTGGAGCAACGGTCAAACACAACAGAGCATGACATGACCAGCCGTCTCAGTTTATTCTCAGTTTACAGTGTTGTCTGCAGTGTTTCAGTGCTGCTGGTAAATATTAGCTGTTGGGCAGTAACAACCTTTTTTCTAATATATTGTTAACAGGGATCTTCATAGATAAAATATTTAAAATCTATGTCGTGAGAGCAAACATTAGCTCTCCTACAGGTTTGGGAAATGCAGATGTGTTATAAAAAAATCACAAACCAAGTGCTTCGTGTTTCACTTGGCTGTCCACTCTGCTCTCTGCATGCTGACTCTGTTAGGATTGATTCTGTCTATGGCGCGAGCAGTCAGAAGGCAGCCCAGTTAAGTTACTTATTAATTTTGGTCTTTCCTTGCCATTTACAAAGTTCAGCTAGGGCTGCGCGCTGGCATACGTCTCCCTGAAGTACAGGCTGCAACACTGCTGAGCTCAGCTGTTTTCACTGCAGAGCTTCAGGCCAGACAGAAGTATGACAGTATCTCCAAATCACTGTTGGCCTTTGTTTTAAATTGTGTCAGTGAGTGTTAGCTATTTTACAGATTAGACTGTCGTTATGCAATGTTTTTGATATTAAAGGGCTACTTAAATTGGGGAACTTGAGAGACAGATGGCCAGAATCATTGCAGCACTGCGATATCCTTGCTTTCAGTCTACATAATGCAACCAATAGCATCTCTTTGTCACATCCTTCTTGTCTGGTGCAGTACATGCCTGAGTTTGCTGTGCAGGCTGTTTCTCATAAATTTGGAGAATAGCCCTGAGATAATCAGGCCCACAAAAGACTATACAGCTATTTTAACAGGTGGAGGAGGTCTCTTCTTATAAACAGAGAGGTTGATTGTTGAAGCATAGGCCTAAAAGTAATGTGAATGGCAGCACAAAACAGCAAAGAGACAAGTTAAGCACCTGCATATTTTTCTCCAGAGTTTGTGAAGCACAAACCAGAACTAAAAGGCAGTGAATATTAGACTTATATTAGTCAGGTGGCCACATGCTCTTGTTGCTCTTTGTTCATTTACAAAGATTCCCCCCCCAGAATCCCATCAGATTTATTCATACTAACACCTTATCTTCAACAACCTGATAAGCTGATGGTTTATCGGGGCTGTGTTTGTCTGATAGCAGTCAAAAATGGCTGAATTTTCACTGTAGTGGCTGCAGTGAAAGACTGTTCTAGCACAGACAACAAGCTTTTAGACTGCAGAGGGGATGTTATTTGATTTGTGGTTTTATTGTACAAATGTGGGTGAGTTGTGCCTTCAGTGGCTTTGCTTTGTGTCTCATTACAAAAACAGCTTTATTACTTCCTCTGGGACAGGAAGTGGAAGTGGGCCCAGAATAGAGAAACAATGACACGCACAGTAGTGTTAAACAAGTATAGACCTAGAAAACTGAGCCAGTACACATTAAAGGGTTTTTTTTCAGTGTGTGCTTTTAATTAGCTGATATCAGTGTGCCCAAAGGTCTGGAGATAAAGTCTCAGATATTTGTCACCGTGACTCCGGCCTTTCATTGTGTGTGAGTCCAGATGAAGCATCTATTTAAGACGCTGAGAGGTAACAAGACACTGAGCTCTGAGGTGGCCTGTCAGCACAGAGGCCAACATGTTTAAGTAAGCCAGGCACAGTGACAGATACTGTCTGTGCACGTGTGTCATTTACAGACACAGCCGTTATTACTATACCGGGCCTTCCGGTCATTAAATGAAGACAAGATTTCCCATAAATCTTATTGCTGCAAACAAATTTGCTGTTATTATTATTATTATTATTTCTCCGATCAGAAAAGGTGAGGTCAGAATGAGGCTCACTCTAATGATTTCTGTAGGTTACGGTTTCCACTGTTCACTGGCAATAAAGACCCTCATGTTCTGTTAACAACCCCAGCCCATCCTGAACACAGACAAGCTTGTCTCAGTGCTGAACAGCTGTAGCCTACCTTAAACAGAGTGACAGTGATCTCAATGTTCTCCGGCACAGGCCACACCACCACTCCTCTGTAGGGATTTTTGATGCCAGGCTGCCAGCTGTGGGACTACAGGACAGAAAGACACAACAAAAAATATATAACTGCAAGGGGGAAACTTTCATTTTATCTTTTAAACTTTCATTATTTTGTTCTCAGAGTGCCACTTATCAGTTACACACCTTGGAGGATTTCCGCCGACTCCTGCGTGTCCAAACCACCACCAGTTTGTCTGGTTGCCTGTGATGAAGGAGAGAAAAGACAGATGAGCGAAGAAGACAAAAGGTATTTATTCATCAGTCCACCATCTCCGTGCCTCCATCTACCTGCACATCAAGATGTTAAGACCATCAGTCCAACTGATCAGAGCTTGTATCTTAATGACTGAAGTCCTGCTTTGCACACACACCAACAACAACACACCTGCACAAGCACTCATGGCATGAATAAATCATGACAGAGCTAAACCCTGACTTTGTCTCTGTGGACTACAGCACACACAAACACAGAAATACACACACAGGTTTGTGTGACAGGAAAAACGCTGAAGGAGGCTGAGGGTTAAGACAACCTAACCGAATCCAGGTCAGAGTCCCACTGCACTGACAAGTGACAGGAGAACAACTGCAGCCCAACAGTTAAAAATGAATTAAATCAAACAGCAGTGAAAGCGGAGAAGATTGGGAAGGCAAAGCCGTTAAGTCCAAAATACAACTGAAATGACGCCACAGAAAACGAGTGACAGCCAACATACATTTCACTGTTTGCAGACTGTTGAAATTCAGTAATGAAAGAGAGGTAAAGTGTTGGGAGAAGTGACACAGAAAACAGAGAAACAGATGCTGAGACACACGCTCATCAAGGCTCAAGGTTTGATGTTTATGTGTCAAACAGAGTCAACATGTGTGATGTGAACAAAACCACAGTTCACTGTTTTGCATAGTTCTGGTCCACTGCTGCTGTGTTAGCAAGTAATTTAAAATACCTGTTGATTTAGGTAATAAACTGTAAATATTAAGACAAACAGAGGGCCAAAGTTTTATAGAGCAGTAGCCGACCCTCATACACATGCATACTAGGGCATCAATTGACACACTCTGGGCTAATTTGAGAGTGCACCTGTGTTGGATCAGTACCTGGCGGATACCCTGAGGTGAGATAACAAAAACGGATCAATGCATCCCAATAGTTTAGTCCAAACCTGAACCAAACTGTCAGGACCTGACCCTGGCTTACCTAAACAAAGTGCCCTCATAAAAATACATTTGCATCCCAAATCCTAGTATACTGTACAGGTCAAACCACGCTTTGGCTTTTGGTCAAAGACAAGCAGCAGCAGATGCCAATCAACAAGCCTGTCGGCCAAAAGGAGGGTCCGGGTTTAAGTCCCTGTATTGGCAAGTATCCACCCCACGCTCTTAAGCTCTCCAGCTCCAGCTACCAAGCTGACACTCTGTAACTGAGCCTGACCTCTGACCTCACCACGGAGAAAAGAAAGGGAGCAAATTGCCCAGCAGGGATCAATTAAAATCATTTTATTCTATTCTGTCAGGCTCTGTGAGAGCCCGCCAAATAAATCGTCCAGGCCGATACCAGCAAAAAAAAGATATGGTTCAGGTAATTTAGAAACCACGTCACCACACAGACTGTGCACCAGAGCACTGATATGTTTATTTTTCAACAGTAAAATAAATGAGTATCTTGATCACAATTGTGCTGTATAGAAGTGCTATATATATTCATATATATTGAGGTATAAACCTCCTTTTGAAATTCCTTTTCTCCCCCCTATAGTGTTACTGATACGCCTGTTGTGTTTGGATGTGTCAAAATTTTAATAAATAATTGATACTGATATGAAAAACAAAATTAATATTGGCTGATACATTGTTATTAAAGCCTCAAACATCAATATTGGCGTCTGTCTCAAAAATCCGATCCTGGCCAGGCTGTCGTTTGCTATTTTTTTGCCAAGTTAACTACTTTACACTTCAATTAGAGGCGAGAATGCCTCATATTGGTTGGCAATGAATCATGACAGCTCACAAAAATATAGCTAACATGTGGTGATGCTAAACCTCTATATCTGTGGCAATATCCCTGTATTAGTGGGTTTGAGATATGGCTGTCTGTGGTTTGTGTGCACATACTTGAAGCATAGCAAGCATTACACTAGGTTTATGTGTGCATGGGTCCTTGTGTCGAAGACTCTTGAAGAACAACAGCAAGTACTAGTCATTCTGGGAAAAGAATGACTGACTGTGAGAGAGGGGGAGGGAGAGAGAGAGAAGACACAAAAGAGAGGAAAAGAGGGAAGAAAGAAGAAAACAGAGGGACAGAGAGAAGGAAAGAGGAGGGGAAAGAGGAGAGAGGGAGAATGACAGGCAACAATTTGAGCCTTGAGGAGAAGCCTTACATAGAGAAGCTATTGTCCAACAATACAGGCCATATCAGAGAGCACGCACACACACGCACACACGCGCAGACACGCACAGACAAATAACACCAGCCCCTTATGTTTTTCCCCTTTGTACAGTACTCGATGTGCTATGAGAAAAATTTAAACCATTCGCCTGCAGGCTAACTGACTTCTTCTCTCTTTTTGGTGTCTTTCTCTCACATGTTCGGCTTCAGCCTCAGGGCCGCGTGTTCCTTCGGTGTTTAACAAAAATCAATGAGCCGTCAGAGAGGAATGCCACAACCTGTTCATCATGACGTGTGTTTCGCACCCCTCACTCAAACAAAAAGCTATTTCAACACCAAGGCCTTTGGTTTACTCTGGCTTACGCACACTAGAGGTTTAAGAGTGTTTTTTGTTTCAGGATTTGTTTCCAAAAGTGAATGTGAGCGCCTACCGAGATTACTTATGTATTGTGCTGCCTGTACAAAAAACATATTTAACTCTCAGCATCTGGGCAAGAGGGAAACAAATCAAATAAGCATGCACATGTGTGTCATAAAGTCTGGTCTGCAGTTCAGATATGACGAAAGAAGAAATACAGCAGAGATAAAAATGTCAAAAATGATTAACACAAGGTTCAGAAGATGAAAAAGAAATGGAAGTGAATCTGTGATAGCCTGTGCGTGTGCGTGTGTGTGCGCGTGCATGTGTGGGCTGAAGAGACAGGGCAGATAAGAGTGAAAGTGGGTCAGCGAGCTCTGCAGGAGCTGAGACGAGAGCCCTCCAGGAAGAGTGACACAATACACAGATAAACCCTCCTCTGTTTACATTAAAGACATCTAGCCGCAGCTCCCCTCCACACACACCTGCAATTAGTGAGCATGTGGGTATGTTTCCCTCAGAGACACTTGAGCATCGCAGCAGGTAAGAAAAAACATCAGGTGTTGAAGGAATCCATCACCCTGCAGTTGCTGCAGAGGACATGTGTCATATTGATATATTTTCACACACCACCTGTCAGCTACATTATCAGCTACGGACTTCTCCTTAGAGCTCTTTCAAATTGCCATTTTTCGAGGCAAAAATAATTCTATACAACCTAAATCATACAGTCAGCTCCATGCTGCTTGAACATCTTTTTGGGAATGTGTATTACACTTCATCTGCTGGAGCTGTGCAGCGGAGGCAGCATGACAGCAGCGGCTGCAGTTCTCCATCAGTGACCACACCGTATCTGCTTAGCCACAGTGCCGCTAAGCACTCTGAAGCATTAGTACAGCGCTCACAGCTCAATACAAAAGCATGTGCTTACGGTAAAGTATTAAAAAAACGTATGCATAATATGCTTAGGCTGCAGTTACACGCATTAAGATCAAGTGAAGCCGAGCAGGGGTAGACAGCAGCGCAGAGGTGCACTGCTTAAAAACAAAGTGAATCTATTCCATCAGAGGGATGTCAGAGGGAAGACAGAGGGGTATAACAGACATAAGACATTAAAATAAAGCTTGCTCATCAAAAACATTTGCTTGGCAGCTTAAAAGCACTTGTGGCAAAACACATGAGGCTCTGTGCGCATGCCCATCTGCCTGCATGGCTGGAAGTGAAGGGTGTGTCAGGATGTTGTGGCTGGCCTATCTTTCCTGTAGGCAGGAGGAAGGAACCACTTCACGTTTGATATGACGGCCCCCCGACCAGCCGTGTAGACACACACATGCACGCACACAGACAGACACACAAACAGAGTTACAAAAGCAAACACGTATCAGGGTAGTGGCGCAGTGATAAAACGTTAGAGCTCTGAACTGATAAGTGATAACGTATCTTTCATTTTAAAAACCACAATACCGACAGGCAACTTCCAAGATTCAAGAGGGAAAGCTGTCCACTTAATATCAATTTCCATTTTTAGCATTGAATCAGCTGAAAGGAAATAACATGATTGTCATATTGTTAGCAATTTAGCATTTTATCACTTCATATCTGTGTTCAAAATAGGCAGTTTTTTACTGCTAAAATAATAGTAATGTATGTGAATGGTAAGATAAATCTGAGTTTAAGTACTTTGATAAAAGATTCGAGAATATACACACATAACTCTTCATCAGAAAGGGAAAAAAGCTGTCATTGGCACGTTAGTCAGTCATTAAACGTGCTGTCACCTCTTTAAGGCATGAACATGGAGGTGTGCAGATGTCCACGTGGAGCCTTCATATACACCCTCTGATGACAAAATTTACATCATGCAGACCGTAGCGGACCCTTGGAACAGTGTCATTTCATTTTAGTTGCTTAGAACAACTCTGAGGTGTGTAATTCAGTGACTGACTCAACATTAAACTTTCTTATTTGAGGGGTCATTGTGTTTGTCTGAGAGAGATATGTAGTCGTAAAGGTTGATAACCATGATGTGAAGAAATTAAGAGGGCAGTCAGGGTAAGAGGGCAGGGAAGAGGAATGATAACTGTGTGTGTGTGTGTATGTGTGTGTGTGTGTGTGTGTGTGTGTGTGTGTGTGTGTGTGTGTGTGTGTGTGTGCATGCCTGTTTTTGAGAGACAGGCTACTAAAAGCAGATACCGTATAATCCCGACTAAATGCTGACATTACTCAGAGGAGGAAGAGCTTTGATGTCAGCCGGCAGACTTCCTGTCTGCCTGTCAATCACAGGCATTAGGAGAGAGGAAAATGTAGATTTGTTTGTGCTGTGATACAGCAGTGGTGAAAGAAGAAACTATCACAGACTACAGCACTGCCATGCATACTAAAACAGACACTCTGCTGCAATACACATAAGCACACTGATATGTAATCTCTCAGACTATCACCACAGACTAGAGGTGGGCTAAGCAAATTAAACTGACATAACATAATAGTGACTAAACTTGTGTCCAGTGTATGAAAGTTTTTACATGTGCTCTTGTGAACACTGCATGCATTCTGTCTGATACACAGAAAATACTGAGTTTTATGCTTCCAGCGCAGCAATGGCAAATGCTTGGGTTAAACAGCAGGACATAATCCCTGCAGATACTGCAGACTCAGCTGTCCCATTGGGGGATCTCTCTTTGCTTGCACAGCCCGAGGTTCCCCAAGTTAGTTTTCTAAGTGATGTTTTAATTTTCTTGTACGGACAGAGGGTTTAAAATTGAAAATTTATGTTATGTACATAAAAATCCTTTTTAGACTTGCTTGTGATATAGGGTTGTTTGAAGGACTATTTGTAGTAAATACACTTAGAATATCTTAGTTTGCAGTAATATTGACCAGAAGTGAATGGAAGAAAACTGGTGTCACCTACAGAAATTAATACTGCACCAGCAGATCTCACACTTTGACGAAGGATTTCTGGGATCTGCAGTGGCAGAAGACCACAGCCATGGCCGCTGGCAGTAAAAATGAAAGAAATAACACGGTGACAGCTAAAATGCTTTCAAGCTTAGCTAAAAATGTATTTTTCTTTTTTATACCTGACCTACTTGGCAATTTCTGATTCAGCAAAGACAGCATCAATAGGATGGTTGAGAGTGGGAAGAGACAAATGACAAAGGGAAAAGAGGAAGAAGGAGGAGGGAGGACTGCTCTCACTTTGCTGCGCTATCAGTCAGACTGTGCCTCTTTGCTATCAAGACAGATGTAGCAGCGCAAACACAATCTGTGTGACTGTCACTTCCCAGACTGCCTGACAAACTGAACACACGCCACGCAAACCCACACATACCGGCAATGACTTGAAAAGGCAAATTTTGAATTTCAATCTACATTAACTCTGTGTAATGCAGTGTTCACAAGGTGTGACAAGCACTGAAGGAACTCACTGCATGCCAAGTAGGTCTCGTTTGATCATCTTTCCACCAAGTGAAACTCCGGCCTTGTTTCAATTTATTTGCTCAGTAAGTTTGCATCTGTCCTAATATTTGTCAGCGTCTGATTATATTTCTTTTAGCTGTTTAAAATAAGATTTCTATAAAGAGCCTCTGAAGTTCATATGATCTCAAAATTGCATCTTTGTTTTGTATCGGTTTCATCAGTTGATACTTAATATTCTGTGTCATACTAATGCTTTTGTTAAAAGCTCCAAAACTCTGGTGGAAGCTGTGTCTTTTGTCATTTATGCACGGAGCATAAAGAAGAAGTGGATGCTGTGGAAGTTTCTGTGGGTATTTCGAAACCTTCTTGTCTGCCAGTAAAAACTTGTTCCCTTTGGAATCCAATCTAACAAAAACTGCCAATCCGACCTTTAAGACACCTGGATCTGAATGTATTTGCAGAATTTAGTAAGTGACAATAAAAGAATGTGTATGTGTGTGTCTGGTCTACACTGACAGTCATGTAGTCAGTGTGTATGTGGCTGCCAAGAGCTGGGTCAATGACACAGAGTTAACGTTGAAAGCAGTAAAGCCAGACTCAAGTGTCTAGAGTGAAAGCTAAAGCACCTCACTAATCAGCTTGCTTGATTGTGCTTGTTTACATGTTTGTGTACAGTGTGTCTCTGGCTCTTGTACTGCAGCTGAATGTCTGGCAGGGCCACTTTCTCCAGGATTAAACAAAATAATTGTGGAATAAATGCAAGTCTGAGGCCATGAATAAATAACATGCAACATTATTCTATTGTCATACTGGTAGTAAACATCTTTTACCTTAGCTTTAAATTCTTCTGTGAACGACATTATACTTTCTTGGATCCAAATATTTCAAAGGTTATTGGCACCAAGCATGTTCCCTCTCACTCTCACTTCTGAATGAACTTGCGTCTACCATTATTTTCCCATCTTCTATATGTTTTATGGCCAGATTTGAAGATGATTAATGCACTTCACTGATCCCACGGCCCAGCTGGTTTCAGCTGCATCATATAACTCTTTTGATGAAGACTATTGTTAACATCAATACAGTATCTGATGTGACAAATGATCTTCAACTAAAAAAGCTACAGAGCGAGGTGTGAATTGGGACTGCATAAACATTTTTCCAGACATTTACAGGCTTCATTATTCCCAGTGAGGGCCGAAAGACATCAAGCGTAAAGACTCTTTTTGAAGCAGCTGTATTTTAAAATTCAGTGAGCAGCCGAGTCTGTTTCAAGTCAGCTGCGTGTTATTTTTGTGAAATTTACAAAGTTTGCTTGAAAGGACGGTTGCATGGAGACACACCAGAACTTAACTGCAGAGATAGACCAGCTGGAGGACAAGTGTGGCCAATTATGGATCTGCTATGGCGGAGGAGAAAGACGCAGTACGAGCAAGTTAACAATAAGGCAGGTAGATCGGACGCATGAAAGCAAAGATGAGACGCTCCACCTGCCGTGACGGAAGGAGGTCAAGTAAGACATTTTTAAAGCTTACCCTGTGAGAAAGCATATAGAGAGCAGAGAAGAGGGAACTGTCAAAAACAAGGACTTTAAGTGGTGATGACTGAGAGTCAGGAGAAGAAAATTAGATGTTTCTTTGCTGACAGGACTGGCCTGTGGATGAAGGGTAAAACTATCTTCACAGAAAGACTTTGAGAGCTGCTGGAAAACCAAACAGTGAAAAGGTCTGAGCTGAGATTGTGACGTTGACTAAATTCAGGAATGATATCCAAAAAAACTAATCGGCTTCATCTGCAAGAGTCCATGCGTTCGATGCTACGAGACAAGTGTACACATTGGGAATAGTATAAATCTTTTCTTCTTGTTACTTTACTTTACTGGCTCATCTCCAATGTGATTTCATTCCTCTCTTATCACTAGATTTCTGCAGGAGTCCACATTAACTGGACATCTGAAAAAGCCGCTGTGAGAGAAAGCTCAATGCAATGCCTTTTTCTAGTCAAACTAAATGAGTCTTTCCACTGATCAACTCTCACGAGAATGAGACAAGGCTGATAAAATGACACCTTTAAGCAAACTCTGGCTTCTACATAGGCAGGCAAAAACAAGAAAAAAGAAAGAAGGACTCAGAAAGCAACATGATAGAGGACAAAGGGCTCCAGACTGTGACCATTTAGTCACATTCTGTGACCATTTTTGGAGACAGTGTGACTCAATTTTATAACTAGGAGCAAAAGTGCAACTTGCAAATAGGCCCCTTGTTTTGTTTTTTAAAATCATTGTCATATATCATGTGAAGCACCAGGAGCAGCCGTGTTTCCACTGGTAATATTCTGCACTGGCGGGCAGCCACAGCAACAGGGACAAAATAAAAATAAAAGTTTTTAAAAAGTAAAAATTGTGAGATCAGTCATCTGATCCATTTTGTTAATACATACGGGGTTGTTGTTTCTGCACAATGCATTTGTTATGCTACCTGTGAGACCTGATCCACCCCAAGGAGAGGAAGAGGGAGGGGCACCTGGGAACGCCTGGATGCAGACGAGTGAGGTGATGGTTTCAAAATGTGCCGTAAAGTGAAAATACAGCCATTTCATACATGAGACATATATAATGCCACTATCAATGAGCATTAGACCTGTGAAAAAGTGAGTCTGGAGCTGTGGGCACTGAGTAAAATGGACGCAAACAGCAGTCAACATACACCTCACTTCATCAAAACAAGACAGCACAATGAAACCTTCGAGCACACAGGGGGCACAGCAGGAATAATTCAGATTGTGTTTGGGAGCATCTCCAAAATAAAGAGGGGAATGATAGAGAGCTGCCTTTCAGCAGGGTCAATGAGATAATACAAAAAAATTCCTCCTTGCTAAACCAGCTTTCTAATAGCTCCAGGGAGGGACTGACACAGTAAGGAGCACAACCATCATGTGCTACAAGAGCACCAACAGCAGAGAAACAAGGAGCCCCGCTGAGGACAACAGCATCCATTTCTTAAGGCAAACATACATCAGCAGTCAGGAGACGGCAACTTCAGCAGTGATATTACATATTTTAAGTTATTTTGCCTAACAAACACACTGAATGGAGAAACATATTCCTAACAGACTGCTTTCTTCGTTATGTTTCAGTCCATTTTCCAGTTTCTGTTTCCTTCATTCCTTCATTGAACAACGGGTTGCTGCTTATGGCTACGTGTGGGTTTAATCACCTTCACTGGAGTCACATTCTGCATAGATTCTGCAATATTGTCATTAGCACAATAAAACTTTTAGCATGTTAAAAATAACACATTTTACTGGGGCTGCAGTAATAATGGTCCCAAAGAACTGGAGCTATATCCCGTAACTACTATTTTCCTCACAGTAATGCTGACTCCGGAAACACGAAGATGTGGAAGGTAACATTAAAAGCAACGCATGCTAATTTCTCTGGTGTTGGGTGCAAGAACCAAAACAAGAATCGTTCATACACTCCCAAAGAAATCAAAGCCACAGTGATTCAACATAATGGAAATGTACAAGTACGCTAAACGCTGTATGTGTGTGCTAATCATTTGCCATTTTTTGTTGCTTTATTTTATATTTTGTTGCACAGCCGGTTGAATTTGTTGTTAGCATGATTCGCAGCTAATCTGACTTGTAGCATCTAATGAATGTACACCCCTGCGCTGGAGCAATGTTGGAGTGGTTAATATTGAGGGATGGTCAAGAGAAACTGTGCAGACGTCAAGCCTCATTTGAGGCCAGTTAAATAAGCAGGGAAGTAAGTTGGATGTGGGAAACTGCTTTACCACATTGCTTTTTGTGTAGTCTCACATAGCCATACCTAACGTTATCTTCACATTTCATACAGAAGCTCAGCTGGCTTTGCTGTTACAGGAAAGCCCCCTCTGCTGCGTGCCGTGTTGGTGTGTGTGTCTGCTGCTGCCATATGTAAATGCACTTGATAAACATGCCCTGTGGTATGCTGACTGCTGCACTCATATATCATGCTTTGGGTTTTCTGCCAAATAAATGCTGATGAGATGCCTCATCCTTCCCTTTGTCTACCTCCAAGAATGAATCACGTCACATTTAGTAGGTAACCTACATTATGGGGCAGCTTGCTCCTTCCATGTGGATATAGGCCTATACCTAATTTTCATTCCTATTTGGAGCCAATAAAAATCTTTTTTTTTTTTCAAATATAATTTTTTTCTTTCTAAAGATATATTCCCTTAGAATTTAATAGTCAAAATAGGTAGAATCATGTTTTCAGTGAGTATCCTTTTATCTTGTAATACTGTAAAAAATAGTCACTGTATAAAAAAAAAAAAAAAGAAAAATACTGCAATATAAATTCTAGATCATATCGCCCACACCTACTTGAGGCTGGAGGCATACAGAGAAGGAGGTGTGATTAGTCCACAGAAATAATAGTAACTGCAGTAAAGAACAGAGGGTATAGATTGATCTGCAGAAGGATTATATTACTGTTCTACCCAAGGGGGTGTGATAAATTACCACCACCATGACCAAACGGGAGCTACTAACTTTAACAAAAGCCAAAGGGTGAGTAAAAATAGAGACAGGGTATTTACTGGTCTGCAGAGACCCCATCTCTGCTTCACAGAATACTACCAGAGAAGGAAAGTACATTTTTTCGCCAGTATCTCCTGCTGGTTGTACTTCCTAAATTCCACCCGCATCAACTACATTTCTTCAGAACGGGGTTTCCCAAAACATAACAACGGTACACTTGCAGCTTGTGGTGTTTTGCTTTGCCGTTCCGACACACATACAGTACGCATTTATCAGCCTGCAGATGCTGCAGCACTGCTCTGCAGGCTGATAAATGATGAGCGGTCTCGAGGGCCATGTGTTTCTCTGCCTGACAGCAGCAGAGACAGACACACCAGCAGAGTTTTCATCACTTTTTACACCCCATTGACTGCTTCACCACCCTGCAATGTTTCATGTCTCTTGGTGTGTGTGGGAGGGGGTGTGTAACTGCCTGTTTGTGTCCATAATTGCAGCGCAGAACATCTACACTTGGGTGGATTCCACTGCAAAGCCGTTAAAGTGACATTATCGGAAAGACGAAAGAGAGAAACAAGTGAGGGGAGGCATTAATGATAGTGTGGGAGCTGCCCCACATGACAGCAGAGGGTTTGGTGCAAGAAAACAATTGAGGAACCGCAGGCTGAGGGGATTAAGAGCTGCAAGCTGTACTGAGAGGACAAAACAATCGGCAGAGTTAAATCAGTAGCAGATGCTATAATTAAGGAAGTGATAAGCAAGCACATAAATTATAACAACTCAAGTATTAACTACAAAAACACTTGCTTGACATCGCCCCAGTTTTGCCACTTTTAATGGCATAAGATGACTTCAAATTTCCAATAACATTCAGGCAGACACGTGAGCAATTTCATCAAAGCAAATCATTGACTGAAGCCTTAATATCAGACTACACTGAAACACACTGAGAAACCAAAGAAGATATAAACAATTCAATTAACCCCTGAAGAGGAGTGTCATTTTCTCCAAAACCTCATAGCCAATGATAACCCAAATTGTTTGGTTTCATCCCGGTTTTCTGCACAACAGAAACGACTGCACCATACGATCACCTGGCAAAGAAATCCTCTCCTGGTGCCATAATTTTACTCAGGAATGTGTCATGGCCTGCAAATTTGAATAGAATGGAGAGCCACGTCAGACAAGTTGGCAGGAAGATGTTTGTCTGGCAGAGACGTGATGGACGCTTGCCATAATGCACACATGTTCAACAGAGGGCTACATGTCACAGCCTGACACACGCTGGTCACTTCTTCTGAAATAGTGTGCCATTACTCAACCAACAGCCTGATGCCTGCTCTGTGGACGGACATTCATTTACACACTATTGCAGTTTTGGTATTTAGTAAGGCACTGATTCAGCGATCCTGCAAAGAGTGAGCAAGTGGAGATTCAGTGTTTTGCTCAAGACCAATCATGTTGGTTAACGCACAACTTATTGTAGGAATCAAACCCTTCAAAGGTTTACCTTGCAAGGTAATGCAGTTTGTTGATTTGTTATAAGTACAGTCCTCAACTGTCACTTGAGTCAGTGACTGAACAAAGAACATAAATATAATAACTTAAAGTATATAATAATTTCACAGCTCAGAAATAATCTCCTTTTGAGTAGTTAGACATTTGTATTTGATGCTCCACTAGAGAAGCCATTTTTTAGCGCAGGTGGAAAATTGACTGAATAAAAGCTTGGTGACTTTGGTTGAACAGTGAGTAGCTGATAATGTACGACACGTCTATCAAGTGCTGTAGAGCAGTGCTATGACGATTTACAGGTTAAATGCTGAAAAATAAATCAATCCCTGCACTGCAGGCATCCACAGTGGGACCACCAAACACCTCCAATGAGGAAGCGTAAATCCGCTTGAGTCTGGCCAGAGCGAGTGTTAGTGTTCAGAGTTTCTAAATCCCTATGAAATCACCTGTGTGTGTGCGTGCATGCATGCTTTTGTGTGTGCCTTCAGGGTTTCTGCACAGTCCTTCAATGGTGCAGAGACAGAACTCTTGAGCCTTCACTGTCTTGCCATGTTGCAGTCAGGAGAGCAGTCTTGATTAGCCATGCTTGTATATAGCCAGGTAGAATTACCATGTAATCAATAGTGTCTCTGTGTTGTTTCCAGTGTATACATCTCTTATCCACGCCACACGTGTTAACATGTCACTCCCGGCTTTTGACGATGTATTCAAACCATATTTTACCAGACAGATGGACTAAAAAAAACATTCTTACTGAAAAGCACCAGCCTCCGGGGGATACTGACAGCGTGTGAGGGTTACATCTGTGCTGAAGTTCAGACTGAGTTTCCTTTCCCTGTTCAGGCTGCATCCTCTTGACAGTAACTGAGTGACAGAAAAGTGTGCCCCACTTACTGCACGCCTACATGTATTGCTATGTATCTGACAGTTTGAATGAACAACGGTCTCGTCACAAGCTTTTATTTCTAGACAGTACAAACATTAGTGCTGGGATGATATTCTCCCGATTCGATACAATCACAGTACGTAATTTGATATGTATTCACATCAGTTAGTAGCAGCATCATTGCTATACTGTATATAAGAGTGGTAAATAAAGTAATATCTGAATTAAACTGGTATTATTTTGTTTTTCTTGCTTATCAAGCATGTGCCATAACAAAAGAATAAACAAGATGTTAGGCCTAAATGAACAGAGCCCCTGAAAACTGGACAGGAGGTATGATCTAACCTGCAGGGTGTCACACCAGCACTCACCCATTCACCAGCGACAGGTAAACACTGCTGCCTGACAAATGAACTTTACTCTACACTTAAACATTCCAAGCCAATTTTCAGAGGTTTGACACTTCAATTTGCCACAAGAAGAAGACTGCACGATGCCTCCAGTCAATAATCTGAGCAAGAAACATGGAGTCATGACGCAAGATGCTGTGTGTGGTGCATTCAAAAGCTACTCAAAACCTCTGGCTGAAAACACAGAACTGGATGCTACAAGACAAACAAGAGCAACAACAAACATAAATGTGTGAATTTGTGCAGCCCATACCTATGTGCAAGCACACACACACACCCATCAGACTTTCCACACAACAATGTACAGGAAGTCTTATCAAATCAAATATCACATGGGCTTAACATCCTAAAAGAGGTCCTGGTCCTTGGACACTCATAAAGGATGCAAGAGGGAATGAGGGTAACAGTGAATTGTTCACTCTGTAGCCAAGTGCTTAGCAGTGACAGGAGTGAGATATTAAACAATTAAAGCAGACAGACCTTGAACTGCTCACACTAGCATATATGGATATTTGATTAAGCCGTAATAAAATATATATATGTGTTTCTCTGAGCCTGACAGCAGTTATGAGTGGAAAGGACAATGCTCACCATATATTTGCTTTTTTTAAGACTAGTCCACTCACCTATGTTGATAATGAAACAGTATATATGCATGACATGCAGGATAAAAGTGTAGTAAACCTACACAAATATGGTACAGAAACATGAATGTGTGTAAAAGAGTTCATACTGCAAACACTAATATTATAGAGGTAAGTTAATCCATTTCTGCAGAGGTCAAACTGTAAGTTTCAACATTTCTACTTAAGTGCCAAAGAAGCTCGATTTACCTGCTACAGACGAAAGGCAACAGAAAACAATTTTCATCAACGATGTGAAATATCAAGTTTCAAAAGGGTAGTGCTGCAACACAGTGTGCGTGGTGCTTCATTTCACTGGCAAACACCAACACTGAACTCATTAATGTTTTAATGGTTAGTCTGAATTGATTCTGGAGTCTGAAATGGGTGAGTGAGTGGAATGCTAACTCCCCCTGCTCCACACAGGAGTCAACTGAAGCAACTAGGGCAACTGATAGAGACCAAAATTCACTTTACAAACATGAAATATGACAGGAAATTCCCCCAGTCTAAGGCTCCTTGTGTGTCCACTTCCATCTCAAGGAAGAAAATTATAACACTGAGCCAACTGCCCAAAGAATAAATATCTTTAGCTGGTAGAATATTGAAATGTATAGGGGGGGAATCATGTGACACCTCTCTGAAGAGCTGAAATCACTGATTTGCTCCCTCTCACAGACTTCCTCTGTCATCAGTTCAACAAGCTCACTTAGCTGAACAGCCACTGCTGAAGGCCAACTAGACCGAATGCTACCAGTAGTGTTGCAAAAACTATGAGCAACAGTCTGGCAGATCAGTGCCTCGTTTTGTAATGTTTTGCATTGGCAAACCAGCTTAACCGCTGCAAGATGTTACAAACATTATTAAAAAAATAAGGTTTCATCCAAAGTGCAGTTCCATGCAGAGAAAGACAGAGAGGCCACATTACCTGAGAGCATCACAGAAGGTTCAAGCACCCAAACAGCAATTCTGGTGGAATGAAAATGCTCACGCCCACATCCACATGATAAGAACAGTCAAGTGACTGATCACGCCTCCCGCTGCGTCCACACATACAGATGGCAGACAGTAGTAGGCAGTCTCTGGCCTCTGGTGAATCTGTAGCTCTGTGAGTATGCTGCATTAAGCACTTTATTCACGTTCTCTGACTGGACAGTTGTTGTCTGATTCAGACGAACACCTTGACCTCCTCTCTCTCGCTCACGTTTTCCATTTGTTACACAGCTACTTCTGTCACTTGTGAACAACCAAGTGCAGCACTATGAATGTCCTTCACTGACTCGAGTGTCCATGACTGACTTTTCATTCCTCCTTCGAATGTGGTCATTCAGACCAATGAACACATTTGACTTTCGGACAGAACGCTGTACTTACTAGCTCTGATGGAGTATACTTTGGCCATAGTGTTTCTCCTACCACTGCCTCAGGGGTCAGCCCGCCCCCTCAACAGGACCCCCTCACCCTGAAAGAAACTAAATATTTTACTTATGTTATAAATTCTTTATTGAAACTGTATTTTAAAAGTACGTTTTTTGCTTCCTTATACGCTCATCCTCCCTGCTGTTTCTGCCATTGACGCCGCTGCAGAAGTCAATGACAATATAACTTCTGATATTAGCACTGTAAGGTTTATGTAGCAGAATAACTCAATTCTCTCTTAACATTTCATGATGTTTTACTGTGTAGTCGATGCTACCTCCCCCAACGTACCATCCAGACCCCCAAAGCAGTCAACCTAGGGGAAACACTGTTACACTTTTTACCTACAGACTGTCTGAACTGTCTAATATTATCTTGACTTTAGTGATTTTATCAGCGAGTCTTTCAGCGTCAGCCAAGGGTGCAACATGCTTTTATATTTCACACAATGTACATTCAAACCACCCACGTCTTTATATATGGGCGCAAATACATAAGAACTCTGACACAAAACAAGTGTTCAGCCGTTCTTCCTGTTCCTGCTACAGAAAAGAAAGGGCTGTGGGCTTTCAAAAATCACTTCTGAAGACTTCAGGATTTGAGATCCATTTGAGCTCTGGGGACTGTTTCCAGTCTGCGTAGATGGAAAGTTTCCACTGCAACAATAACATACCGTACTGATGAAGTCCAAGGAAGGCAGAAACTGTGCGCCAGTGCTTTCTCGCACTTTGAGCCAGGCGTGCACACATACACACAAATATTCACTCGAAGTCAAGCAGAGACCCTGAGGCAGCACTCTCAGCCACACATAGGATGTAACTTCTTACATCAAAACCTATTTAGATGCCATTTTATGCACTGACATTTAAGATCCGTTGTAGCATCACACACTGGCTAGTGGTCTAACCTAAGTCTAACCCTGACAAGATAACAGACTTTTTACAAGTAGCCTACAGCCAAGCAGTATTTGAACAGAATCTGAGCACTTGGTAATCTACACTCCAAGGTTGTTAAATTTTGATTGTGTCATTATCATAAAGTATAGATACACCACAGATAAGAACTAAATTATGTAACAACAAATGCAATGCACACATATTTCTTCCACTGAATAACATAAAAGAGCCCTGTTCACATTGCAAAACAAAGCGCATTACCGACCGAGTGCTGAGCCCACCCACCCTTTGCTCTGGGAAGAGATGTACATTTTTCTCATTCCATTCTCCAACACGTTAACATCTGTCCCAGGTCTAAGCTCCGTGGGGCTGGGTTGGTCACGCCTACGGCAAGCCGCTTGAGAATCCATGCCTGCAGGCTACATGTTTGCTTTTCACTCATACAGGACACATACCTGCAGGCTCAAGCGTAGCACACAGTATATCCACCTATCACTCCGCTTTGTCTTCACCTCTCAAGACACACCTGATAGCTTCTCCGCCTCCTTGCAATCAATCATTCATTCTTTACTACAGAAATATATTTGGATTATATTTTTATGCATACAGGTTGAAGACATGGGAAAAGTAACTGCACTAAAGCAAAAGAAATCAACCACTTAAAACATAGCATGTCATTATTTCTAACAGTGCTCGGATCTTATTAGGTGTAGAAGGAATGGGATGACATTGGTTGTTTACAACTTTCAACCCATTAGTCAGAGTCATTGTCTTGTCATTACTTTGGACAGAAGAGAACTGCAGACTTTGCAAACAGCATTGACAAAAAAAACTGTGTCAAGTGGGAGATACAGAGAGAATTGCGCAACAAGAAAGCTGACAAGAGCGACTTTTCGCAGTCAGCAGCGTATTTTCAGTGGATATACTGCACTGTGAATGACTATGCAACTAAGCTCCTGTAGTGCAAGATCCTAATTTAAAAGAATAATAGCTCAAAACTTCGCTCATAGTTTCCCTACTTCCATTGAGGTCAGGGGTCAGATCAGCATCCCTAGAGCTGGTAGGCTTTTAGCGGTTTGCTCAAGGACATTTCAGGAGAGCGAGGGCGGCTTGAACCCAGCCCTTCAGGTTGAAGGGAAATCTTTCTGCCTGCCTACTCAAGATTCAAACCAAACAAATTCGACATCGGTGCACAAGAAAAAAAAAAAAAAAGAAACATAGCAATTTTACAAGGCAGCCAGCCCCTCCCAGCATGCAGACATGCCTGCACACCAAGGAGACTGAGTGTGTAAGTGTCTGTGCGTGTGAATTATGGCTACCAGGAACGAGCTCAGCATTCCAGCACACACAGAGACACACAGTTTTCATCAGGCTTAAATGACAGCGCTGTGGTCGACTGTTACTCCCAAAAAACTCACCATTTCTTAGTGCATTCCACCATCAGCTCCTGATAGGAAGCCACGAACTGGAATTTGGAGGCATGCTTCCCCACACGTTGCAGTCTCTTCCACACAGAGGCCATGTTTCTTTGGGAACGGGTAGTTTCTGTGTACCTATCCCACCCTGGACTTCCTTCTTGGGGCTTCCTTCGCACGAATTCACGCTAATGTTTATAGGTAACTGAGCATATCCAGCCCGCGTAGATACATAGCTAATGTTTTACCGGAAGCACATTGAAAAAAGAGAAAAGACTGCACACCCAGTCGTGGCTGCTGGTCTTTAAAATCTGCCTGATAAATCCAAATATAAGGAAACGTAATCTCTGCAGCGGTGGTGGAGGTCTGATTTGACGGCGCACATGATGAAAATTATTCCATAATTTCGAAAGGCATGAGGAGTAATCCACTGGGTGTGAACATCATATTCCCATCTGATAATCTCCCTGCAAATGAAAGAAAAAAGACAGTCAGTAGAGCAACAGCCGGACTGTGAAGCCCCGGCAGTCCGGACTACCTCGCTGACTTCTAACGTGAAACTCCACTAAACGTTACCGACACCGGGATGCTTTGTCCGCTTAACGGTTTTTCCGTTACTGCCGCCTGTAGCAGCGTAGATGTTAAAGCAACCCAGCCCATCTACATCACCAACGTAACACTTTGTTAATGTCTAAGAGTGTGTTGAGGACTCCGGTACCAGCACTTCTGCTGCCAGCACGGCGTGCCGGGGGAGGGCTATTTGCTGGCGTGGCAAGCTAACTTGGAATGTTTGATAATAATATCTGAATTTATGTATCGGGACAGTGACAGAGAAGCAGTGACATTACCTCAAAACAAGTCGTGTTAACCCCACAGTCTACAAAAACTAGACGAAGACACACCACCCGGAACTGAGAACCAAATAAACATTTTGTAAACATGGAATATTTGGTGGAATGCCTCTGAATCCAGGTAATAGTCACAGCCGTTGCGCTCCGCTAACCGGAATGATTCAGCTGCTAAGCTAACGACTTAACATGTGAAACTAGGTTAACTGTGTCTGTATGGCACTCACCTTGCTGTGATATCCAACGCCTTATCCGTGTAGTGGCCTTATCAGCAATGTTAAGAGACGGCGAACTGTCTTTAACAAAGTAGTAGCCGAGCAGGCGTAACGTTGTCCCGCTTGCAAGCTAATTATCGCCTTCTTTGCAGCAGTACCAACACCAGCCATACAGCTAGCTCGCCTGCTAGCGATGACGGCTAGCCATCACAACACCGCACGAGCGGAAACCGTTGCTTGCCACTTGATACATTTGCTCCACAGGTAAGCGCGAGCTTCGGGACTCAGGAGCCAGTTAGAAACGACATTTAATTGAGTCTGTCCCAAAAGTCTGTTAAACAAAAGTGTTCCGACCCCAGGCAGGAATTCCCACAGCAAAGTACTCCAATTGTCAGTGATAGTTTGACGCGCTGTTCTCTTGGAGTGTGTAAAGTTAGCTATCATTCAACAAGGTTCCCGTTCGCGGTATTAAAAATAAAATCGTTACTAACTAGATTAATAAAAGTAACTAATAGATAATAGTACACATAAGTGATTTTTTATCACGAATCTGTCCTGGGTCTAATTATAGTTTGTTTTCTTCTTTAAAACGACGGATTCGACACATGTGCGGAATCCTTTTTCGTTCAAATTGTGACACGTTGGTTTTATTTTGAAGGCTAATCATCGTATTTCCGGTCTTGATCCAGACGTATCTGGCTACTTGACGCAGCTTCACCTCTCCATCATTTCGCCTGCCGCCTGGACGGCTGAAGCCTGAAAAAACGCCCCCGGGCATCAGCCATTGGTGGGATTCTTGTGCCATTTACAGATTGTTTACGGATTCATGAGGCGTTTCTGGGTTGTTATTATCACACTGGCCAAATCCAACATCCATCAAAGACATTTAATCCTTGACTGTGACTGTAGATAAAATGTTATCTGGCTCTGGGTTTTCTGCTGTCCTGAAGACTCCACATTTACCAGCCAGCTGTACAACATCTGTTGGTTGTGTATGACGTCCCCAAGGCACAAAGTTTTAAGATAAATGGTAAATAATTTAAAAGATTATTGTATAACATATATCATTAAATATTCTTATATAGCTCTATGTGTAAAAGTGCTTGGGTATGGGGAGATAGCAGCCTAAGTGGCAAAATAATTTCAAAAATTTGGGATGTAAACAAAACATTTAGTTCACCCAGAACACAAGTATCGAAGCTCATCCCCTCAGGGTAGTGCTAATGAGGATGAGACTTCCACTTCCTGGTCCTGTCACATTAATAAGTGAGTGTTAACCTTGTAGCCCTGCATGCCGGGGGTCTTTTCCACATGTTGAGAGGAAATAAAACACCTACCATCCATCAGAAATCAATACCCCCTCCTCTACACACACACACAGGACTCTCACACACACACAGTCACACATCCTTCACACTCTCTGGCTGTAACCACAGGCTTGTAAATGCATAGCAGGGGAAGGAGGAGGAAGGCGGAGGAATGAGGCCAGGAGTGCAGAGGGAAAGACAATATGAGGCAGATTAATTTAAACTCCAATAAAAGATATGGGCGTAATAACAGGAAATTGATATCTTATCCTTTTATATGCTGCTCAGGGTTATATGCTGCAGCAGAGATGGTGGATTTATTTTGTTTTTTCTCTCCCTCACTCACTTTTTTTGAAGGGTCCGGATGGCAGAAGTCTCTTCTGATACTGTGAATTCAGATCATCAGAGACATCCAGCAGAATATGAAAGAAAACAGTGCCAGGAGTTTTTCTAATGGCCGCTTTTGATAGCTATAAACACTCATCCAAAAGCCGTATCAGCTCTGGCAGCCTGATATAGTGATTTTTGTGGAAAAACACTGAACAATAAAAAAAAAATGAACGCTGGGGTTCAACTTGAATTCATACTAAAAATAATGCGACTGTAAAATTTCTGAATTTCACTAAATTGGAAATATATGCACCTCTAATTCAGCTTGCAGGGTAACATCTTGCATTATAGATTGGGGGTGAGATCAAACTCTTCACGTCTATCTTCCAAGCATGAAGCGGTATTTCAGATCGGCTTTCATTCAGAGCCGTTATTTGTTAACCGAGAACGTTTGGGGGTTTAGGGTCAGAGCCGATTTGGCAGCAGGGGGGCTGCTGATCCTGCTGCTCTGTGTCGCCTGTTTACATTTTACTCTGACAGATTACAGGGAGCCTCCCTTTATGTGTCAAGGAATGCTTTGATGTGACTAATGACCCGGTGCTAAATGACGCTTTGTGTGTCTGCCCACACGTCAGCAAAGGCCTCAATTCATACATAACACAGGAGGAGGACAGTGTGTGTGTGTGTGTGTGTGTGTGAAAGAAAGAGTGTATTATAGAAGACAGTGAGAGAGAGAGTGGCAAAGGTCAAGTCCTGTACGCGTCACCTTCCCAACTCCTGACACCTCCGTCCTTTGTTCCTGTCTGATTCCTGAAAACAAAGAAATGATCATTTGCATCCCCTGTTGCCAGATTTCTATTTTCCATTTTTGTTCTGCTGTTAATGGCTTAGTTATTGGAGAACACCAGAGAAGGCAGATACTCATAATCTCTCAGCAAAAGCCATTTCATCCCTTAATCACTATAACAACGTTAATGCTTCACAAGGGAATCGTTTCATGTGCGAATATATTCTTCTCAGCGTCATCCCCCCAACTGAGATTTGCCCTATTTTGGCCAAATATGTTCTGTTTCTAGATACTGTCACTTCTCTCGGCAGAAAACGGGACGAGCAGTCAGTCAGCAGTGGATGGGCTCTGTCTGGGATCACCACTGAGTTAAAAACAGGCCATCTCTGCTTCTCCCGCAGACGTCCGGTAAAATTTTAACTCTTGGTTTGTGTGTTCGTTTTGTCTGGTTCCGTAAATGATTTCATGACTCCCAGAGGTCCCAGTCCGTATGACGAGAGCTGCTGTTCCTGCCGCTTCTCAACACGAAATGTTTTTTACTTGCTAAAGGCTGTGAAGCACGTTGCAGCTTTGCCTTTGCACAGATGGAAATGATCAGTAGTAGCACAGTGCTTCCCATTGTGAGCTTTTTTATCGATTGTGATCGTCTCCAACTCGCTGCACAGGGAGAGTGGAAGTTTCACACCTAACTTCTCTCTGTGTGTCTGTCTGCGGAGGGCCAACAAAAACGCGTCCTCCAGGATCTAAGCCAACTCCTCAAGCGTAGAGATTCTGGCGTTTGGTGTTAGACCACTTGAAAAGTCCTGTTAACAAAGCAGAGTCCTTCAGATATATGCCAAGTGAGTCTGCAGCACTTCAGTGGAGCACAGATAGCCCAAAGTGTCACCGCTTACAGGGTTGTGGGGCGAGCAGAAAAACAACAGCTGAAGCCTTTTAACTTCACAACCTTTAGTTCTCTTGAGAAAAGCACACTCTTGAAGAACATGTTTGTACCTCTTTCTGCTAACAAATCCTGTGCAAAAACAAAAATGGACAAAGAATGATCCCACTGCATCATTATTATTGAGGTCAAAGCCTGATATATATTATTCCTTGGGGGCCATTGTTGTCCAAAAATTCTTAAAAAGTAGTTTACTAGATCATCAAATGTGTATTCATCCACAGCTGAAAATAGTAGGACTGCCAGTCCCCAATAGCTGGACATGATGCCCCTGCAGTATGTATACTGACATGGAAAAAAGTTTGGTATTTGGAATGAGCAGGAATACTCCAGAAAGCTATATCCCCCATCAATCAACAGGGCAAACCCCCCCAAAAAACAAACATGAAGGTAACTGATCGTATCTTCAACTTGGCAGCTTTAGTCATCAGATCATATTTTCCTCCTTCCACAGATTCCTTTTTGTGTTTATGTCCCTGTGGAAATGCGAGTGCCAGATAAGCATCTTCTGCTTTGAACTGTGCCATCCTGACTCATGGCAGAGTGTCTGCTGGTATCCGTTGCGAGCCGCTCAGTTACAGGAAGCCTCTGTGTTTCCGGGTGGATGACTGGATTTACAGATGGATGAAGGGCGTGGTAATTTTCTCTTGGACCGCTGCCATCAGAGCCACAACTGGGTTAAAGACGGATTTGATTCGGCTCTAAATTTCACTATGAAAATTTAGTCACAGCAGCTATTTCCTCCCATCTCCATCACCTTTTTTTTTGCCATGTTTGCCTTTTATCAACTGTGGCTCACTCATATTCTTTTCCCTGTCAAAGTTAATAAGGTTTGTTGTTCAATATGTCAGCGATAATGGCAATAACAGAGTTGATTACAGTCAGAGCCACTTAATTGATTTGTTGGTCAATAGAAAATCAGCAAGTACTTTCATAATCCATTAAAAGTTTAGTTAACATTTCAAGTAAAAACGCCAAATATTTGATGGGTTCAGGCGTAAGAATCAAATATTTTGGTAACACTTTCTATGAAGACCACATCTATAGTGCATTATGAGGGCGTTCATAGTGACTTATAATGCCCATCATAATAAATCATAATGAATTATGACTACACTCATAATGCTTTATGGTGCACTATATCAACAGTTATGAATAACTATAAATCTAGCTTATAATGACTTATAAATCCAAGGGTCTTATGAGTGCTCTTGACAGGCTATAAACTACAGACTGACTGATGGGGCTTGTAATACATTTTGACTACTTGCACCCCTCTATACACACACCTCAACAACAGACTGTTGTAAGGGCTCATAGGATGCTATAATACTCCATGAACGATCATAAGTTATCAATGTATGCTTTAAGTAAAGTGAAGTTCACATGGTTGCATCAGAGCACTCATAAGACCCTTGGATTTCTAAGTCATTATAAGCTAGATTTATAGTTATTCATAACTGTTGATATAGTGCACCATAAAGCATTATGACTACACTCATAATGCTTTATGGTACACTATATCAACAGTTATGAATAACTTAGTATGATAGTATGATGAGCATTATAATTCACTATGAATGCGCTCATAATGCACTATAGATGTGGTCCTCATAGAAAGTGTTACCAATATTTATTTATTTATTATTATATATTTTTCCTGGTTTTACATTATAAATGAAATATTTTGGGTTTTTTGAATGTCGGTTGGACAAAACAAGACAACTGAAGATGTTATATTGGGCTTTAGGACAGTTTTCTTTTCAAAGACCAAACAATTAATTGCTAAATGTAGAAAACAGTCACCAGTTAATTGATGATCAAAAGAAATGTTAACACTAATTTCAGCTGAAGTCCCCTATGCTAAATGTTGGCACAGAAAAACAAAGTGACTCTAACTGCACATGACTGAATGATAAAGAAAATGTCTCAGAGATCTTAAACATCAAATGACAAACATCAGATTGTTGGTCAGTCTCCCAGAATCATTCTGTATAGAGGAGCCAGTTCACATCGACTGACAGATAAACAGAAATCCATCAAAGACGAGGCGGAGAGATCAGTTTCTTCATCAACGGACCAGAACGCAATGCAGCCACGAGACACGTTGGATTTGGGACACAGGTGCAATCATAAAAATATTCCAATACGCCCACCGTTTACTGACAGCGACAAGCTCACACCTGCTCCCCAGCGCCTGCCAAAATGCACTCTGGGAAACAAAGGTACCGGTAATTTCTCAGCTGTAGCAGAGACAAATCAGGTGGAGGGAAATAGAGTCAACAAATGGAAATGATTACAAACCACTTCATCACTAAGTGACTCCATCCTCAGATGGTTATTTTACAGCATAAAGGTGGATTTCTCCATTAGAGATGTGACATTTTCATGGTTAGATTATTAAGATGTTTCTACAGTGTCTGTTCTACAGTCTATGGACACGTTATCCTCCATCACAAAAGTCTTTGTGGCAATGTCACAGCGCTGCGGTCAAAGCACCTCCATCTGCTGCTCCACTCTGAAATTAGAATTAAATTAATCTGTTTTGCCTCTGCTGAGGAATGGCTTTTCAGGGGGAGCAAATTACCCATTTACACTTATCTTGGACAGTTATCAGATCCATGTCTGTGTGAAATTAAACCCACATTCAAGCAGGGAGAGCCTGGACTGTGCACAAACTGTGCAACGATCCCCGGTTTGAAGAATCACTTTTCCTCTGCAGAAACATGGTGCTGATTACATGTGGTCTGCTAGCTGCTGATAGAGAAAGCTAATACATCACATTCCCATTTTATGCTGACTGTAAGAGCAGCACAGATACACAGTTGCTTCACAATGATTACAAAATAAATGTTTACTCAAGCTGTCATGGTTTGAAATCCCATCATCTGCTGAGTGCAGTGGGTCTGAATTATTTGAATGGCCTGCAGTGAGAAGTTCAAGGTGCTTATTTTTCTTCAGAGCAAGAATTCACAAAAACCCATTAAGGATCCACACTTTTTAGATTTGACATCTGTTTTCTATAAATCAATAAGGATATTTAAGACATGAGCACAGAGAAAGACACAGGATGAGCTTGTAGAGCTTAGAGAGAAACGGCTAAATGTTGACGTGTGGACGCACAGCAGAAAAGAACATGCATGCCCCGTTAACCTCCCCCGGTTCAAAAAGAAGAAAGAGACAGAAAGAGAGCAACCCAGAGAGATGTCAGTAGATCAGCACACTGCTGCGAGATCATTAGCGAACAAGCGTCAGCCGGTATCAGCTCACTGAATGAACAGTGACAGTCCAGCAGACAAGTCACTCTCCAGTTACTCTCCCCAAGAGAGAGCTCTCCACTTCCATTCACACAACCTGAACAAAGGCTAAATTAGTCCCTGGATGGCTGTCTTGGGGCTTTCTGGGAACTCAGTCAGGCGGGTTGAGTGCAGAATGACTTCCTTGTGAGCCTCCAGCACCACCAGCCTAGATTAGACACTTCCATGTGCCTTTTAAATAGTTTGTTAATTAGCAGCAGGGTGGCTGGACGAAGTCATTACGGGGTTCACTGCGGGAAGTAATTAATCAACAACATGGGGCTTGTATTAGTATGCTGAAATCAATAGCCTTTGCTTCTCTTACCGGTTCTGCTTCTTCTTGTGAAACAGGAGCTGATCTGCTGCAGTGTTTGAGGTGCGCTTTCACGATGTTCCCTTCGCTGTTGACTGTGATCATTTTCAGTGTTTTCTTAGCCAGGCTAGTGGTGTGACACCAGGGACGCAATGTCAGTCAGTCTGTCAGTCCACCAGTCTGGTCCAGACTGAAGTATCTCAACAGAAATTTGGATGAACTGCCATGAAATGCTCAGACATTCATGGTGTCATCAGGTCTGAGTTTGGTGCTAAGATGGAGAACACAGCGGACATCATACCTGCTTAACCCTGGCACGTTAGCATTGTCCCTGTGAGCATGTTAGCCTGCTGATGTTAAAGTACTGTGCAGCCTCACAGAGATGCAAGCAAGGCTGCAGACTGCAGTTTTGTTACTGAGGGCTATAGATAATTGGCCGTTCTGCAAGTCTTTATTGATATAAAGCTTTAGTGTATAAGCCTGCACGGATTTCATGACAGCTGTCAGAGCTGGTACCAATGTGGGAAAAATCCCTCACGTGGAAAATGGTATTTTTCCAGCAGCAGGAGCAGCAGTCTGTTTGGAATAAAAAGAGCTGGACTGTCAGCATGAGCGGTGATAGCCTGAATGACCGAACGGGAAATGAAAAGAGCAAAATCCTGAAAATCCAAGAGGCATCACAGCAATGATTGGCAACAGTCATTGGAAACTACAGTTCTTCAGTAATGATAAAGTAATGATAACGAAGCACACACTGTAGTTTAGACAAAAGATATCTAAAGCAGGCAGTTCGTTTTAACGTCCCCTTCCACTCGAACGAGACGGTTCCCGTGTGGCAGGTCACATCTTAGGGCGGAAAAACTTGACACTTTGACAAATACCTTGCATTAACATCAGCTATTAGGGGGCTAATCTGAAAATGCATCCAGATGTGAAGACTTTGGTTCACACTACAAGGCTTTCAGGGATTATTAATGGCTTTTTGACTTAAACTACTGAGTGAGAAAGATGATGGGGGCGCATTCCTCTGGAGGAGGAGGATGGAGGGTCGCACGCATTCATATAGCAGCACCTGGAGGAATTGATTGTTTTGAGAGGGGAGAGCGCATTACACACATTTCGCCTCATTTCCACTGATTTCTGCTGATTTGAACGGGCCTGTTTCCACTTTCGAGGCTTTTCTCAATGTAAACACAACAGTGTACAAACCACTAAAGACTCAACACTTGCAGTCAGCAGGATTCATGTAATTAGCTCTAATGCTGCAGAGTGCGAGTCTGCAGCAGCGGCTTGTCGACACAGAAGTCAAGCGCTGCTGGAGGTGAAAGAGTTTGTGTAAAAGACCCCATGAGAGTCTCTGCAGCTCAAAACAGAGCCACACAGGTGAGAAACACAAGAATCAGATGTCGGCTGTGTTTATGTATTGCTTGTATTTCAGGCTCTGAGCAGGCGGCTGTGAATTCTCTTTGCTCTTGTCAAATCGAGGTGAATATTAGACTCTGGCTGAATGTTTCCTCCCCACACGCCTGGCTTGTCGGGGAAAAACTCGCAGAGGAAGAGAACTTAAACTTTCTCCCTGATGTCAACGAGCGGGTAAAGAGCACGTCTGCCTGTATAGTATTAGCTGTGAAGCTTTGTTCCAGGAGACATAAAGCAGACAGTGATTTATGTCTCGCTGCAGGAGTGGAAAAACAAATTGTGCTTGAGCTGCAAAGACAAATGAAATCAAAGTGAAAAAGATGTGAGGCAGCAGCTGTCAGCGGAAGTCCTGCTACCTCATTTCACAACAGTTGTGAAATGTTGTTTTGTAAGGTCACAAGTTCATAATGAAAATGCACATCCAGATGTGATGATTAACAAATAATTTATGATTCTGTGGATGAGTAGTAATGTTGCAGCAGGTACAACATGCCTTTGTTCATTATGGTTATAATCTGGGAAAATGAAAATCTGTACTTGCTGTGGAAACTCTGATTTTAAGTGTCAAGTTAATGAGTTTTAGACTTTTTTATTATTATTTTTATGTTTGAGTTTAGCTGCAGATTTTCTGTCAAGCATGTTTCAGTCATTCCACGTGATCCGGTCGGTTGCTGCTGTATAAAAGATACAGATTTCAACCTGCAACACAAAGCCTGAATCCAGGCTTTACAGATGTGATGATTCAGCAGTCATGCTGTTGCTTGCTAATAACAAACAAACTTTCAGAAGATATTTCATAACACCTGGCTGACTCGCTTCATGAAGCTCCGTGAATGTTGTGCACAGTCTGCAAAATGTGGAAAGCTGCTGATCTTGTGCTTGAAGCTCGCTCAGTCCCCTCTCACACAGTCAGATTGGCACTGGGATAATTGATTTGTTCTGGAGTTTATTATCAGGAGTTTTCCTCCCTGGCTGTCCAAACACATCGAAGGCAGGAGGGAGAGGTGGAAGACTTAATAGCCTTGGAAGATTTTGCACAAGAACCAAATTCAAAGACGTTATTGATGGGGATGAAAAAGAGAAATTTAGAGGGATAGAAGAAGAAGGATGCAACAAATATCAAGTTTGTTTTAGAAAAATGCTGAAGAGCTAAAATGAAAGCAGAAAAAACTGATCAGCCCTGACTGTGGGGTCCCCTCTGCTCTCAGTCTGCCCCGGAGCGAGACACCCAACCCAGAAAGAGAGTCCACGCTCATCAAGCTTCCTTTGATGAGGTCTGATGTATAGAAAAAGCAGAAGAATGAAAGCAGCAGGAGGAAGAGTAGCTGCAGAGAGAAAGAAGAGGAGGATAAAGAGGGAAAGCAGCAGTGGGAAGCCTAATACGCTCCTCGGTTGATCTCCAGTGTGCAGCGGATCTCGCTGGCCCGCTCATTGCTTGCAGGTGTAATAACATGGGCTGATCCAGCGCCGGGGTTGGGGGTTCAGCCGCTCACAGAGAAGATATTTCTGCAGCCCTGGAAAACAGCCGCTCAGCTGCGGTCTGCAGTGTGTGCAAGTCATTCCCGGCGGCTCGGCTAGTAAAACTTCTGTGTTCCTTTCTGACACAGACAGCAGCCATTAGCAGATGATACAGCCTCCATCCCCGTCCTGTTTTATTGCCACTTTATGGCTTTTCTGCTCTGTTAAATCATCTTCAGTGTCCTGAGTTGGACTTGAAGCCACAAAATTGAAAGTGCACAATCTTTTCAGGCACTGTGATGGGCCGTGTTTAAAAAAAACATTTTGCTATCTAATATGAGGAGAGGTTCAAGCTGCAGGTGATTGAGGAGATTACTGATAATATTTTGACTTGCTATTGATCTCTGGGGGGGAATTCGCTCCCCTGCTGCAGGACAGAGGTCAGATTTAGGGGTTATGCGCCTTTAGTTCCATGAATGCTTTCACTTTTGGCTCCCAGTTTGCAGAATAAAATGTCCAGTAATGAGTTGTGGCTCCCCACTGTCTGTCACTGCATGTGTACACTGTACTCCGCGTACCTTCTCCTGTTCTGACAGCGACAGGCGAGATGACAGTATTTCAAACTGTACAGTCAGCACTGAGGGAAACCACGTAGCACAATTTCTGCTAACCTCAAATTTAAATACAGCGCTGTTAAAGTTTCTCAGGCATGTGGAATTAAGAAGCGGCTCAAATCAGATCAGCAGATAACTGGTTTAAACTCAAGTGAGGGGAATTGAAACCAGATGCTGTTTAACTCTGGGTCACTTCACATCTGGGTTCAGCAGGCCAACGTTAGACAGATGTTATGAGTTAATGTAGTGCTGCTAACCCCGAAGATCAGCTGATCAAAACCCTTTCATTGCTCCGTGTCGCCCTCGTGTTCACATTTCCTCCTTATGCTTCTATTTCATGGGGTTTTATTTTAACTTTATTGCTATTTCATATTTAAATCGTGTTTGTTTTGGTATCATCATTTTAGCATTTTTACAGACCTCCATATATAGTATAATATAATAGAGTTTATGAGACTTAATATAGATTTTGAGCCAAAAATGCCATAATCGGGTGATCACTCTGTTACGGACGTGGATGAATCTATCTGAATCTAAGCTTCAGCTGCGACACACTGCTTCTCCTCTTCCCCACGTGTGCGTTTGTGTGTAATTCTGTTATATGTTTGTTGCGACACATGGCACAAGCCCTTTAATCCAGCGTTTAGCTCACCTTGTGTTCCTCTGAGAGTCAAGCCTCTGAAGTGCTGCAGACAACAAATCAGCACAATTAAGTTGGGCAAACAGAAGCCTTCTGGGTAACTCAATCAGAATAATTCAATCCATTTACTTCTCTAAACAAACCGCTCCGCTCTAAGCGAATTTAAAGCAGTTTACGTGACAGCTGACAACAAAGACAAAGCTGCCTCAGTGCCGCTCAGCAGCAGGTAACAGCACACAGAAGAAACAGGAGTAAAAACCTGAATAATGAGCTAAAAACAGGCTGTGGGCTTGTGATGAAGCCGGTTTGTTTATTTCATTTTGTTATGCAGTAAAGCCCTTTAAGCCATAACTTGTGAGCGTCCATATTGATTTATTATTACCATGAATTTGACCTTATTGCTGTTTCTGGGCTGCGTGTCCTGGAGATCACCTGTCAGCCAGACGGATGATGCTGCTTTTGCTGTGCAGTTTCTATACGTTGTGCTCTTTTGTGTCCAGCCTATTCATCTATGTTCTACAGCCAATTATCCTGCCCGAGGTCAGCAGAAAACAAACTGTGACTCCACACGTTTAGACCCATAAATGTACAAACCTCATGGACTGTAGTCTCTGCATGTGAAAACCACTGCACAGACTAATGATTATACACGTCCATCCGTGCACGTCCACACGAAGCTGACCAAATGCGACCGCGCTTCCATTTTCAAGCCCTGCCTAAGCATCAGGAAACAGCCTGAATGACTTCTCCTGCATCCTCTTTCAGACTGCTGGTGTTTTAGTGCAGTCAAACCCACAGTTTAGTTACTCTCATGTTTCTGTTGCCAGCCAACTGAACGAGCATGACACGCTGATTTGCTTGCAGCTAATAGATGCTACCAACTGTAATCCTAAAGCTGTGCTGTGGTTGTGAAGCCGTGCAACAGAATAAACATAAAGACATCTTAATGACAACAGTGGTGGTCATTTAACATGGGAGGTAGTAGGTGACAGAAGGTTGGCTTCTTACATTGTTTTTCCAAAGGTTGTGAAGCATGAAATCATTTTCAGATTTACCCGCTCTGGAGAGTAGTTTCACAGAAAAGGAGTCAGATCTGGAGTGACTCCGTTAAATGAGAGCAGCCCAGATCACTTAGCGCCGGCCAGATTTATAGCTGATACAGATCTGAGCAACCTGTCTTCACTGTGAGATTCATTAAACATCTCCTCTGTTAGAGGAGGGTTCAGAGGCGCTCAGTTCAGAGTGTGAACACTGACATGAAACACCACAGGCTGAACGTGATCCTCAGGGATCCAGGAATGAAGATGAGCTGGAGAGGAAGGAGAGAACAGCAGAGAAAGTTCAGGCCGAAGTCAGTTTTTCCATTTAGGATTCTTTGCCACCACTTTTCTTCATGGCGGCGTATAAACCACATGTGTTTGTAGTGAGGGAGATTAAGCTAAAGCTCACCTTACTGCGCTTGTTTGGTCTGATACAGCGAGGAGGTTTACTGCGGGTGGAGCTGTGCGATGGGAGAGCGATGGTATGACAAACAGCCCTCAAACCCCGCAGGTCAGATCATCTGAGGCGAAGAGAGGGAAGGGCAGAAAGGGAGAGGCACGGGGTGAAAATAAACACAGGATGGTTAGAATTTCGCTCGATTTCACAGAAGAAGAGAGCACGAGATAAGAGGTGAGAAGAGGGAAAGAAAGGAGGAGAGAGTTCATGTTGGCGGAGGGCAGAGACAGATGGAGGGAGCTGCACTGACGGTGAGAAATGAATGAAGAAGAAACGAGCTTCAGGGGGTTGTTGTCTCATCATCAATAATTATGACAGGAAGGAAACTGAACAGTTCAGATCCAAGATTACCAGCTCATGACAAGGGCATAAGAGACTCCTGCACATAATTGATAGGTGATCAGCCATTGATCAGCAGGTGCAGAAATGTCAGCTGTTTACTGCCCTGTGCTCCTCAATGAGGTTAAATATGAAAGTAACGAGGAAACATTGTTAAAGTCGAATGTATTACAAATTAGAAAATGTTGACACTGAACACATCACCCACTCTTACAACAGTTAAACTCTTTATAGTTAAAAACACCTTCGTCAGCCAAAGCCAGGAGACATTTCTAAAGTTTTACCTGTTAGATTTTGGAAAACAGAGTTAAAATGCGCCTGGAAACAGGAAGTGGCTGAGACCTGAAGTCTTTCAAGTCCAGATCTGCCAAAGCGCTGATTTTACTGAAGACTGGATTACCCATTTCACACCTTTAATGTATTCAGAAACCAATACTGGTGGACAGTTTAGAAGAAATGGGACAATTCCCGGACATAACCACTCAAGAAATGAATAAATAAGATTGCAGAATTTGTGGTATGTGTTTACAGAAGTCTTAGAAAAAGATCTTTCTTCTGGATATTTGCGCGCTCTCTCCTTCCTGTTTGGAAAACTTTACTATCTGTGTCTGCTTCAAGCCACCATGATTCAAGAGGATGAGTGGGGGCAGCTGCACCAGGCACTTCATCATACAGCCGGGGTCCATTCGAGGTTGCAGACCCTTTACATCAAAGCAGCAAAGCAGCGTCATGGATCCTGAATCATGAGTCTGGTTTTAGGAGTCCTTGTGCTTTTAACGTTAATGGAAAAATGGGCCTGGCGCTCGGTGCAGTGCCAGTCCTCTGCAGTGCACAAATGCTGGTTTTCCTCCTCTGCGTGCAGCAGCAGGGTGGGGTCGTGTCAAAAGCACATTGTTAGCTGTGCTGCAGCGACGCTCTGAATCCCAGTCTTTGCATATTCTTTGCTTCCTCGAGTCATGATGATATCCTCCAGCGCAGCTCTCCGGGGACGCTCTGCTCACCTTCTCTTACTTTCCCTCCACTCACGACTCTTTCTGATTGCCGCTCATTCGTTTTCGTCTCCACCTCCATCCTTTCTCCCCCCTGCCTTCCTTTCCTTCTCCATCCTTGTCATGCTGCATTTCTAAGGCTCCATCTTGCCTTCTTCCTCTTTGCTCCTGCTTCTGTTTCTTCCCCGCTGACTCCCTTTTAATCCCCTCCCCTCATCACTTCTCCTCTCACCAAAGGATGCAGAGAATTAGACTTCCTCCCTCAGAAGCACCGGCTGGGAGAGCTGTAAGCTATACGTTCATTAAAACCGGGAGGTGGATCATCCATCATAACTCGTTCCACCTTCAGGACTCTGTTTCAACACAGTGCTGCAGTAAATTGCCCCCCCCCCCGTGCCCTCCTGTGAGCAGAGAGCACTTCATGTTGATGTTGGGAGTCAGGCACCACTTGACCGATGGCGTTGCATAACACTGCGTCTCCGGGGTTTGTGTTAAAGCGGGGTCATTATTTTTAAAACGGTAATCAGTGGCTATTTAATGAAGCGGTTCTTTATTCTGACAATTGTGTTTATGTTGAGAAAGTACAGCAAATGTATTATTCATGCATACTGCATTTGTTTGTTGCACACTATGAATATTTCCACTGTGTATTTATTTAGACTGCTGCTCCACACAGACCCTCGCTGCCTGTATAAACGTAGTTGTATATACTGTTTTGCTGTATTTGTATATTATCATTTAATATTTAAAGGCTGGATAATCTTGTTTTTCTTCATCTCTTTATTCTGCTGCACAACAACACACCCACTGTACGCACATACTGAAGTTTGATTAAACGAGCAAGTTATAATCCTTAAAGACGCCTCCAGGGAAAATCGTGTTTTTAACCTTGTCAGCACGTCCACATGCTGCGTTTAGATGCCTCAGGACATGAGTGAAAAGAGGAGTCTTCAGCTCTGGAGCGGCAGTGGACCAATGGCAGCCAGGGTTTCATACGTCACAAACTAAAAGAACCAATCCTGCCAGCTTGCAGGGCGGCGCTTTGCATATCATGATGTAGTCGAGCTGAAGGCTCGTGTAATCTATTACTGTCAGGTTTCTAACACAGAGAGCAGCACAGCTCTGATGCTTTGACTTTGGCTGTGGTCACTGGTGGTAAAGGTGAGCTTGTTTAATGGTAATGGTCTCATGTTTCAGCCACTGGGGGCAGCACACACACTTTGAACAAACACGCCAGCTTCAATCGAACCCGTCTTTCCAACAGCGGAGGCGTTGAATGATGTCAGGCGTATAAATGGAGCGCCATGTTTGTCTTCTTCTACCAATCCTCCTGTCGAACCAAGTGTAGCTTACAGGAAGGAATTCTGGTTATTGCTGCCCCCTGGTGGTCATGGGTATCAATATTTCCTATGAATACAGTGATAATCAGTTCAATTATAGATAAAATATGTCTTGTCTCACTGTGCCACAGCAACAGTAAAATAATAAAGCTGCATGTGCATTGATAAGAGGAGTGAAGCGGGACTTCCTGTGAATCTCAGGTGTTTGTCTGCAGTTTCAAGCTAGCTTGCTCGACAGTCTGTGTGAATATATATATAAAAAAACAAGGAAAGCAAACGTTTCCAGAGCATGGACAGAAGATCTTTCACAGGGACTATTTCTTTGGCAGAAATAGTTCCACTGAAAACCTTCCACTGCGAAGTCTTCAGGTCATTACGGAAAGACGAGTTGCTGTTAAATTTTTTTATGCAGTTTTTCAGAGCTGTGAGGGCCGCAGACAAATCCATATTTGGGCGATGGAGCTGATCTCAGAGACAATCTGAAACTCAGTATCTCTTGGCGGAGCCACTCACCTGTCGCATGGTGGCATTTCAACATCAACAAGCAGACGTTTCCTGGATTTCTCTGGAAAGTGGAGATTTGGATCAGAGTGGTGACTCACTCCCTCCATGTCACATCCTTCACCAGGCAAACCTCCACGCTCTCAGTGACCGGCTGTTTCCTCCACTTCACTTGTTCCAGTTTGGAAAAAGAAACTTTAAAACGAGCACTTTGGTCGTAGGAATCCGGTAATGAGGCTCCGTTTGTTTGTCAGAGGGAGTTTCTTTAATAAAATGAATAAGAGTATTCTCAAATGTTAAAGATTTGCTTCTTAATGTGACTCGCTGTACGTGAAAGCATATTAAAATGCAAGGAAAGAATATCTGGAGCGTCACTGTGTGCACTGGTGACTGATTACATTTCACAAAATGTCCGTTTTCTGCACTTTTCGCTCAAAAGAGTGAAACAAACCCGCTGGTCAGCGCCATGTTGCGTCATCTAGGCGTTAAAAGAATACGTGCTCATTCTACGGATGATAAATATGGAGCATCTGGTGAACTTTTAACATAAAACTTGCTGAGAAACAGTTTAAGTGACGGTCGACGGTGAGCTTTAGGAAAAGATCATGGCATTTAAAATTATTCTTTTCTTTAAACAATCAACACTGACTATCAGTGTCAAAGTTCATTCATCCTTCATGTCTGCCATCACCGCCCCCTGCTGGTACTGCAGCTCCATTACACTCATGTACATTTCAGGACTTCTGCAGAACGCCGTCCTGTCGTGGATCAGCAGATCTATTCCAGGCTGTGGTGTGAGACTGAGCTTCTCTTCTCCTTTTACTCCCTCTAAGTGCTGTGGGCTGGTACAGATTGTGATTAATGGCGGCTCCACTTCCTTCAACAAGCAGCAGGTATAGAAACACGCAGCCTGAAGCGTTCAGCGTGTTGTCTGAAGACTTTCCTTCTTTCTTTCTATCTGCAGCCACCAGTTGTTACCAGAGGCTTTCTAAAGCCTCTACAAGCTGAAGAAATGTATCCTCTGTGTGTGTGTGTGTCAGAAGGTGAAGAAGACAGGAAGAAGAGGTGTGTGTGTGTGTGTGTGTGTGTGTTCCTGGTCGACAGTAAGCGATAGGTCCTGCTGCCTTTTCCCTGGAGAGATTACATTCATTTCAGTGACAGATGAGGAAGTGAAGCCTCGCGGGACTTGGAAGTACAGATCAGCTCATCACTGTGTGTGTGTGTGTGTGTGTGTGAGGGAATCTCCGCTTCCATCAGTTTCCGAGAACCTTGGCTTTATCGTCCTTCCTGGCAGCGTGCTGATGTCATCCATGAGTCAGGGTGAGGTCAGATGATTTTGTAGATTGACCGTTCGGAGGATTTTATATTTTCTGACTGAAATTTTGTGTTTTTCTCTGCATCACTACACTTTCACACTCAAGTTTTCTCCCGAATCATGTCATCTGATGCTCTGTTTGTTTCATCTCACTCTGTCTCTGCATGGATTACAGTCATTACAACGTTCTGACTGACTAATGAGGCTTAATGTGCAATAATGGGACAAGATCATGGACATACATACTCATAGGACATACATACACATATATTCTCATGCATATCTGCACGCAAGTCATGAAGAAGCAACGTGAGACGCGAGCAGCTTATGATTATTACTGTTAACCTCCTTTGGAATCGTGTATATTCACTTAGAAAGACGATCAGATACAGATTTATAATGGATTAATGTGCATTATGGAAGGAGGCGAGCATAGATGATGAATGATAATTCATGAGGATGAGGGTCGAGGGATGAAGGGAGGCAGGGTGCAGGGGAGGAGGGATGAGGGGATGAATATTCAGTTTAAACTGGTGATAAATCAAATCAAAAGTAAAGAGCAGAGGACGGAGGAGGAGAGGAAACTGAACGAGCGCAGAGAGAGAAGACCTTCAGGCTCTCGACAGAGTGAAACCGGGCTGAGCTCAGTATTAAACTCAGGGCTTCAAGCAGAAAGTGGTCAGAGTGACTCAGTGGTCGCTCTCTGATCCCGTCTCCTTCAGACCTGGATCACAAAGCCGTTACACACGATTCCTGGAGTTTGTTTCATCCTGCAGAGAGAGGCTTGAAAGCAAAAGCGTAAAACTCTCTCACTTCGACCTTGTAAAACACCTGAACGGGTTTAAATAATTAACACAGCGAGAGATGCTGCATACAAATCTTCAGAACACAATCATTCATTTTCCTGACTGTCTATTCATTACTTACTGCTATATTTAAAGGATACGCCTGCTGATAATCTGTATTTATGTTATTGAAAGGACCAAAACCAACAACATGTCAATATTCTCTGACTGTCTGAGGCTCTCAGCACAAAGTCCATACACTCCTGCTGAAAACACCTTTAAAAACAGGTAAAAAATATCGAGCTTCACCTTTAAGGAAGGCTGAATTAGCTGGTCCACATTTGTTCCTGTAGTGACTAGTGAGTATTTTCAATGTATCACTTTCATGGCCAGAAAAAGAAATGAAGAATCTCTTCATCATTATTTGTAATGTTTGACTCCTGATCCATGATTTAAAGCCACGCCGACATGCAGACAGTCACGGCAGGGACTGTTCAAAGGTGTTAAACGTTCAAAAGCTCTGAACTCTGAGATGTGCTGCAGTCTTCCTCAGGATAAACCCCTGCCAACAGGATGCAGCAGGGCAGGCTAAGAGGAAAAGGAAGGAGTTTTTCCAGGTTGGACACGCCATGATGGCGCTGCAGTGACTGGACAGCTGAGGACTCTGAATCCGCTCTGTTGCTGTAATTGGCTGTAATTTCCATGGAGGACATGGATGCTTCAGTGTGAGGCCTCAGAGATGAGTAACACGCATTCACCTCATTAAGTTTTAACACAGTGAAGCAGATCAAGGCGCAGAGTTTCTCTTTGATTTTACGAGTCTGCTGTACGAGCAGCGACCGGCTCGTCATGAAATAATCAGCAAAATATGCTCTGATGTAACAGGATTTAGACTTCTGTTGTTCAACAGTTCCTCGAGGGCTCTGAAACACACCGGCTTCATCACATCTTCAACCTGTGAGATGAAGTGAGGCTGCGTTTTTGTTGGCAGGTTAACGGCGTGGAGTCTGTATCTCTGCTGGCAAAGAGGGAGATCTGATAAAACAGAGCCGAGGGCCAGAAAACGTTCATCTTCCTAAATCGTCTTTTCCTTAAAAGGCCTATGGATCGTAATCAGTGCGATGATAGTACTCTGCGCACACACACACACACACACACACACACACACACACACACACACACACCCCTCCTGTCAGCCTCTGCTCTCTCACACCTGCACCAGATGACGGTCCAGATGATCTTGACCTTAGCTTAGCATGCTAAGCTAAGATGAAGCACATTATGTTAAAGATCACTGCATAGCGCTGTGATACATGTTAGCATGTAGCTCAGAGCACCAGTGAGTCTAAGCACAGACACATAGGGACACATAGGGGCTCAGTTGTGGCTGTCTATGGTCCATCAAAGGGGGGCTCACTCTGGTTCAAGCTGCAGTATCTGCTCTGCTGGAGTGCCACTGAGCAAGACAGTGAATCTCAGCAAAGCTCCTCTGCAGCTCCAACCTCCCTCCGGAGATCAAAGACGATTAAAGAACCAGAATCACAGTTTGACCATTTCACTCACAAATGTGAGCTCATCCTCTAGTTTGACAGCTGAACAGACTGAAGAATAACTGACATTTAATCCTCCAAGAACAGAAACCAATAGACCAAACGTCCACATGAAGGATGGAGCTATGACACACAGGCCGTGCTGTGCAGTTTATCCACTGCTGCCCTCTGCTGTTCATGCACATTCACTGCAAGTCAGCATTTGAAGAGATCAATTTACAGGTGATTTCACATCCAAGTACTTGTTCTAAAATCACCAGTTTAGTGGTGACACATGCAAAATAAGAATAAGGGTCAAGTTTCTGCAACTTTCAAGGTATATTAATATATTTCAACTCAGAGATGCACATGTACGTCACATAATTTATTTGTCTGTATTACAGTAATAATGCATAGAACAGATATACAAAAACAGCAAAATATAACTTTATTGAGAGAATCAAGTCATCCGGGTATTAAAAAGCAATCACGCTGAATGCGGCTGAAGGATAATCTTGAACATACAGTACATACAAACATCAGGCACACATTCGGTAATCATCTCTGACTAGTGCATGTGTTTTAACACAGTAATGACAGCTTTGTGAAATACACGTGAACGCGGGGTTAACGCAGCGATGTACAGTGAAAAAAAAAAGGTTTAATGGCTTATGAAAGCGAGGATTCATCCCACAATGACTCACTATTTCTTTGAATTTTTCCTCTCTGGGTGACAAAGGACAGACATTTGATCCCAATCCGGATTAATTAATGCACAAGACACAAAAACAAAGATAAAACACAGAGCTGTTTCTGTCCTCAACACTCCTGCTTTCATCACATGACAACTCCTTCTTGCTCTTTTTATTGGATATTCTTCCTTTGGTTGTTCAGGTTAATCTTACTGGAATCTTCCCCCCCGTCGTGTTGACCAGTACACTGCTGAGTGTCACAATCCTGGCTGCAGCTCCGGTGACATTTCGCTGCAAACTGACGGTAAGAAGATGCTTTTCTACACTGACCAGCTGTCTTGAAAACACCAGCATGTGCAGAAGCTCAGGAAATGACACGAACTGGCAACACTGAGAGTCAAAACACAGCTAAAAAAGGTCCTTCAGAGGAAGCTGTGAAGCAAAATTACAAAATAAAGCGCAGTGATGGATGAAGAGCCGTCCGACAGGAACACACGAATCAGCCTCAAACAACAATCACAAAACAAGTGATGATGACCTTTTAAAGGATGTAAACATTTCAAGTAGCTACAAACTTTGTGCGGCAGGAACAGAACGTAACCTATTTTTGGTGAGTGAGCGGTGGGAAACCAGAGTGAAGGTGCCCAAAGAGGAGGACAGGTGAAGCTTAAATATTTCAGGGATGAAAATAAGGGGATGAAATAACCTCCACTCGGTCTTTGTGTCCTAACTTAACAGTCATTTTATCCTACATGGAGACAGATGGAGTCTAACACATGAGGGTAATTAAAATAGTGTCCAGTGAGTCTGTAATCCCGGAAGAAATGTACAAAATTAACCTTTAGCAACCTCACTGTGATTGTCTTAACCGTTTTTCTTATGTGACAAACCCCACGCGTAGGCTAAAAGGAAGCAGGAAAACGATGAATGGACAACGGACAGAAAGGTTGCCATCAGTGAAGATCTGAGGAGGCAACGACCGACCTCATGAACGGAAACACGAAAACACAAATGAGGTCCTGAACTACAGTTCTGGGTTATGCAGTTGTCAGTGTTTATAAAGCAGTCTTGCAAACTGAAATTCGCCATCCTGACCAGCAGGGGGAGCTCTAACAGAGACATGGGAGCATCGCCCTTCTTCTCTCAGGTCAGAGGTGCAACAACCAAAGTCAGGGTCAACCTAAACACCATCAGCGTGGACTTCTGTGACGCTCTGAGTGTGAATACTGAAGGAAAATCCAGCCAAACCAAAGCGGATGGACCCTAAACCCGGCGACAGACATACATTCATGTCACACACTGCTCTGACCGGGTCAGAGAGACGAAGAGCACCTCCTTCTCCGTGGCCATCGAACTCTCTGAGTCATATCATCAAGGTGCGTCTGAAAACTCTCAACATGTTTCAAGTGTCTGACTGTGTCTCACGTAGAGCTCAAACAAACGTTAGCATGCAAAGTAAATATGTGCTGCACCTCTCTGACAGTGACAGACGCAGCATTTGTGCTAAAGCTACACAGCAGTGAGCTGAGCAGAAACCTTCACATGAGAAGAATAATAAGGCTTTCATTCCAAAGTGAATTATCCACCGTTTTCAACATTCAACAAACAAGCAAGGGGAAGAAAGTAGAACAGCTTGCTGATTACATCTGGAGCTTCGAATAACAACGAGTTCTTCACGGCTGCATCACCCCAAAACAGGAAGTTCGGACAATCCGAATCCTCCAAAAAAAGCATGTGCAGCATTGTGAAATGAAGCCTTTGAAATGATCAGTGAACACTGCAGAGCCAGTTTGTCAAGTAAGGAGAGCTTAGATATGATGCTCCGCCATGTTCCACCTGCGTTTGAAAGCGTTTGTAGACTCGAGTTCACTGATACTCGCAGTGAAGCGACGTCTGACTGCACCGAACGGCCACACACGCACTCCTGAGGCGAGTTAAAGCAAGTATCTCGGGCAGGAGCTCAGCTTGAAACAACAGATCTCTGAAAACGCGCTCGGCTTTCTACCAGCGCCTTCTCTCTTTGTGTAAAGTGAAACCTGAAGCAGAATCAAACAGCATTTGGATTTCTCCATCCATGTCAAAAACCAAGCCCAGACCTGCTGAGCTGTGCAGACCTGGACTTGTGTTCCTGACGTTTCCTGAAAGCAAAGTTTGTATTCACTCCACCAAGCAGCTCAAAGCTCTCTGGTATCTGAAGTTTGGTTGTAAGGTGACAAATCTCCCAGTTGAAGAAATGACACATAGCACAAATCATGGGAAACACAGACTCTCGTGAATTAAATAAAGAGTGAAACCTGTGGATTTTAATGAAATGGAGGAAGGTAAAACCATCCTCTTCAAGACTGAGCGACGGTTTGCATGTAAATTACTGACTAATGCGAATAAACAAACACAGATGGTGAACTAAACATGAGCTGACCCGAGTCTAGAAACTGGTGTTTGAGAGTCACAAGTAAATACTTCAGGGAGTGTAGACAGGAGTAGCAGCACAAACTAAGCCTCCAGCAACATTTATTAGGAAGTGTTCACCAGGAAGCACTTTTTAAAGCTCGCAGCAACAACCTGCTGCATGTGGAACTCACTCTCACTTTCTTTTGAAATGTTGAGACACGCATGAGTACACGAAAACAAGTTTTTTTTTAAGTCAGTATCAATTACCTGACGTGCTTTCTTTTCCCTGGACACGACAAAGAGTCCCTGGTGGACACATCCCATTTCTTAGTCTCCTTAATTCTATAATACAGCATTGAGACGCTCCCTCACAGAGCTGACACACAGTGTTAAAGCATTATAAAGGCCATATAAATAGTTGTGATATAAATATGTGCACGCAGAGAAAGACACAGTCGCTTTAGGTGAAGCTCGTTCGACAGTAAAGCAGGGTTAACTCGTTCTATGGAAGTCTGACATCAAGTCAAAATACTATTGTGGCCACTTTGAACGACGTGTCTGTCCTCATTCTCAGAGGTGCAACGCACCAGTTCCTCCGAGCTGAGGCTCCAACTGACCATCACATCAATATCTGAACTTAAAGCTGCCAACTTTGAAGTCACAACCCTGTTCAAAATAAAATATTTGTCACTTTGACATTTTGGGAACAACCTCAAAATATCCTCTTCTCTGGGGCAGTTGGTCCCGAACTGCCTGCTGCAGAGCCGTCACTGGCAGTTCAGGGACGGGCTACTGAGCCAGGCCCAGATCTGGATCATCTCCTGTGGGGTCCTCGGGTGAACCAGCATTAAACTCTTGTAGGCACAGGGGTTTGACCTGTACTTCTCCTCTATGTTAAAGGTCCTGAAGCCTTTGTGCTTCTCGGGGGCCAGGCCTAGCTTCCTAAGACACATCCCTGTGTAGACATCGTCAATCGGGTAGAGCGCTACATGTTGGGACACGTTGTGCAGACGAGCAGCGAGGTCGCCGGAGTAAAGGTACCCGCCTCCTCCTGCGTATGGAGGGTACGTCCCGACATAAATGCTCTCTGGAATGAAGTATTTCACCTTCTTGTCTCGGTGCGGCCCAGCGTTTGTGATCACGTCACCCACAAACAGGTCCCTAGCTTTGGGCTCCGAGAGGCCCTTAAGGAAGTCCAGGATGCGGTAGGTGTTGACAAAGACGTCGTCGTCCCCCTTGAAGATGAAGCGAGCGCCGGGGCAGCGGGTCTGGATCCATTCCAGGAACAGAACTTCTTTGACAGTCAAATTGAAGAATGAATCGCGGTAATCCCACTGGATGATGTCTTTATGGCGGACGCTCTCATAGTGCAGCATCTCGGACAGATCGGGGTGGTAGTCCCCAGCCGTGGCGTTGCCGAGAAGGAAGATAGTGACCACCGTTTGATTGGCTATAACGCCCGCCTGTCCCCAGGACTGACGGATGGCCTGGCGGCGGTCGAAGTGTGGTGCTAGAGATTTGACAGCGAGGAGCAGGAACGGCGGCTCCTTGCAGATACCAGGCTGGTCCACCATGATCGGGTAGGAGCGGCAGCGCATGTAAAGCAGGAAGTCCTTGAAGCGGTTTGGTAGAGAGTTGTAGTCTTTCACCTGAGTGGTAACCCTGATGTTACGCTGGCAGGGGTCAGAGGTCAAACTGGTGTCGTTGAGCCAATCAGGCATATCTGCGGCGCTGTAGTTAGCCGCCAGGACGGGATTGTTCTGAAGGTCCAGAACCTGCTGCTGGCGGTTATAGTAGGCCGTGCTGGGAACCAGTTTGGCCCAGAAGGGTTTGGAGGGGATTTGGACCTTGTTGCGTCCATTTTTGTCTTGGCTGCTGTGTCTGGAGATGAGGATGAAGATGAAAAGGTTGACCATCATCACTGTCACCACAAGCTTCAGCCTCCTCCGCAGCAGCGCCATGACAGCGTGCTGCACCTGTCACCACCTGAGCATAAACACACACACAAAGAAGTAACGTTAGGAACATGAAACACTTTTACTGACTCACTGGATGAAACATCTGAGTGGACTGATGACCTGGGAGGACTTATGTCTCCTTTCTGGAGGACAATACGGACCATTTACTGGTCAGCAGGTATTAATACTGTGTTCTAAGTCTGATCAGGATTTATCCTTCTCCAACTAACAATGTTTCCAGAGCTTTTCTCTGTCCTGTAACAGCAGCTGCTGTCTGTCTTAGTTACTACTGATTTCTGTAACGTTACCTTTTTCCTGTGCATGTTATACACACCGCGCACACACAAACAATGTCTCATATGCACCAAAGGTCTGAGGTGCTTATATTTGCTGAAAATATCAATAAATAAGACATTCTCACCAAAGCAAACAATGGTAACTTTCATGCAACTAAGCCTTTTACAAGTGTGGTCAGACTTGATAAGAGGTCCTGTGGTAAAAAATTACTGATTTTTCATGGCAATGATCATGTGCCATCCACTTCAGGGAAAACAACACAGCGCTCACTGTTTTTATGGCCAGTTATGGTGGCACAAAGGTGACGTGCAGTTTTTACCAGTTCCCTCTAAAAAAGGAACTGGTAGAAAAGGACGAGAAGATATTTCAAGCACAATACCACTTTGACACGAAAGTCACATGAGGATGCTCGAGCATTTCATGTAAAGCTGCTGGGGGGAAACTTCAGAAGCGACGAAGAATCTGGAAATCCAAATCAGATTTCCACTCCTAATTTTACCACCATTGTTAACTGTGTGGCAGACTTCTGCTTCGGGCGTGGATCAAATGTACAGGATTCACTTGTTATGAGTCAGCGGCACGCTCCTGGAAACTGGCACTTGCATGGAGACATTAGTTGTATTGTTACGCAACTGATCCCTGTAAGGCTCTATTCCTGTTTGCTGCTCTTTAGAGGGAGATCAGAGGTCAGGCTCAGTTAATGGATTGCATCCCAGGAACTGACATCAGTGGTCACCGCTCGGATACTGTGAAAAACAAGGGCTAGTGTGTGCCTCAAATACACTTCAGAGGGTGGTGCTTGGCTTAAACCTGTTAACCACAAAAATCTCGAATCCTTTCCTATCAGCTACTGTTGTTTCAGGCTCAGTGGGTTTCGGCCTCTACGAAAGGTGAAAGTCACTTCAGTTGTGTTTCAGAAGGAAGCGAGACCAGCGACATGCTTGTTTCATCGTCACAGAGCCTGAAGCATTGCAATAATTATGCACTCAATGTTCCACCATTTGTCAGGCGTTCATGGGGTTTGAATGAAACTCGGTGTGTCTGTTCAGGAGGGAGCGCAGGGTGTCTCCAGCGAGTCTGATTGGGATTGCTCAAAGGCATCTTGAGTAATGAGCAAATATGTGAGAGGTCACGCCCTCTTGCACCAATCAATATGAAACTTTTTGGTTAATACTTGCCTGCAGAGCGTGCACACCTAAACTGGTGAAATTCTGTCCACTCAGTGTCGATGTGCATGTTTGTTAGTATTTGTGGCGCCCCCTATGGGCCAGGTTCAAAATGCTTCAGTCTGCCTTTTCCCTAACAAAGCCTGGAGCTTGGTACCCAGATTTATGACCACTGGACAAATCATGAATGAGTTAGGACCGTTTTCCTGCTAAGCCCCACCCTTTGTGAACTTGATTGATCAGTTTCTTGAAAACTAACTAAGATACCAACAAGCTTTCTGCAACTTTTGATTGGTCCAATCATGATCCACAGACTATTTGGTAGAAATCGGACATTTATGGTCCAGGAGGCTTTTTTGAAGAGCACATTGAGCTTGTCTAATTTCAAGTCAATTGGCTTTCATCTCATGCGGGCTAAAAGGCAATTTGGGCCGCAGCGTAAGACAAATAACAATAATAAGAGCAACAAATCAACGCAAACTCAATAAAGTCATACACCTTTGAACCCTTATTAGACTATTATGCGCCATTAAAAGGGTTCACTTGAGGTCAACATAATAAACCTGGAATCACAGCCACTACATCAGCAGCATGCTGCGTTTATATTGCACATGACTATGTGTCTTTTGTTTGTTGATAATGACCTGCTGATTACTTAATGAAGCATTATAATGGCAAAGGATGATTCAACGGGTAACTGAGGATGTATGTACATCGTGGTTTTGGTCCTGTTTGGCCAGCGCCAATCAAACAAAGAAAAAAAAAAGAGAAAGAATTGGGGACAACATGGGAGTAGTGGGTTCGAACAGACAATGCAGCCTTTCAGGAGGTTTGAGTCTGCCTCAGGTTTCTGCTTTGGCAGGACAACAAATCCCCTTTGATAACATTCTCTTTGCCATGCCTCACTTTCTTTTCTCTTACTGAAAATGTCTGTGCTGAATATGTTTTCTCCTCACTTCCTGGGCCTCTCTTTCCCTGTTATTTCCTCCCTGTGCTTGCCAGCAAGGCAGCCACATCCGCTGCGCGTCTGCTCGAGCAACTGTAAAGTCTGATTGATTTTCTAGGCCTGATAATCAGAATCAAAATTATGCACGATTATTAAAATTACTTACATTATTTGCGCATGCTTCTGCTTTCCCCAGCCAGTGTGGTAACTACATGGTCAACGTCTCAACCTCTAGGCTACCAGGACCCCCTCTCCCCCCAAACCAACAAAACAAACTGATGAGTGGATGATAAATGGAAATAAGTGAGCAGCCTTTCCTCTAAAACTGAGCCAAGAGGCCAGAGGGTGAGCACTGAAAACCAAATGTCTCAGCATCTGGGAGATATTATGTCCATTTGGGGACAGTACATTTGTCTTTACTTCTACTTGACCCTTTCAGTCAAATGCTCATCAGAAAAAGAGACTACAGCCATGCTAGCCTCTCTGTGAGCGATACTTTGAGCTAAAAGCTAACATTACCATGCTAAGATGCTCACACTGACAACACTAATGTACCAATGTTTAGCAGGTGTAGCGTTTCCCATGCTCACCATCTTAGCTTAGCATAACACATTAGTTAATTAGCACTAAACACAAAGTAAAGCTAAGGCTGATGGAAGTTTAATCAGTTTCGCAGGTGCTGATGGCGCCAGATGAAAACTGAAGGAATCATTAAGGTTTTAACATCCTGAGGGGAATGAATGCGTGCACCAAATTTAGCAATCCATCAACTCCTCTTGATTAATATAATGATTAATCTATAATACATCACAAAGTCGTGAAAAAAGTCCATCACAACTTCCCAGTGATGACCTTCAACTGCTTGCTTCAGTGAAAAACCCAAAACAATTTCACTTATTAACATATAATAAAAATTATATTTGAGACGCTGTAAGCAGCATTTGTCGTTTTTGCTTAAAATTGACTGAGATGACTTTTCTATTATCAAACAGCAGGTGATTAATTATCTTTCAAACTAACTAACTGGATAATTAAGAAATCGTTGTGGAGGTGGACCAACTGATTGACCGGCAGCAGAGCTCCAGATGTTGTGGTACATTACATTTTCATTTAACTTTGCTCTCTGATACTTATAATGACACTTCACTGTTAACTCTCGCAGTTAAAAGGTGAGCGAACTCCACCTGACAGGTTAAAGTGATAATGGACACGTGCTCCGGCGGGTTTATCTTCCTGTGCACCGCTGCCTGTATCCTTCCTGCCTCTGGATCATGTTGCTCTTGGCCTCCTAGCAACAACTCTGCGCTGCTGCAGCCCTGTTTGCTCTCTTTCCTTTGTTTACCCCCGTTTTTCCTCAGCCCCTCTGCCTCTCTTCTTCTGTCCTTGTTCTCGTTCCTCCTTTTCCCCCGAATTTGGCTCATATTTACGTAAAAACAGAGAGAAAGGCGAGTCACATCCCCACAGGATGATGATACATAATCCTGAAGGAGTTTAAGTGTCATATTGCTTACGAGGACAAGCACAGACATTGCCTTTTCTCTTCGGACCCCCTCCTTTCTCTCTCTTTTTCTCATGGATAATTAAGCTTTCCTGTCCTCTGCCATCTCCCTACAAACAAGGAGACTTCTGGGAAATGAGTGGGTGGGGGAAGGTGGGGAATTCTAAAGAAGGAAGCTAAACAACATGTTGACGAGACCACAGCTTCCGGACTTCTAATTACCATCAGTAGTGTGAGGCTAAAACACACACCTTCCTGGGTTAGCCTGTGAGCTTTCCCTCTAATATTCAAGCGTTACCTCCATTGTTTTGCTTGCTTGTCCGTGTGCAAACTTTGCGCTTATATAAATATACATAACAGTTTAAGGTGGAGCGCGCACACAAAAGGTTCACAAAGAACAGACGTACAAGTGAAAACGTGGTCACACAGGAACACAGCGTGTTGGTGCTTCTGCTCGGGGGAACATCTTTGACCAGATTACTGAGTTGTTACTGTTTGATACGCTAATTGTTTGATACCGTATGTGTTAATGCATGATAATGATAATGCACAAAGCAGAGCAGAGTGTCCTCCTCTGAGCTTAACCATTGGTTGATTTAACCTTTAGAGAGATTAGCGTTGGTGAGTGGGACCATCAGTATTGCTATTGTTATTCACAGTCTAATCAGAAACAAGCATTTCCAGTTTTAAAAGCCCTTTACACATATCTTAATTTGGCTGAACTACTCTGTCTATGATGTAAATGCCCTGTGTAAGTCAGTACAAACAGCTACTTAAATGTGACAGTGGGTTTCGAAGTGGTGACCTTCAGGTAACACAATGTCTCACCAGCCATCCATAGATCTACATCCAAACCAACCAACCAACCAACCAACCACCTACTGTGTCCTTTCGTACAGCCTGTCCTTCACCTCAAATCAACATAACTCACAGATAAATATGTCGCAAATAATTCAATCAAGAATGAACATCCTCTATCAGACGTGGATTAGTTTCACTGCAATTTAATCCAATTACGCATTCAGCAGCCTCCTCGTGCAGGCCTTGTGTGATACTCTGATGATACTGACACAGAATCTCTTGTACAAGACAGACCTGTTTTTAACAAAACTAGTTTGCACAAAAGGCATTTATATTTTACTTGTATGTAATTTTTCCCAAGAAAAGCACAATTCTGCTGATGAGCTCCAAAGTTGAGTTTTTTGATCACCTGTGGACATTCATGTTGTTGATAAGTTTTCTAGTGCACCGCAGACAACAACAATCTGAGTTAAATAAATGTTAATTTAACCTGAGCACTTTATTTATTATTATTCTTACTCAATTCTTAGATTTTCTCAGAAGCGAAAAAACAACATGAACATATTAACCACTTAACCCGGCACCTTAAAACATGACTAACAACTTCTACAAGTTATGGACGGTCCAGGTTTGATCCTGGCGACAACAGTGGGCCAGATGGACTTTGATGCTGGTTTCTGATTCATTGATCAGCACAGAGATTACATCTGGCAGTAATCTACTGGACAATACCAGACTGTGCTTGACCACTGAGGTTTTCACCTGATAATAGATACAATGAGCTGAGGAGGGTCACCTGCATGGGGGATGGGTGGGAGACAGCAGAAAACAATGGCAACAGCAATGGCAGCTCATAAGGGTTGTGTGAGTCTGATCTCTTTGAGTTTCAGTGCTCCGCTTGGACAAACTTAAATAGTCAGGTGTTTGCCGATAGAAGATGAAATTAGGTGACATTTGGACATTTTCCTCAACACACTGTTCCAAAGTTAATCATCTTCACACAAACTGAACGTCAGTTAAAATTCAAGACTTGCTGATAAGTTGAAGCGCCTTAAAAGACACATTAACTCCAAAGACACTGCAGACTAAAAGGTGTTTTTACATGCAACATGACATCCATGTATGCATGCCTGTCACTCCAGCTCACTCTCTGTAAAAGGAATGTGTCACCTAATCATATGCTGCATGCATAACAATGTCCCTGAAGGCGTGAATGCACATTGTGTGATCTTACCTGTGCAGGTTAGAGGGCTTCCTCAGCTTGTGTCTTCTTGGTGTTATCCTCTCAGCTCTCTTACCCCATACTTAGCTCCGCCCTCTGGGGAACAGCAGCCAATGGTGGATAAGGATCAGGAAGGGAGACAGGTGAGAGGGACGGGAGAGAAGGAGGGTTCCACCTGAAAACAAATGAAAAAACCGGTTTGTTAACAGCTGAGAGAAGCTTGGCCTAAGGAAAATGACTAGACAAATACGGACACGGGGAGCTGTTAAACTCACTCTGAAAGCTTTTTCTTTGTGAAGCTAATAAATGTGACAGAAAGAGAAATTTCCTCTCTGAAGGGCAGAGAGGTAAAGCAGCGCAAGTGAACGACTTCTCTTTTATTTGTAAGAGATGGTGTATATTTTTAGGCACCCTATGATCATCGATTCATGTCACCTGAAGTGATCAGGTATGAGGCTCACGTGTGGTCTCAGCGCACAACCACAGCACAGCTGTACCTGTGTTAGCTTTGTGGTGCCAAGTATGTACTGTATGTACAATAGAGCTGCAGACATTTAGCTGTAACTATTTTAATAACTGAACAATTGCGGGTGTGAGTAACACGGGTTTGCACTGCAGCTCTGCAGAGGCTCGGTCTGATCTTTAAGCACCAACAACACACAAAAGCTCAGCGTTAGTCCATCTACAGTAGGTGTTTACTATTTTACAAACAGGATTTGAGCATTTACATGAGTACATTTCCAGTGCTAAGCCTTTGTCAGGAAATAAAAAGAGTTTGATGACATCAGACCACATTTCATGAGCAGTTCCATTGAAACTAAACAAAATCAACAAGCGGAGCGGCTCGCGCTGACTAACATCACATTCATGCGTTTTCCAGCCTGGTTAAGCCGTCCACCTCCCAAAACATGACTTCACAACAGTGAGAGAAGTGAGCAAATGCCACCAAAGGTACAAAAACACAGGAAATACATCGTAGGAAGCAGAGATGAGTCTCTCGATAGCGGTTACTCATTTACATAACGCTAAAGAATCAGATTAAAGCAGACATATGACTGGAGCCTGGTTACTCACATGCATGTAAATATCTGACTGACAGCTGAGCACATACAGGCACAGGTGGAACAAAGACAACAAGACCACAAGGGTAACATCCAAGACACGAAACAGACACTGACCCAACATAGAGTGTCTAATGCAGACCTTTCTCACAGCCTCTGGAGTGGAAAAACAGGAGGTTGCTGCATTTACCAGAAGACCCAGGCAGCGTCTCAGATGTCCTTCCCACCAGATACCAGAGGCTGCTTTAATAGTTGTTGTCAGGGATTTTCATTAGTTTACACAGACTTGTACCTGCCCATGTCATTTTCCCTCCTCTGGCTTACAGTTTTTTTGTGTTTGAGCTTCCTTTACTCGTGTAGGCATGCAGCTGCATGCACGTCTGCCGTGCTCCACATCCACTGGGGAGTTTAGGGATCTCAACATTCGCCCTGGCACCACGGTTCCCTGCAGTTTTCTGAGAATCACATCCAGAATGCTGCCCTGCCATTTCCTGGGAGCATGCGAGGTCCTGTTTAAAGCTTTTATCATATTCAAATCTATCTGGATTGTGTTCATATCCAGGTAAGAGTTGTTTTCACATCCAAAATGTGTCTCACACTCATATGGCCGTTTGTGAAAACACTTATTTCATTTTATGTGCGAAAACCGCTGATAATAAAGACGTTTCTTCTTAGTCGCACTGCTGTACAGGAGGACTGCAGAGGCTTTTTGGTGCCTCTCCTCAAGGGCAGACTTGGAAACCTTGTGTGAGCTGTTTGGAAAGCCTGTTTTTCTAAACTGCCCACTTGTGATCAAATCAAAACAAAATGCATTTTAATGCTGCACGTAAACAGGGTCCAAGCCAAATACAGATGGAAAAATAACATGAGCAGAGCACACAGTATGCTGGTAAACTCCCATGTCAAGTATGTATTCAAGCCTGACTGCAAACCAAGTACAAATAACCCTTTTGTGTATTAGGCACGCTACTAACTGCTGCCAACATCATGTAAAACAGCCATGATTAACAACGCCAACAGCGGGATTGTGACACAAGCAGAATCTGACAAGCACAACAGAAGCATACAATTTGTCTTTGGTGGATAAATTAGTGAGGATTTTAAACTAGCAACACACATAAATTCAGAAATAACTTAAATCTTTAGCTTTGGCCAAAGAGACTGATGTGGAGAATACCCTTTATACACACAACTGGGCTTGTTAAACATTAAAAGCAGTGGCTCTGCTGGTTAGATATGAGGGGTTAGCAGGTAACTGGGCCACATCACTTTTCACTATGCGGCGTTAATGTGCAAACTACCTGAAATATTCACTTAAAGATTATCCGGCGCCCATAAGAAGAAGAGTTAATCAACAACAGAATGTCTCTATGGTTTCTAAATGCACTCCCTAACTCAATATGACCTGTGTACTCTAGATTTCACTCTGTTTGCGCTCCTTCCTTCAACAAAAGAAAAGTCCTTCTCGGACTCAACAGCCTGTTTGACTTGTTCAGAAACTTTCCACCGTCAATTCCTGGCTTTTATTTCTAGTTTTAAATGGAACAACATCTTAATCAGAATTTGTCAAAGGCGTGTAAGTGTTCCTGACACCTCTAATGATTTCTGGGTCGTCTCACTGCCACAGGGCCTTCACAGCTGCTCTGGATAGAAGCATCAGGTGAGCAGGACAGCGCTTCACCAGAAGAGATATTCAGGTTCTAGCTCATGTTCACCTGTTCACAGGTGAGCAAACAAATGAAGCTTCACTGATCAGCACAAACCTGCTTTTCTGTTAGCCAGTACTGAGAAGTAGTGTTTCACTGGTTTCCATACACTGTATGCAAAGAGGCTCTAGAAGTACACAGGTGTACTGTCCAACTGTTAGCATTTGTGATATCAGTGTGTGGAGCTTGTGGTTAGTCCATTAGCACACACACACACACACTGCAGAAAGGTCACCAGGACAGAGCAAGTGACGCTAACGGACTCATTTTGGTGAGTTCTGTGAATGTGTGTGTGTGCGTTCGTGTGTGACAGCAGGGATGGTTAGCCACATCAGACCTATAAGCTAACAGCCGAGGTTAGAGCACAGATAGAGGGATGTCTGACCAATCAGACACGCACAAGGAAAGCAGGTCAATTTTAAAGTGAAGCCCACAGCTGAAATTATATAAAGGCCGAACATTAGCGGTTAAGTATCATCAGAACAGGTTCCGATTTCCAAATTTCCTCCCGGCTGCTGGACACTGTAACAAAGCGGTTCCCTCATGCACTCACTTGACTCCCAAGTCATCCGAAAAATGAATCTGTTTGAAATACTGTCCGGATAAATGTGTCCTATAAATGGCCTGTGAATGTATAAATAGGAATATTTGATTACACAAACAATCATCATTCATCTTTCATCAATGAGGATTACTGCCAACCCGAACAGCAACACTTTATTTAGAAGAGTATGTTACATGTAGGAGTCACTTCTGTTCAGCTTCTTTTGAATTACTGTACGTCTCATTTTGTCTCTTTTGTGCAAAGGACTTGTATGAATTGTGCTTTAACGATAACCTTTGCTCGTTCCTGTGTTGTAATTTATGGCACATAATCTGAGCTGCACCTGCGTAGATTACATCTATCAAATAAATATTTTTGAACGCCTCCTGGCCCATGTCAGAAGAATATATGAGGATGTTTTGGCATGAGGGAATGTGGGCCTAATGGCGACATGGTGCGAAGAGGGAGCGACATAAATAGCCTGAGGGCTGCAACGGAGAGAGGTGCCGTCTGAGCTGGAGTCTGCCCACCAAATATCGACAGTCAACACAAGTATTCACAAAGGGCGAAAGGTCCCACTTCAGCTATTACAGTTAGTCACAGACACGTGGGCTCGACTGAGGATTACCGTGGCTTAAAAACTGAAGTTTTAAAACTTCAGTCAGCAGACTATGAGACACAAACAGGGTTTGGCTGAACATTTAATGTACAAGGATTCATAATTTGTTCAACAAGCTTCAAAAATTGAGTATAATTTTCTCTTTGAAATGAAAGCATTCAGTTGCTTCAGCAGCTCACTGATTAACTTTGGAGGTTCTTGCTCAGTGACACTTCAGCAGCCTTCAGCACTTGAGAGGTGCAGCACATGGCAACATGGTGGATTGAGCCTGGGCCCCCCAGCTGAAGGACAGTGTGGCCAGAACAACCTGGGCCAGCCCGCTGGATTGTTCTTTTCTCCAAAGATCTTGATAATCTCCAAAAATAAATGATGGGAAGCAAAGACAATGTTTCACAAAATGGTGGTGGAATAAAGAGAACTTCCATCAGATGAAAATACCTCGAACATAAACACACACGCCTAAAATAGAAAGGAATTTCTAATTATCAACAAATACTTGTCACTCTGACTCCGCACGCCAAAGGTCACCTCTCGCTATGGAGTGACTCCACTCACACTCAACGTAATCTAAACTTAAAAGACGTGAGTACGTGTGTGTGTGTGTTTGTCCATGGCGACGCTCAGAAAACGAGTCACACAAACAAGCCAAGTTTAATCTGACACATGACTCACAGTGTGACCTGATGACCAAAGCCACTGTGTAGATATCTCAGGCTGCAAAAATAATCACGTACTCTATACTGTCACGATGAATAGTGTCCAAGATGAATAGCTGCACACTAGTGATATTCAACTAATAGTACAATTAATGGCATTACACAGCAGCGTTACACCTTAAATGAAATGGCATTTGAGTGAAAACCTAACAGGAATATCAAACATCCAGCTTTGGACAGTATCAAATAACCTACAGCACCAGCCCATCAGTTTATCACGTACATGTCTCCACCAGCTCCTGTGAAAAATATTTGGCTATTTAGCTGCTAAAAATTCACCAGCTAGTTGCTAAATTTGTCTGCGCACCCTCTGATGCTGAGCAGGTAGGGCACGGGGCTTTTCCTGAAAACAGAAGCTTGGTGCGGCTGGAGATGGGCTTGACCAGAGCGGTGTGAACGAACCAAACAAGCTTAAAGATGCTATAAATGTCTGCAGATGACAGGACGTCATTTCTTTTAAATATTTAAATAATAAAAAGAAAGCCGTCCAAAAGTCAAAATTCAAATGTTACAGCATATTCAGCCATTCTGTGTGCTTTTTAAAGCACGTATCCAAGAGTAAGAGAGACAGACTTGTGGTTTTACTCTTGCTGATTTTCTGCAGTCATTAATTTTACCCATTAAAGATGGACTGATAAAAGGCCTCGCTGCAGCTGTGGTGAAAGTGGTAGTTCAGCCTTTGGAAAATGGCAAATTGCAACTAATGACAGGAGTTATTGCAGGAAGGCAAAGAGACCGCCAGAGAAACACAGTCTCCGGGTAATACTGAGTGCATCTTAAAACAACAACAACAACAACAACCATCGAACAGATAGAGGCAGTCTAGGAGTGTCAGTCGGGAAAAGAACACAGACAGTGGCTTTGTTTACAGTAACAATGCAACTTATGCTAATGGGGTTAGGACGGTAAGGGTCTCATTAAGCTGCTGAAGTGATGCAGCATTTTGACAACTCCCCAGACAAACTGCGTATACATACATGAACACTGCGAGCAAACAGAGAGAAAGATAAAAGCTTGTTACTTTGCAGTTGCGTAAAATAATAATTATCATGAAACTGGTTGAGTTTTGCTTTTCAGCCCTGTGGTACAAAACAGCACCTCCCAAACATCTGAAACTTTGTCAGCTATTGTTAGAAATCCACCCTTCTTCAGTTTTCCTGATAATAATCTAAACACGCCAGTATTTTACGTCATAACACCGAGCGAGCCACACACTCACCTCGCCCAGTGCACTTCCCTTCGTCTTACATGACACAATGTGCTGCACACATGGCCACGTTTCAAAACAGGATACTGAAGTGTCTATATGGTGCAGGTCCCATTGTGTACCTGCAACTGTGCTTCATCTGAGCTAAGATCAAAATCACATTAAAATAACTGGATTACAATTTTTCATGTGCATTAAATGTGTGCGTGTAATGAAGTAAAGGAGACAGTCATCATAACTCACACATAATGCAGCTGGGACCTTGGATAACCCTACAATATTGGAGCCACTTCTGTGCAGCTCTTATTAGACATAAAAGATAATGGCCTCAAAAGGTCTGCCAATACTATAAATGGAGGGCCATTTGGGAACAAGTTAAGGAAGTCTGATTGGTTCCTGTGCAAACATTACAGAACTGGCATATCTGCCATTACATCTGGATTATGAACTATAAACAGATAAGTATGTTGCACATCCTCAAGGACTGAGAGCAGGAAGAGAGTTGTGGGACAGAGAGAGAAGAAGAACCTAGACGATGGTGCAAACAAGGTTTCAGTCTACAAACACAACTTTCTAGCATAAGCAACAAGTTGAACCTTTATTTCTACTGACTCTCTCGCGCTACTGTCATTTCTCTGAAAAAGACAACTTTAAAGTGTCTGTCAGTTCATTGCAAAGTTTCACTGAGGCACTGTTGCGTTAATGAAACGGCTGGATGTCAAACTGGTTCCTCTGTGACTGCGTAGTATCCTTGTGTGTTTGTGTGAACAGCACTGACTGCTCACATGTCGCCTAACTCCAAACACTCGTATCCTGTTGCCCAAGCTCTGAAGGCTGCCTGCTTAACCCAACTGTGTCCTCTCTGCCAAACAGTGGACAGACAGGAGGGACGAAACCACCAGCCTCCAAACGAAGGGGTGACACATTTTTATTGTCACGAGGCATGTTTCCACCACGGGAAACAAAATGGTTGCAAATTCATTTTCTATTGATCAACTAATCGATGAATCGTTTCAGCTTGAGTCAGGCCGCCGCTGGTCCAGCTGGGAGGTGGAGAAGGAAGAAGGGTGGAGGGGAATAATCTGGTGTAAATCTAGTAAACTATGTCAGTGTGCTGACAGTGTAAGTATGGAGAGTGATGCAAGTGTTAGCTTGAAAGAGTTGAGCTTACTAAGTGACTTCTACTTCCATTGTATGGGTGGCTGAGAGGTATTTGTGTGTGTGTTTTTTTTAAAAATTTTGTGCTTTCTATCTCATTTTCTTAATCTTTTCTATATTTGACCCTAAAGTACATTGAGTCTACCTGTGTATGAAATGTGCTATAGAAATATAATGGACTTCTACAGCCTATTCTCCCTCATCAAATGTTCCTACTCCCACAGCTAATCTGCTGCCTGGGAACATTTGTTTTCCACTCATTCTGGTGGTGTGCTGGAAAGTGACTGAACACTTAGTCAGGCTGATGAAAAAGCACCGGGTACCTGGTGCTGTTAAAAAAACAACACTAACGAGTGGGACTTTTCTTATGCAAACAGAGGAGAGTATCACTGACACTTCAAGTTACAGAGGACATACCGGCTGCATACCTGTCACACCTACCTAAGAATGCATATGATGCAACATATACAATGAAGAAGAAGAGTGATGTGTTCTTACTATTTTGAGTCTCTTTCAACACCTCTGAACTGTAATGCAACAACTGTGAGTGTTTAATGGTTTTCACGTCTGAATTGAGTGAGCTGTATAGGACTTTTGGCCAGTTTGGCCCCAATTTTATGAGAATGCAGCAGAACAATGATCTCCACCATACAATCAAGTTGACCAGTTTTCAATGGCCAAACTGTTGAATGCTCTTGACTTACCGGTTGGAAAAAGACCCTGAAACAAGTAAGAGGTGACAACTGTTTGCAGTGAAGGCCTGCGTAATGAAGACGACCACCCACAGACAGCGATACGCCCTAAACTAAAAACCGACCACTTTAACCTCATGGTGCGACAGAATACAGAGCAACATAACAAATATGTGTCACTGTCCTACATCTGTCTGAATGTGTGAGACTTCAGTTCGCTCGGTGTGCTGAATACATGCAAACCCACTAATGTATATCCCATAGTCAGGAGCCACTGCTGTCGGCAAACGCAGCGTTACGGAGTACTTGAGTCCATGCAGCAGTATATCCCTGTAAGCTGTTCTTAATGGATCTCGGAAAACCGTGGGAGCCAAGCACTTTAACAGCAGCACTTGGGTTTAGACTCCTTAGAGGCATTATTAGTGATAAAAAGAAACAAAACCTGCCCTTTCAACCCTGGCTGTCTTTTGAGGATTAGTTGGAACTCGGTCAAGTCACTAAGTAACTTTTATTTTGTGCCATCTTTCGGTCTCATCACAGAAGTGACACAGTAGATTTGGAGACCACAAACAGGCCAAAGTGACATTATAAGATAAGATAAGGTTATTGATCCCACACCGGCGAAATTATGTTGTTACAGACAGCAGTAATAGTGAGAATAAAGAATAAAGAGAGAGATATAGAAAGAAACAAATGCACAATGAAGGGAATACAAAATAAAAATCAACTATTTATAAATACTTGCACATTATACACAAAAAGTGAGTATCAGAGTAATCACTTCTGACTTCTGGACACTCCAGAAGTACTTGTAGGAAACTTAAGTCAGAGGAGAAGTCACCGGATGGAGTAAGACGGAAGGAGCATACACAAAATTATGAATAAGCCCATTTTACGTCATGGTGACTAACAAGCCAGGAAATAGTGCATCATGAAGTAATTATTGCTTCAGAATAATGTTGCCACAATACCAGTGTAGACAAAAAATACATGATACTTCTTTCAATACCATAACAAAAAGAAAAAAATCCTAGGCACACAAAATAGGATTTTTTTCTTTTCTTTAACTGACAACCTGTACATACGAACACATTTGTAATTATGTGTATCAGTTATGGTCGAGGAGCAGTCGATTTTCTTCCCTGTGCTTTCATCTGAGCAGCCTTTGATAGTAGATTTGTTTTTTTATAGCTTCTGTACTTTCAATACTATCTAATTCTAAATTAACAGAAATCATAAGCTTTCAACACATGGTTTTGAAAAAGGGTCAATAGTTTTGACAACCTTTAAACAGTCCTCTGTTAACTCCATCTGCTGACATGTACAATACATACTGTGTGTTTTTGTCCACCTGTGCTCACTGTCAAGCTGTCTGTTTGTACTCCTTTGTACCTTCACAAAAGTCAGGTGACTCTTGGACAAACTGGTGACCAAACTTGTGGCCTAAGAAGAAGTTTTAAAGTACTTTTCTCATCATTGAAGCAACCTTCAATGACGATTTCAGCCTGTGCTAACCAAGGATACACAATGTCTCTACTCAATGTACAGAGATGAAACTGATATCAATCTTCTTTCTAAGTTTGCTGTTACGCATGGGCTCACAATGCTGCTGGTTGTGTTACCTCCTAGTTAGCGAGTGACGCAGCAGCGTTTGCACAAGCTGGTCAAGGCTAGTGAGCCAAATGGGAGTCTTTCTGCTCTGTGTGCTCACTAAGGCTGGCAGAAACTGAGTTATTATGCTCAGTTTCATGGTTTCATCGACAGTCTGTGTTGTTGGCAACACAGGACATGAAAATTCTTTCAAAGATTAACCAAACAATAACCACCAAGAGGAACACTGGTGCTGGTTGAGTGTTTCTCTAAACCAGTGCGGTGTCTGTATATAGCCGGCTCTGTCATAATTTTTCATTTGTTGGGGTAATTGCTATTATGCATGTAGATTGACACAACAAGGGGATGTTCATTGATTTATCGCAGCCTTCCCATCTGCTCTTCTGTAGACGTGTTTCTGTTGTTCTGTACAGTAAATGTACAGACCATGGCTGCTTTGTTTGCAGATTTGTTAGGAGAGCTTACTTAAAGTTGGGCGCGATAAAGAGCTTAGGCTAACAGCCGGGTAAACACGGTCACTCCGAAAACTAGCCTGGTCTGAGGCGTCACTGGAAAATAAGATGGATGCAATGCAGGGGAGGACTATTAGGGACTGTGTGAAAGTCTCTCCAAGCAGGACAGTGTAGGTTTCTGTGTCAATATGAATGACGACAACGTGGTTATAGTACAGACCTGATGGGATGTCCCCATAATTAGCAGCACCCCCGGGGATCTCGAGGTCTCCCATTTGGGATGCACTAAAATTACTGACCTTGAAATGAGAGAGGCACTGATGAAGAGACTGATCTTTCGACACTTACAGAAAGATTTCTCTTACAAGTAACTCCTTTGAATGCTCACTAAAAATTAGGTTTTTTGACACTGTACTGACTACAAAGGCTCTGTGCAGAGCGGGAGGCCAACAACAAAGAGCATCATCGTCTTGCATCCCTTAAAACTGTCAGGAGAAACAATGTCTGGAACAGTAACGCAGAGGGACACACATGAGAGTGGGGAGAGCAAATGGCCTGTATGTGAACAGTCACAGGTTTGACTTACTCAACAGGTGAGTGCACATCCCATGACGGTCAGAGTGTCCTTTAGCAGGAAACTGGAGCTCACGCCTGTTCACGGAGTAAAAAAGTAAGCGCTCTGCACATAGCGTGGAGACATTATTGGCTACTTAAGCAGAGTGCTGGCTGCGTCTGAACGGCAAAATGGCTTTTAGATGACCAAAGAGACTTAGTTAAACCATTTGGCCAACACAAACTAACCTTCTCTGTACTCAAAACGGAAGGACATCACACAATACAGCACCAGTTCCTTTTGTTTGTGCACTGGGATCACTACATAAAAAAACCCCAACACCTCTATCTCTATCACAGCAACTCATACACAACATGAGCAACAAAGCAGATCTCTAAAAAGCACAACCACCAAACATGCTCTTCCCTAAAGCGGCTCTTACAGTCACACCCGGATACATGCAACCATGTCATTTTAACACCCGTCAAAAGACCAACATGCGTACATAATGCAAATACTCAAATATACTATACTACAAATAGTCCAGACGACCAACCACACTGGGCAGGGATGAGATGCAGAACACACAGATCAGCTGCATCCAAGAGGAGGAAGGAGAAGGAAAACACTGGAGTGATTATCGTGACCACAACAGAAGCCGAACAGGAAGTTGTAAGTGCACCAACATATGAATCCAGGACAATATGTACAGCCATGATTTGAGATTTTTGATGAAAAAAGACCTGAAATACCAAAGAAGCACATCATAAATTCTCTAGTTAGACCATAATCTATCTGAAAAGGCAAAGCTTGTTTGTTTCTTGGTTTTGTTATTTGTTTCTCTGTCTGGTCTCATTCTTATTTACCAGCAACACAGACTCTTACCCTCGTCTGGATGATGGCTACTCATCCAAAGTGTGGTTTGGACTTTTCTGTCTAAACATGGCAGGGCTTCAGCACTGACACACACACACACACACACACACACACACATCTGTACACCAACTCTGGAAAATGTTGCTCATGTGATTTAAAACTTTTATCTTGGAGAGTACATACGGTATCCGACAGAGAGCGAGAAAGAGGCCAGACGGATGAGGAACAAGACGACTAGGACAGGAAGCTCTCCAGGTTTGTTCAGGTTAGAGGTGTAGATTTAAGAGACAGCCAGCTGGCAGACAAACGCTCCGCTCTCTCTGCTATCTCAAATCAAATATCACATTCAAACATGCAGCTTGTTTGTGTATGTGTGTCTAAATGTTTCAGGTATTTGGCACTTAGTGTTGTCAGCTATGTGTTTACACCACAGCAGCAACTAATGGTTATTTTAAAGAGCTATGTTTTATTAAAAGTGGACATTTTCTGGTTTCTTTTCTCCTCTTTGACAATAAACTGAATATGTTTGGATTGTGGACAAAAAAAAGACATTTGAGGAGCTTTAGGAAACACTGATCAACATTTTCCAGACATTTTCCAGACCAGCCAACTAGCCGATTAATTGAGGATGATAAACGTTAAATGCAGCCAATTTTTTTTCTTGTAACCGGCCTTTTTTAAACTATAAAGAGAGAAATTGTTTGACAATTATGAAGACACCTGCCTTAACTTAAGACGCCTTCAAACTCCCTGCTTTGTCCAAAATCCTGAAGATATTCAGTTTACTTTTCATTTTCATGACACAAAGAAGAGTAAAGTCCGAAGTTTTCATCTTTGAGAGGCCGGAAGAAGTGAACGCTCGGTATCTTGGCTTTGATACATGCCTTTAATGGATCATCAGAATTATTGATTAACTTTCCATCGATCCATAGTCGCTTCAGCTCCAGACCTCACCGAACGTTAGGACGAAGCTGTACCTGCTTTAATACGGCAGTAGCGTATCGTATTTCATCCACAGGACTTTTATCCTGCTCTTACTCTGGAGTTTTCAGAGTTTTCTAATCTTCCTAACGAGCTAAAATAATTAAAACCACATATCCCTGTTCCTTTAAAACATATGCCCTCTTACATGTAGTCGGCTAACTCACAGCAGGGGTTAGCTAGCTTACTTATCGTCGCCTGTGATTTGAATGTAGTTAACCTTTACAGTCAGAAAACTCCTGCGGGCACCGGGTGAACTTACTTGTTTTCAGCCGTCCTCGTCAGCCCGAAGTCACCCCAACAACGGCGGAAAAGTTAGTAAATCCATGTGTGTTTTCTTCGGCGGCCGAACGTCGTCTTTTCACCGTTGAGTTAATGATGTTTTCACTCCACCGACGCCTGAAGACCGATGCCGAACAGCACTTCTGCTTTCAGCTGTTTCAACGGCGACAACGCCGAGCGCTTGTTCAGGGCGGAGCCAGGCGCGCGCGCACAAGCACTCGCGCGCACACGCATTTATAAAGAGGGGTGCGTCACTGAAATGGTGTATTTAATCAATGTTAACCTCATGTCACCAGACGAGCAGAAACTGGTTTAGGCAAAGAGGCAAAGATAGGCGACACTGCCATTGTGAGCCACAGTACATACGTGTTTTCTTAAAAACATGTCCATATATGTACCTATGTGAAGCCCACAACAGTTTCAAGGTGACCCCGTGAGGCACACCCTCTGCTGCCAACTTCTTTTGCGTTGAGTAGGGTTGAATGCGCCATCAGTATGTGGACCTGCTGCATTCTGCCTTTTCAATGAGCGACAAAGTCTGCCATTACCAGCAGATTGTTCCCACCGAAGTACACTCAGACAATCCTTTGGCTCGGATAATAAAATTAGCTTGTAAATAAGCCTGGCAGAGGCTGTTGTTTGTGGTTCGCATTTGTTTTAAAGAGTAACTATTAGGATGAAAGATGGACTGGGCGATGTTTGCAGCTACAGTCTGTATAACCAAGAAGCAGAGGAGGAGGTGAGCAGCAGAGCAAGTGATGATGATGATGATGATGAGATGGTATCTTTCTATTTGTCTCTGATCAAGTACGTTATCTCCTAAACTTTACCCAAAGCAGCTTTTAACTTTAATGATGATGGCAAACAAACGTATGTTACAGTTAGATAGACACGGCTGGACAATCAGTTACCCTCGCTGGTGCTCGAGCAGCTTTTCAACTCCAACAACGCACATTTTCGCAGAGTGCAGGCTGGAAGGCCATCCAATCATTTCATTCAGCCTGAATGGAATGATTGGATTATTACAGGCCTGCTACAACCACAGATACTGGATTTCCCCCCTTTGTTTTAATGATTGCTGCCAGGATATAAAAAGAATTTCAGCAAATATTGCAAAAATGCTTCTAAAATATGTGACCCTACCCCATCTTTGAAAGGACATTTTTTTTCAAGGTTGTCTAATACTCACATATGAACACTCCTGTGAACACTGAAACAGTTTTTTCTCGCTGTAATCAGTCCTCCTGTTCCAAGTAACCATTTAAAAACCCCTGTTAACACGCTTTCAGAGGAGGCAGTGGTGGGGGACACATATAGTCCCAGTTCTGTGAAAAAATATAATCCATAGTTAATCTGAAGTTAATGTGAGGCTTTAGCAGTCTAATCAAATCAAGTGGGGCATTTTTTTTTCATCTTTTTTTGTGTGCGGATTAAACAAACGTAACAGCTGTAAGATGTTAATTCTTCAGAGCTTTAGAGGAGCTGGTAGGCAGCTTTTGCATTTGGGCAGGACCAAGCTGAAGTCCAGACTTAATGCTAAAATAAGATAACCGACTCCTATCTACGGACATGAGGCTGTCATCGACCTTCTTATCTAGCTCTAAAGGTGATGAATGCATCTCTTAAAATCTCGAACTATTTCCTTGTTTACACAGAAGTGACAGAAAAACAAACATGTCAGCCAAAGTCATTTCAGGTCAATAAACCCAAATTAAAAAGATAAAGCCTCGTGCTACGTTATTATTATTAGTATCTGTCACACAGCCAACTCTGCAATCATGCATCCCCAACATCCTTCTTATATGACATGATCGTGGCATTATTACTTGAATAACAAGCATACCATGTTGACTTAGCATCTTTGAAGACCCCTTTGGCAGCTTCATTTCTCTGAAAAGACTGGCGACAGATCGAGTGACTTTGTGGCCAAACATGAACTATCTTCCCTCAAAGGAATGGTTTGACATTTTGGGAAATACACTTAATTCACTTTTCCTGCTGAGAGTCAGATGAGAAGATCAATACCACTCTCATGTCTGCACATTAACTATGGAGCTAAAAGCCGGGAGGCAATTAAGGCCGGGAAGGAGCAGCCTTCCAGTCATCTAAGATAATTAGTCATAACAGCCTGACATGCCCTTTATCTCTGTGCATGCTGAATTACTAACAAACACAGTGACTGTCGTCAGTCTGTAAGCTGACAGAGACCAGTTACACCTATTAAAAGTCTTCTTGTAGTTGAAAAAACTTGCTTTGTTTTTGGTTCTAAAAAGAAAAATCAGCAGTGGCCGTGTTAATTTCCAGGCTAGACAATGAGTTCTGCTTTATATTTGTTCACATGTTGTCATTCAGATCGCGCTTGCCCTCCATTCCTGCTGATATGCTAATTTATTTGCTCTGTTTTTAATGTTTCTTGTTTGTGTTTATTTCTGTTTATGTTGATTAAACAGCAGAAGAAATGGTGATCACCATTGCTGAGGGGTCCAGACAAGAAGCAGCCAGATGGTCGTTGGGAGTTGAAGGCATGTGTGTGATGGGTGTGGGGTCTCCAAACAGCAGAGGGCCACTCCCCAGGCTGTCCTCTCTTAATGACCCACTACAGGACAAAGGGGGTCTGCTGTGTGAAGGGCTGGAGGCTCTATGTCTTTCTGTGAAGTAGACCCACAGCTGGTCACCCCATGGAGACAATGGACACCCAGCCTGAGCTCATAGATAATCATCTTGACGTTCACATTTGATTATTTTGTGCATGTACGCACGCTGAGTTCAGACTGAAAGCTGTGTTTTCATTGTTGTCTCTTTGAGGTGATGTTGTTCCTCTCTGTGAGGTCATTTATGTTCTCCACTCGCCCCAAACTGCTCAACAAAGCAGAGGAAATCAAGCAGAGGAGATTAAACTTTCCAAAAGAAATTGACATGCACTTAGCTGTGCTTTCAGACTCCAGGCACATAACTATGTTGTGGTGCAGTGAATGAAGCTGTCAATTAGGTCTGCAAGCTAACCTGTGCAAACTGTGGCGATCAAAGCCAAACGTGGAGCTGAAACTGCAGTCCAGAGGGGGACTTGAGTCACATGATTTCACTCACATCAGACTCGAGTCACAAATTTAAGGACTTGAAACTAACACTGACAAAAAACTTAACTGCTGTTGATGGTGGTGGTAGTAAAACAAGAACAGCGGTAGGTCCACAGCTCAGAAATCAGTCACAGGACCATCACAACATCCAACTTCATTCATGAAAATCCACAAAGAAAGGTACATGGATGAGTCTTTTCAGCCAACTTATTGGCTGGTCAAACATTAGCCAGAAAGCTAACATTAAGTACAACCTATGACTGAATTGGCTTTGAGTTGATAATATTGTTGTTAAGGACCTTGTTAATGATTTATGAAGATATACATGGTGTCTGCAGGCTCAAGTTGAAAATGAAAGTGAATTTTTCATGACCTTAACTGATTTCAAAGTCGTTTTGAATCTAATTTAAATCATGTATGACTTGCAACTAGCTTGTGACTTGTGTTACTTTCTCCCACCGCTGCTACAGTCTGTTCCCATTTTGCCGCGCAGGCTCCGGGCATCTACTCCTTACTAATCCTCCAGCTGAACAAAGTACACATAAAGCACAAAATGTATTTGACAGTACTGTCAAGAACATGCAAAATTCAGTTTTATTCAGAGTTTTCAAACAAAACCCATAAAAAGATGCAAACCAACAATTAAGTGACCCTATTATTGCCTGTGGAGCCAAACTCTGATATAAAGTGGCTTTTTCCCTGTTCCACAGAGCGTCTTTGTTGTGCAAAAACTATTAAAAACACGTGAATGAGTCTGTTATTTTGAGTGAATCCTGCGTACACCATCCTGCTGCTCCACATGTTCCAAACGTGTATTAAACCGTGGTTGAAAATAGTCCCACATGGCCTTTGTCCTTCTGTTTTTTAAAAACTGCAGTACACAACCACTCTCGGAAATTCCTGCCCCTGCGTGCCAATGGATAAGGAAGTCAGAAAGTCTTGTGAGACCGACTAATGCTTTGACAATAATGGTCTTTTCATGGAATATTTCAACAATAACAAAAACATAAAACAACGGCAGCCTTATTCTTTCATTCTTTCAGAAGCAGACTAATGTCCCCTTTACGTAATGATATCATGGCTTATCATTACATCAAAGGACATTTTCTGCAACAGAAAGTGATTCCAGTTACTGACGTTAATTCACAGCAGTCCTGAATGTAATTACCTCCGAGAAGTAATTGTCTAATTTTTCTCACAGATTACTGTCATACACGTGCGTGCATATGGTCCACACCCTGCTGTGGGTTATAGGGTTAATTGCTTCATGTACATTAGAGCCCTCCACCAATCACTGTGTCATCAGAGCAGAGGGCAGGGAGCTAATCCTGGCTAACAATGTTAACTAGACAGGATAGGATGACCACGGAGCAGTGTGTGTGAAGGAGCCTGCCGGCAGCCAGGACTCAGGTGTCTCCTTCATCCACCTCCCAGAGTCTCAGGTGGTCAGCGAGGCGTTGCACGGAGTGTATGTGATCACCCGAGGGTGACTGCAGAGCACACTCTGGCACTTTAGCCACTGCTGCCACCCAGCTGCTCGTGTATCAGGTTTAATCAAAGTGGAACAAACACACGGTGCTCTAATGAGGCACAGGAAAAGACAGGGAGGGATAATAAGGCGCTGCACAGAAGAAGCTCTGAGGAAACAACCGATTCAAAAAAATCGTCTTTTTTTTAACAGACTGTACATTTGGGTTTTCAAGGTGTATCGAGTTTACTCCAGTTTACTCACATCACATCACAGCAATGAGTCACTCCTCTGCTGTGCTGACACTGGATACGGCATGGAACAAATGATGGGAGCAGGACTGATGATTAGCATGAGAAAGACTGGAGTTGTATTCAGTAGCAACACTGAGGATGTTTCAGCCACACTGCTCCAGCATCACCCCAAATAAAACTCTGTTTACTGTCACAGCTGGATAAAAACGCAGTCAGAAGAGCGATGCATATACTGTATTCAACATCAGCAGTTTGGTTAAACGTTGCAATCTATTGCGAGTGAATGGATCTTTTTATTCACATGTTGTAATTTTTATGACAGGTTCACAACTCAGCCTGTATTTGTTGCCATTCTTCTGGATGTATAATGAACGAGATGTAATATATATGAAAAATGAACCCAATTTATGGAAAAACTAATACTAGTCTTTGTCTACTGAGTAGTCTGCAGTCAGAAAGCATAATAATTAATTCACCGGAAGACCATGTTTTGGCTAAAGGGCCAAAGGGCCACTGACAGGCTAAACTCTGAGCTCATGTACAACTATGGTGTGTCTGACTGCTTTCATCTAAATCTAAATCCAACCATGCAGGTACCAATGACAGGTGAGTCATTTCCTGGTTTGTCTTTTCTGCCCCCACTTTCTTAGAATGACGGCTGACACACAAAGACCTCTTCCTGTGGAAACAAATCAAGATGCAATTGCAGAGAAATGAAACTTGTAGAATGAAACTGGGCTTATTTTAGATGGCGTACACTCACGCTGAGCACATGGTAGCCTTTGTAAGAAGTGTCCTCACTCAAACCTCTTGAACCTCTGAAGGTTCAACTGCATTAAATCCCCTCTGGTGAAGTTTTTCTGCTTATAAATACTTATAAATACTTGGAAATATATGAGTAATTTAAGAAATGATCAAAACTCAAATCAATAGAAAGAATAAATGTCCTTTTTCTAACGGCTTTATTCTTTATTACAACTTTTTGGGACTTTTCTCAATGTCACAGTTCACATTTCATGAGCGATGTTGTCAGCAGTGCCCTGCGATCGACTGGCGACCGGTCCAGCGTGTACCCCGCCTCTCGCCCGTTGACAGCTGGGATAGGGTCCAGCTGTCCAGCCCCGAAAGGGATAGGCGGGTATAGAAGATGAATGAATGAATGAATGTTGTCAGCAGTCAGTTAATCACATGCATGTGTTAATGTGAAAATGAAAGATGAGGTAATGTTTTATGATAAGGTGTTGAGTTTTAATATTGTATTAATATTATTATCACTCATATGATTATCTGTATCATGATGACTTTATATTTACTGAATATTGTACACTTTGGGGTTCCTTATGGGTGCTTAGGTTTTATTGTCTACGGGAAGCCTTCATATGGTCTGTAAACACAAGAAGTCAATGCATCGCACACAGAGTGACAAAGGTCGTCTAAACCAGAACAAATGGCTGTAAAGCAGCAGTCACAGCCATTCAACTTTATGATGGGAAATTCCTGACATGTCGTCATACACAGGAGACGGTGTTATTCTTGGTCAGGCTTTTTATCAACTATAACTCCTGTGTGTGGTCAGACACGCATATAAAGACATGCAAACACCTTCATGTGCAACTCAAAGAGCACTGTGACGTCCTGAAGGGAAAAGCAGCTCCGCTGTATGTGCGACAGGTCAGTCATGGGAAAACTTTGGATAATGCTGCGTGACGAATGGCACAGAAAACCTTTGCACTCATTCAATGAGGCCGGCAGCCACGCAACGTTAGCTTCAAGGCCGTGTTTATATGATCATACATGAGGACACTTTATTATTCCGAGCAGGCTGAGGGTGTTGATGTCTCACGGCAGACAGACCTGTGGACACTAAGGTCATTTCCTCTCTGTTCTGGGGGTTAAGCAGCCTGGGGAGAAGTTCACATTCAATTACACACTGACAGACTTAAAAACATGAATATTCATGATGTGATTCCAGTATATTTTACAGTCAGTAAATCTAAAATGGACAACTTCTAGTCCAACCAGATGTTTGGCTGCCAGTGAGGAGAATAAAACCTGGAATCTATCTTCTATCTAAAATCCTGGCTTTGACCTCGATGACATACAGGTTCAATGTCAACCAGGTGAGTAGAAAATCACATTATGACGTTGTTACCTTGTTAAACTGGTTTAGGTTGGTCACATGATATTCTGATGACATGCTCTGAATTCATAAAAAGATAGTTGTGTTTGGTTTTGATAAATTATTGCACTGCGAGGTGAATGCACGCAAAATCCATTGTTTTTGTCTTCCTTAATTGTTCCTTCGGGGGAAATTTCGGCTTTAACCAGCTATGGCTTCCTGATACAGGCCTGAAACTTTTACTTACAAGCCTCAGGGACACAGGAATTCCTGCAGGGCCATCCTATTGGATTACATTAAAATAAAAAAAGTATAAGAATGAACTCCTCTGGCTGCTGCACCAACAACCTCAAAACGCAGCAGGGATTGCATGCGTGTGAATCATAAGTGTTGCAGAAAAAGAACACATGCAAACGAATTAAAACCTCAAAGGAAAAGTTATGGTTCAGACATGCTAAACCTTCAAAAGCCAGTCCTTGTTTTCCTCTACAGTAACTCCAGTTGGATTTAAAGGGAGGGGTGATTGAAATTCTTTGTCATTTGTCTGCTTGAGTTTCCTCTTGCACCAACAATAGCAGCTTTGTCGCTCCTTGCCCAGATCCTGGCAGCGATGTCCTTGGGTCCTGTGACTTTGGGTTCTGGGTGTCTGTCTGTTCGTTCCTCTGATACAATCCAAGCCCTCTTTTGCTCTGATTGGTGTTGCCAAATCAGAAGGCTGTCTGACCACGGAGGGCTGATAAAACACATCGCTGATCAGCCCGTTCGGTTGGAAAAGAAAAGTAAACATTAACTGCAGCTACTGGCTGATATCGTGCCACCGTCCTCTCTCTGCCATTCAGTACGAGCTGAGACCCGTGAAAACCCTGCACACACATACAGGTGTTTTCAGTTATCCTGGCTGAGTCGACCTCTGCTCAGGCTGAAGCTGGGTGCAGCTACAGGCCTTTTTCATGGAAGGACGTGACAGTGGAAAAAGCACAGGTGGAAATAAATAAATGAATGATTGGTGACTTCTGTTTAGCTGCTCCAGGCTCAAGTTTTCATTTATGTAGCCAAGAATCACAAATGGCCATAAATTGTCTGAGGAGACTTTGTCCTGGTCCTGGTTTTTGCATGCAGGCTCACTATCACACTGTCATGCCTCACTGAGACACTGGTCATTGATGTTTTTAGTAACACTCGTCCTTTTCCTGCTGTAAACAGTCTTCTGACAAGCGTCTGTTGTAAAAATAGTGAAGAGCAATCACGCTGAAAAAATAGTGTGTGTGTATTATGGTTGTGTTCCAATAAGAGCAGATCCGTGGACATAAATTTCAATATTATATCCCATTAACACAATAACATCTTTTAAACCAGCGATGGAAAGTAATGTAGTAAGTTAGTATAATTTTGAGGTATTTGTACGTAAATATGTATATCTGATTTATGCTACCTTATACTTCTACTCCCCTACATTTCAGAAGGAAGTATTGTACTTTTTACTTCATCACATTTATTCAAATTTTCTAGTTACTGGCTTTGATTTTACATATAAAATATGATCAGCTTTTTAAATATGATGCATTTTGTAGATTAAAGGCCCCACACAGTGGTGTTTTGCTGCTGGTTCGGTTAAGGTGTTGGATAAAACCCGATGACCTCATTACATCCACCCATCAATCAGCTTCAGCTTTTAGTGGCATGAACAGAGCTAAGATTCTTTTGTTGGCTACTTGTTGGCTAACTTTAGCATAAATACCACATTTGCTGCTTGATCAACATGTGACCAGCAAACACTCATAGCACAGATGTTCATCTGTGCGCTGTAATACCTGGATACAACTGAGAAATGCCACAATTTTCTGCATTTTACAGCTGTGAAGAGACAGATGGAACAAAAAAATGTCTTGAGACATGAACTGCGTCGTGAACATCAGCGTTATCAAGTGGATAAGGAGTGATTTCACTCACACTGTTTCTTCAAACAATGGTGACAAAATGGCTGCTTTGCAATAACATGAGTCTTGTTAGGACAAGTGAGTCATGCATCACATTGAAAATGTAATTATTTAAGCATTTGGATGATGGCTCATTCAGAGAGACTGAAAGGGTTCGGCACCTTTCAATGGACATGCTGTTATGTAAGAGTGTTGCTCAGCTGGACTGTGTGTGCAGATTATTACCTGCAGGTCAATATGTGTGAGCAAAAGCATATTCTACGAATTGGAGAAGTTGTTAATCATTAGCTACGACAGCAGATACTGATAGCTGCAGCACTGTGGTTCTGGACAGGATGTTCCTTGCTGCTGGTTAAAGACTGTGGTAGCTATCACATCAGTCTCACAGCTGAAACTCATCATCAGACATCTCATGGTGAGCTTTGTGTTCCTCTGTTTGTTGATCGCACAGTTTGTTTTTTAAATGAGTTTTTATCGTTGTGTGTTTTCACCACAGACCAGAGAACAAAGACATGTCTCCCAACATGTTCAGATCTCTTCACATAGTGAGAGTAAACATAAATACAGGCAGGAAAAACTCTGCAGCTGCAGTCATTTACATTTGACCCTCAGGGTCATGAGACACAATCAGATGCTCCGATGTGTGGAACTTCTCATGACTATAGTTTTGATGTGCTGCATGTCTGAGTGCGTGTCCCTCCCTCCCTCACTATGTTGCACACATCCGCTTTGCTGAAACCACAGGCTCTGGTCAGGCGAAATGCAGCACGGACGAAGCAGAAATGAAAGTCCAAGTCAGTTTTTATTCTCATTCAGACAGTTTCAGGAATCACGTGAAAACCTCGCTGTGTGCAGATGTCTGTGATGTGGCTGTCAAGGCTGAAGACTCCAAGTCTGAAAAATCTAAGGGTGTGGAGTTTGAAGCCTGCTCCTCGCCTCTGCTTGAGGCTGACGGCTAGGGGCTACATAGCATAAGATTAAGTTTAAGATTAAGATTAAGACACCCTTTATTAGTCACACACAACACAACACGCACACACGCCATGCTTCGGTGAAATTATTCTTCTGCTTTTAACCCATCCTGGTCAGTCCTTCCTCCGCGGCAGACCAGGAACGGTGGGCTGCCAGCCGACAGCGGCGCCCGGGGACCCAGTTTTCTTTGTTGTCACCATTGGTCAGGTGGTGATCTTCATGCATGTTTTTAGGAGGATACCCCAGGTGAACACAGGGAGAACATGCAAACTCCACACAGAAAGGCCCCTTTCCTCAAGCAGCAGGCACCGAAGGCATGGTGGAGGACACGCCCCCCAGCGCCCACAACACCCCAGGTGGGAATCGAACCTGGGACCTTCTAGCTGAGGTGACAGTGTTACCACTGTGTCACTGTGCCAGCATAACACACCTGAAATCCAGCTGGCAGTCGAGTTGCATTGTGGGTAAAGACAATAAAAGACAACAAAGACAGTATCTCTGGGTCTGGATCAATTATACATATATATGTAATTATATGTATAAACAAACTGTAAAACAGATACCTTTACTAATTTTACTCGAACATGGACTTTCTGAACAGTGCAACAAGTAACTTACATGAAACATGGATGACTGACGTTGAGCAACGCAGGTGTTCAGATCTCAAAAAAGACTGATGCTGCATGCATGAAGAGTTTTATTCCAAAATGAGATATATATGTTTATTTTGCAAGTTTTAGCAAATTCTGTTCTTTGTAATTACAGTTGAGGCGAGTTCATTTATACAGCACATTCCACACACAAAGGCTACTCAAAGCGCTTTTCATAAAACAGAAAGGCAAAAATATACGAAACTAATAAAACAGTTAAGAAGAAAAAGCAAAAGAAACATTCATAAGTGCATAAAGAAAACAGCAAATGAAATATAAAGAAAGTCAGAGTCAAAATAAAGGTCATATAGGTTTTCTTACTACTGATCATTCATGCTCAAAAGATTTGGTGACTAAAAATGTAAAATTGTAATTGTAAGATTCAGACAGAAGCAGACAGGATTGGGTGTGGACCAATACTTGTGGTTAAAAAAAAAAAACTATTTATGAGACTTAAAATGTAAAAATGCTGTTTTGCTTAATGCCGCACACATGCTATCTGACTCACCGTATCTCTGCTTCTCTCCCTTATGTTCCAATGCTGAGGTGTCTTTCCATAAAGCTTACTCAATACATGACAAAAAACAAACACAGCAAACGAGAAAAACCTCATGTAACTTACAGTCATTGGTGACTCATCCTTTCAGATCCTGTTTAATCCTCACTAACACGGGAGAAGCGTTGTAACGAGATCCATCAGTGAATCTGATGCTGTAAATGATGCCTGCTCTCATATTACAGAGATGGATAAAGTCAGAGAGACTGGAGGAGACAAGGCTCATTGAACAGCAGTGACTCACACTCTTATAGTTGGTTGGTATAGTTGGTTTTAGTCTCTGCTGTCAGGGTTGAATCATAGAAGAGTTGTATTGACTTCAATTCTGATGAAGCTGCAATACAAGCAGAAAAACAAACTTAAACTATTTGAAAGGGTTTGAAGAATTTGATAATGTCCCGTCGGTACATCAAGGAAGTAAAACCCCTCCACATGAAGACTATGCTGTTACATACACATGCTTCAGCCCACAAGTGTCTTCAGTTTGGACAGGAAAGTGTGTTTTTGTGCGCGTGTGTCTGTCATCAGGTTCCACCCTCCGGCAGGTAAAAGGCTTGAGTGTTTGCACGTTTGCAGAAATTTCTGTTTTGTGAGCTGGTACAGACAAGACAACTGTTTTCAGAGATTCAGTCATTCATGGATGGTTAACAGAGGGTTACTGTGTCAACGTCAGGACAAACTGTTGTCTTGTTACTGAGCAGCAGACACTAGTTACATATGCTTTGTCTTCGTTGAGTTTATGGAAACAGCGATTAAACACAAACACAGAAACAAAATCCAGTTTCCCTTCAAGGCCTTGTAAATGAAATACTGGTTCTTGTATCTGGTAGGTTAGAAAAAAGACTTGTGCTGTGTATTTCAGGCATGTTAAAGAGGATTTAATTCACAAAAGATGAAAAAAATTACAATATATATATATTTTTTTAATTCTTCTTGGACAAGGCATCAAGCAAAGCAAGCAGCAACTGCCCTCATCATATTTATATCCAGTAATTATGCCTTCATGGTACTTTTTATTGGTAGTGGCATCGTCCATTCAAATTGGCCTCATGTGCATAAAGGATTCACAGGAAATGATCCAATCCGAGAAATTTTTCGCTCCTTCACATTAAAAGCATTGCAAAACATAGGGTGGCTGTCATTGTGAACCAGCCACAAGAGACAGACAATGGCCATTTTTAACATTTTTTTTTCACCAAATCAATTTAACTTTTGCATGGGAGTCATGGAACAAGAAGGAGCAGCTTACATTTTCTATACCCCTACAATCCTTTGTGTTGAATCAGATTACCACACAGCAAACCTGGGGCTGTATGCTGTTTCAGCATTCGACTATTACACACAATGCTTAGAGAACTGGAAGAACTGGGGTCGCTTGTTCTAGCCCTCGGGCCTCCGAGCAGGTTAATGGTCTTGAAGGTGAGGGTGTGAGCATGCCTGACTTAAAATTTTTATGTGAAATGCGCATTTCAGTCCCTGCAGGCCTTCTTTAGAGTATGAGTTCTCTGTAATGGTTAGACAAATCACCACTACAGCTGAAGGCTCATTATATACAGTGGTTATATACTCTAGTCTAAAAGGATCAGTGCCAGCAACACTCTTGTAAGATTAGTATCACCACGGTGACTGATTCAGTATGTCCGATCTATAATTATGGATCTGTGAGTGTTAGAAGCATCCCTACCAGCTGTATTCTATAGTATAAAAACTTCCTTTAGAGTGGATTGTTTCTTTAAGGCAACAAGTAAATTTCAACCTTCGCTGCCATTAGAATTCCTCCTCGTGCAGGAAATTCCTCAGACACCACCTACCAAACCACCTACTGTAACCACCACGATGAATGTCAGTGTTTGCATCTGTGGTCTTCCCACTCTCCTGAAAGCTATGCAATTATCCATGATGGGCCTTCCACCACGGTTATCACATATGTTTTTGGAATGTAACTTGGAGACAGAGAAGGAGGGAAATAGAGACAGACAGATTTTCATATCTTGAAATTCATTGTCAGCTTTAAAACATGTGACTCTTTAAGGATGTGTCATTCTGTTTAGGTGTAGGCTTAAAAGTTCCCTTTTTGATAAAGGTTACAGTTTGGGCTGGCTCAGGCTCGCCTTAGACCAGGCCCTAGTTATGCTGCTATAGGCTTAGACTGCCTGGGAACTTCCCATGATACACTGAGTTCCTCTCTCTGCAGATGGCCGCCCACCCTGAGGCTGGTTCTGTTCGAGGTTTCTGTCTGTTAAAGGGAAGGTTTTCCTCACTGCTGTTGCCAAATGCTTGCTCACAGGGGAATTATCTAAACCTGCTCTGTCTAGAAAGTGTCACAAGATAACTTTTGTTGTGATTTGGCAATATAGAAATAAAACTGAACTGAAACTGAATTGCTCAGTAACAATCAACCATTTTAAATTGACCTGATTATCACATTTTCATAGGAAAGAAACAGATTAATGTTATATTTAACAACCTCTGAAATGATTTGAACTCAAATGATTATTATGAAATGTTATTTTATCATTCTTAGTTGTCCCCACTAACCCTCCCCTGCTTTTGAGCAAGCTCAACAGTTTAGCCAGTGAGCATGTGTTAGCTAAACTTACAACAATGGAGTCATTCTGTATCAACAAACTAGAGGCTAACAAACTAAACTCTCCTTTTATTTAGTACAGGAAGGCTGCACATGCTATGTCTAATTAGCTAGGCTGGGTTGTGAGCGTAGCTTATTACTCAGCATCAAAGTGAGGACAGCAGCAGCTAACATTAGCTAATTAATTCACAGCTACCTCAGCTACATCTTGATTATGAAGATGAGAAAAAGAGAAACACAGATTTTCATGATACTAGATATTAATGCTAACACTGGTGCTTCACTTTGATGCTAAATAATAAATCAAATCTCACAATACAGCCAAGACAGCTAGCTAGTTACATTGTTTTTGCTCTTGCTAACAGAAGCTAGCTGGCCTCTATTGCTACTACTGTCATGATGTGACATCATGAGAAAACTATGAAAAATTACATGAAAAAAAAACTTTTGAAAAGAGGCATTTTGTCTATGCTATGCAAGTTTTAATGATTTGAAAAATGATTTCCCTTCACATTCGGCTTTTTCATCGAAACTGAATTTAATACACATGAGCAAAAACGTGATCCTTTAATCGAACAATGGAGGCAGTTTGAGTGGAACATAATGCCGGTGCATTGTGCCAAGTGTTTTCATTCGTGTCTTTGTTCTTGCTGTTGTCTGTGATACGCGCTCACATGGGAATAACATGCACACACAAAAAAGCCCCACCCCCGGCTCCTGAGACACCTGGGGTCAGGTGAAACTATCCCAACACACAACTGCTCTATGTCCTCTGTGTGTGAAGAGGTTTAGTATGAATGTTGAATATAAGGGTGTGGGTGGTTTGCTTCAATGGAACTTAATCAGAGTTTATTTTTTTTTACATTCTGGCCATCGCTCGTATCACTTGCACATCCACTCAAAGAAGATATGGACACAGAGTTAATCTACCATTTCAACTGATGCCTGTAAGCCTTCATGTGGCAGTGACAAAGCAAACAGTGGAGGTAATGTGATGCACAGCTCATTCATAGTGCTCTGGTCATATGACATCACACTGCATCCTCAGTATACTTTGAACTGCCAGTCTCTAAAACTGCTTTGAATACACATTGACCAGTTTGAATAAGATGACCAGATCAACCGCTCTGTGACATATCACCGGCCATGTCTGTTTTTTTCTTCACAGGCCTGACATTCATATCCAAATACTGCAAAACAGACCTTTAAACGGCCACAGCTGAATGAATCTGCTGTTTACACATGCACGTGCTCAACAACTCAGGTGTGTGAAAGGGCTGAAATGGAAACAGGTGAGAGTGACTTGCTAAAGCTAGCCTTTAGCCTGTGGAGCTATTTAGCCTTTTACATGGACTCATGAATGGACTGCAAATTTAACAACAAACATTTACATTATACTTTCACATTTTATTTTATGTTGGGAGAAAAAGGTTATCTTTTCAGATAATCAGAGAAGATGTTTGTCCTTGAATCTAATTTCTAGGCTGTTATTCCTGTTAGCAGGAGTATAGCTTTTTAAATATCAAAATAATCATCCTTTTTCCAATTTCACACATGTCTATGAATATCAGGTATGTGAACATGAACAAAAGTCTTTTCAAATGTTTCCTGGTAACATATTTCATATTCCTGTCCTGTGAGTAATGCTGCTTATTGGTGACAAAGCCATGAGACAGCGGAGAGATGGTAACAGTACATACCGTTTGTAGCGCTGTGATGCCAGGCAAACAGTGATGGAGAGCGAGGGAGAGGAAAGTTTAGTTACCAGACATGAATGTGTTGTTTCAAAGACAAAACAAAGATTAAGAAACAAACAGATGAGTGTTAAAAAAGCAAAGCCACATGTGGTTATCCGCTGGTCCACCTGCCCTCTTGGTGACCTTCTGCAACTGTATCTGCCTGAGTCCATATCAGAAATTTGAAACTGCCCTGAGAATAACAGAGCAGAAAGGCAGCGCATGCTTTTCAAGAAAATGCTGACTCCATGGGAACATGGGTAATGCTAGAGAGAAGCCAGGCCTATTCGTCGCCTGCCATAATGCTATGTTGTAAAATGCTAATGTATCTTCCTGTTGAGGTGCTGCCTGCCCTTGACTGAGATCTGTCGACTCTGGTATGTTGGCATGGAGGTCATGGAGGCTGAGGTGACTGCAGCCTGCAGGGCAGACAGGTGCCTGGACAAGTACCTGGAAAGTTGGCAGGGTCTCTTTTCTCTAAAATTTCATTGACTGGCAGCTAATAAAATCCACATAAAAACAGTTCCTGTCACCATAATAAAGTTTAAGTTGCATAACATCTACCATGCGTGAACTAGACGGCTGCTGCACCATTAAGGATGTTTGTTGGTCATATGGTTCAGTTAGAGTAACCAGAAGAGTCAAAACAATTAGCAACAGTCCTGAATTTTGTTGTGCTAAATTGTTCCAGAGATTAGACTAAACTCGAGTTTTTGTGAGTTCAAAATAAAACATTAAATACTGATCATTGTGATGAGTCGTCCTTCATTGTTGCCCACAGATGGGCACTCTCCCGGCTCTCCACTGGCTACAAAAGCCGTATGGTTTCTGGCTGTTGTAGTTTATTTTTGGTGGTGCTTCAGGCAGGCAGACATGGAGGAGTCCTCACAGATGTGATCGGCACCGCACTGATGACATTAATAGATTGAAATGAATTCTATGTAGCAGATAATGACTTACATACTGTTGCATACAACACAGTCATTGTGTTTTCCTAATGACAGACAGCTGACTTCATGAACAAAAATATCCAATTTTAGCACTGACTCTTGACTTTCACGTGATTTACTGTTGACAGTTAATGCTGCTTTTTATTTCAGTCCCTTGTGTAAAATTACAGAAACCTGGGGGGTTTTTTTTGGATAAATTACCTGAGCGGAACAAACAGTAAGTTTAAGTTTTGCATTTTAATTTTCTTTTAAACTCCTCTCTATGCTGAAAGAGTCCAAAAGATTTCCCCAGAAACTGACCTTCTATACTGAACACAAGTGCTGGTGTAAAACCAGTGAGGCATAAAACGTTACATACAGGTGCCATAACATCTGGTTACTGGCACTGGCCAATTACCGGTAAGTGAGGCTGTGTATTAAATTAATTTGCGTTGCACAGCCCCTCCTTAGTGTCTGTGTTCAGTGAGGACAGTGAACTTCAGCAGGTTTACAGAAACCTTTCCGGCTCTGGTTCTCAGGAAACAGAAACACACAGGAACCGTGGAGTCAATGTTCCTCTGATTGACTGCTGGTGGAGTGAATCACAGGAAGAAGTACAGCACTCTAAGTTTGAAAAGTCTCTTTTTTATTACATCTTGTTTTTACTCAGAAACGAAATTTAAGTTACCGTAAATGTGGTTGTGTGTTGCCTTCAGGATGTGCTTCCTTGCTCACTTCCCTTTTCTGTGGTTTTTGTTTCATGAATGTTACAACTGACTGAATTCTCACACGGGATTGGCTTCCCTTCGGTTTCGAAGCTCTGATGAAGTGATGAGGGTAAAGCTGCAGATAAAAATGATGTTTGAAAAAAATGATGAAAAATTCTGTCCTTTATTTATCCATAATTGACTTTGATATAGCCAAATTTGATGTATTGCGCCTCAATTTTTGTCTGTGCAGATTTTGACCCAAAACACACGTCAGTATTCAGGTATGTGGCGATGAATGGAATTCCCTTTGTGGTGATTTTTGGAATTCAGCTGCAACACGTCTTTCCCGAAAAAATGTCCTTTGGATAAAACACAGACCTCGCTGTCAACAGTTTTTATTAGAACTGCTTTCCAGGAAACAGACCTACTGAAAACTGGATTATCCTGGGTGACCTGGACATATTTCTTTGTTACAGATAAACTTTGTCTCAGTCAGATAAGCAATGCAACAGAGGAAATGTACATAGGATGGCTAGTTGAGGCTAATACTCAACAAACACTGAGTGGAAACACAGGTGCTTAAATACTGTGGCAGCAGGTGAGTCTTGATTGTCTGATTGTGAGCAGGTGTGCTCAGGAGAGGAGGAGGCCAGACCAACCTGTCGACCACGCCCTAACATGGGAGAGACAGACAGGAGACAGAGGGACAGGGGAACACAAAGACACAATAGGAAAACTGCAGATCCAAACAAAGGCACATTGACTAAGTTTACATGCAGTCAAATAACCCTTTCATAACCGGAATATCAGCAATAACCTGGTTGTGCACGGCCATGTAAACACCAATAACCCTTTTGAAAAACCCAAATATGACCCGGGGGTTACTCCTTTTCTAACCCGAATATTTGGTCATGTATACGCCTATCAGGATATTCCCATCGAACGGAACATTAATTTGTGTTCTGCAAATGTTCTATTCACAAGGAATCTTGGTCTTTTGAGTGCAGGAACTTCTTGTTGAAAACATGGCGAGACGGAGGACACCACACTTTTGGAGCGAGGAGGAGACAAGTCACCTCGTAAGTGTGGTGAAAGACATGAATACTACGTCTTTTGTAGACGGTAGAAAATACCGGGATAGCGAGTTATACAAGAAGGTGAGCGAAAAGTTACGCGAAGCAGGGTTTGAAACAACGCGCGTTGCATCATGACGTTCTCCGTGCGTCGACACGTTGTCCGTGCGTCGCTGTTTTGATCGGGACATCCCAACTGATTACAATTACCATGTATACAGGAATAACCCTGTTTGCTCACGCATGTAAACAGGTTATTCCAAATGTTTCAGAAACCGGAATATTGACCATAACCCGAATATTGGCTGCATGTAAACGTACTAGCATCGTATCAGGGACTAAAATCTGCTCCTGCTTCCTTCTCAACTTATTCTACCTTAAGAACAACAGTGTCACATATTTCAGCCAGTGCCCTAAAACTACATTATTTACATTCAAGTGACAAAGCAGTGATGTGACAGAGGGAAAGAAGCGGTCAGGTGACATACTGTGTGTTACAGAGTGACAGACTGGAGTGTATGGATTGTTCCCACCCTGTTTTGAACCACAAACCAACATTTTGTTTCTTTCAAGCATGACCACCATCTTTCCCAAACCCTAACCATGTGTTTAATACTGTGAACTGCAAACTATGAATCCAACTATGGTTTCTGCCCCTACAACTAACCAAACCTTAATCACAGCATCCTCTCATCATAACACAGATTATTTTTCAGCAGTGGGTTGAAGCAGTTTTTGGGTGCAATTTTGTTGTTAAATTTGAAGGATTTGAATCTGAATGGCTAAAAAGCAGATGCTGTGAGTGAGAAAATATGTTTTTTAGTAACAGTAACAGGAAAAAGTTGGAGCAACAACAGCAAAGTATGTCTTCCACATCTAATATAATTCTTCCCGATGGTCAGTAAACACATCACAAGGCAGGCACCATACACGTACTGTAAGTGATAGATTATTAAGCGCCCAGTTTGGTCGTGCGTCGGCCCAGACTTTGTGGCTCGGCCAGCAACCCAGCGAGGAGCCAGGCGGTCTAATCAGAAGAACAGAGCACTCAGATTGTGTTTTAGAGATTAGAGGAAGAGATGAGAGGAGCAGCGTGACTGGACCACAGCGTGAAACACCGCTGGAACAGCATCAAGGTCCTTTTGTCAAGAGCCACAAACACAACAGAGCTGTATACACACCGAGCGCACATGTACGTACACACACACAGGAAAACCTTCCCAACGCAGACACACACAACTGTGCTGGGGCACTCAAACTCACATTCTCAAACAATTTCAAATCAAACCGCCGCCTCTAATGGGCCACTTCCTTTGCAGTAAAACCAAAGACTCTCTCTGGCTGTTATCAACATTTTTAAGGGTGTGTCTGTACAGAGTGCATCTATGGAAGGACATCACAGGAGGAGATACGCTGCCTTCATGTTCACAGTATCACAGAACGCCACGCTCAGTCTCAAGATTATGTTTCTGCCGTTAACATTAATTTCATCGTTACTGTGACGTAATGGCATTAGTTTAGAGCTTTATAAGAGTGCACTCATTGTGAGACCATTATGAGACCATAAAGTACGGTGTTCCCATTCGACATTCAAAACTTCACTTCACTCTGTATATTTAGGAAGAGGCCCGTGCAGCTATGGTGAAGAATGTATACCACGGCCACAGGAAACATTAATTCCTGATTGGTGCTGCCGTTGGTGCTCTCATAACTCCTATCAGGACACTTTAAAGAGTAGCACAACATTTTGTGAAATGCCACAGATTTAACAAACAGGACCTAACGCTAATTAGACAGAGCCAGGCTAGCTGTTTCCCCCCGTTTTCAGTCTTTATGCTAAGCTAGGCTAACTGTCTGCTGGTTGTAGTCATATTATTAGTGAACAGATATGAGAGAGGTACAATCTTCTCATTTAACCTTCAACGGGGAAAAGATTAATCATTGTGATGCATTCACTGGTTCACTTATTCTTAGATGATTAATCTTCATGTAAAGAAGGATGGAGCTCGAAAAACGCAGTAGCAAACGCTAACCACTCAAGCTAAATAGAAATGCTTTAAAGCTCTAAAGTTAAAGGTAGGTAATCTGTTTTCGAAGCGTCCATTTCACGTGGCCTGAATGAAATGATTGTCCTCCACAAGACAGATGCTGCGTATTGCTTACGTTATAGTGAGCTAGTTGCACAAGAACCACAGAGAAAGTGCAGCTTTCCCGACACTAACATGCTAGCTCGACAACTGTGAGTACTATCAGTGTGTTGGCTCATCCCTCATCGCTTTCTGACTTCAGCATTTCTCAGAAACAAGTCCACTGGTTCCCACTGAAGACGTAATTCTTCAAAAATCAGGTCACAAATACGTAGTTTGACTTAAATAGAAATTTAGTTTGTATCAAATGTAACTGATGAAGGATTAAATACTGTATTTGTTGGGGAATAATAGATGCTTTTCACTCAATAGAGCCTATAGCACAGACAAATAAGCTATATCAGGCTTTGAAAACATTACTTTGGCAGTACCATCAATTCATTGCTGGGTTTGGTCAGAGGATTTGCTGACAAGTATCACTACACTCAGGAGAGAAAAGGGTGAATGCTGCACACTTTTGAACTTTTGCCGCTCTCTGTCATTGCATTATGAGGGCCGTTCAAGGATAGAGGTGAATCCCAGACATATAAACGAAAGCTGTGCAGAGCAAACACTCTTATGAAATATGGAGAGGAGGACGCACGAGCACCGACTGAGAGGATGGCCCACAGTGCCGCCTGATATGTTTGTATCTGACCCTCGCTTGTTTGGACGAGCTACAGCGATGCCTATAAAAGGGAAAAGGAATCACTCTCTCTCTTCTCTGCCTCTCTCTCTGCAGACCAGCCAGTGCCAGAGAAGCCTTTGTCTCCTCTTCCATTTGTTTGAGATGGCTGCTAAACAGAGATTTAAAACACAAAGCTAAAAATGAACAGATCATAACATTATTATATGCTGTTTGCTTTATTTCAAACACTTGTGAGCAGGCGAAAACATTAGCTCATTAACCTTGAAGAGCTGTTCTTGACTCAGTACAACAAAGCATGGTGAAAATGAAGGTCATATTATCACCTTTAAAGTTACAGTCAGATATTTGCTTCTTTTAGCTCTGTTGTTGGTCTCCACCACTGCCTGAGGGAAATGCTAGATTTAGCTACTACACAGCCACTGTGTTTGTTAGCTTGTCTGCAACTTAGCCTGTGGTTTGGTGCTGGACAGATGGTGTCCGGTGGGATTTTAGAGCTCTATCAGTAAGAACAGCTGGCTGCTGCAACCAAAAATGCTGCTATGAGTGTGGGGAGAGTTGACCAAAAGAGTCTGAGGAAATCTAAACAATGAGCTCAACAGTTTTTCTTATTTGAATGGAGAGTCTCTAGAGGAAGTCTCAATTCTCACTCTCACACTGGTCACGTACGAATGCTTGGTCAGGACCTCTTGCTGTCACTTTTAAGGCACTGGGTTCACCTTTAGCATAATTTTTTAAGCTGCAGGGCTCAACGGTCAAGCAAACGGTTGCACTTTGGTAAGCTTTAGGCACCAAACCTACTTGGTTAAGTTTAGCAAAAGATCATGGTTTGGATTAAAATAAGTATGTTAGTTTCATACATTAAGTTACATATTTTAATTCACTAACAAAAAAAAAATTCAGCCTTCACTTTTGGCTTCACGCAGGGCATGAACCTCAGGCTCCCGGGTCTCCACCTCACCTTCCTCCAGATATGGACTTTTCTCACTCTTTATACTGTGTCATTTGACAGGTGGAGAACAGGCTGTCTTACGCTTAAAACTGACTTGAACTAGTGAAATTTTGTCTTAAAATACCGTTTGTAGCACAAAAATGTGCACTTGAAATATATTTTTTTTAATAATTACTTTGAGTGACTCCCTTTATCCCAGTCTTTCTCTGTTTTTACACCTAGGCGGCACAATATTTACAATAAACTGCAAAAAACTACAGTACGGTACGGTACAGTACCAGCAGGAGACACAAGTTTTGGATATATGGGGACATGCAACATGGTTTCATAGTTTGGTAGAGACACATTTTCACAAAGTGAGCCTTCCTATGTGCTGCTGGGAACTTCACACACCACTGCCTGTCACTGTTTGTGGTGACCCTGGTGAGAAACGCTTCTGGTTTCCTTAATAGTAACTGCAGCCTCCATGACAGAATGTGCTGCATGTGAGCTGCACAGACAAGAAGCAATTCCTGTGAAAATGCCATGTAGGACACACAACGCTGTGAGTTATAATAGTAATAATGATAAACTTTATTTGTATAGCACCTTTCATGCATTACAAGAAAGAAATCAAATGGTGGACAATGAGCGTAAGAAGCACGGCATCTTGTTCCTGAGAGATTTCATCTGTGTTATTGAATACCCACGAGGTTTAGCAGGCAGGTTAAAGACAAAGAGGACAAAACCAGGACAGCAGAACACAGGAGCTGCACCGCTGCATGTTTTTTTTAATGATTTACATTGTGGGGACCTGCCCTTTGTTCTCATAAGGAAGGTGAGTCCCCACAATGTGACTGTGTAAACAGATTAAAGAATACATGGTACACACACATGTGTATATATATGTGTGTGTGTGTTTCCTAGACCCTGACATCCATTTTTAAAATTACTTTTACAATAATAATAATAACTTTAGAATTACCCCAGGTGTGTATTTACCCTGGTTGTGGTCAGACCCAGCTCCTGTGTATTTTTTTTCTCTTTTTCCTCAAACTGAACACATTATTTTACACATTTTTGCACGTGGGTGATGGAGATTTTGATGCATGATTGCTCGAATCCCGCTGTGGACACTGGTGGCGTGTCCTCCACCATGCCTTCGGTGCATGCTGCTCGAGGGAAGGGGCCTTTCTGTGTGGAGTTTGCATGTTCTCCCTGTGCTCACCTGGGGGATCCTCCATAAAATATACTAAAACATGCAAGAAGATCACCACCTGACCAGTGGTGACGAAGGAGAACTGGGTCCCCGGGTGCCGCTGTTGGCTGGCAGCCCACCGCTCCTGGTCTGCCGCAGAGGAACGACATTCCAGGATGGGATAAATGCGGAGAAAATAATATCACTTGCATGGTGTGTACAGTTCCCTCCCTGTAACTCTGTGTGCTGTGATAAACAAAGTTGACTTCTTCTTCTTCTTCTTCTTCTTCTTCTTCTTCTTCTACATAAGATCCTTGTTTCATATTTTGAAATGTGGCGTCTGTATTACTGTTCCTCTCTGTGTACTTTCTTCTATGCGCTCCAGTGAATCGTTAATTGTGTGTTGAGGTTTTTCTGTTGTTTATCACCCTGGGCCCTTTTGAATGGTTAACCACACCTGCCATCACAGAGCTTGCCAGCCTATTGGTGCGCACGGTGTATAATATGGGTGTGGTTTCCACTGTTCAAACATTTCGGCCTTTGAGTCAATTCAAAGAAGAAGAATTCACATGAAAGCTATAACCTCAGGCTTGATATTAGCTGAACTCTTTCACGTCAGACAATAGATGAGGGTTGAGCTCATCAGTCTCTTCTTGGACTTGGAACCTTGATGTGAAACAGATGTGTTAGAGTAGACTGTACGTGTTCCTACTTTACATTTGCTCTTAGAATAATTTTAATGCAATTACATGTAATTGTTATTTCGTTTCTCTATTGCATCACCTTGCTTCCCCTCCAATAGTTTGTTTCAGAAAGCCGCCTCGGTCTCTTCTTATCAGGGCTAAAAGATTATCTAACACTGGTTTTAACAGACCAGAGATAGCGATTCAAAAATGATGAGTTTCCCCTCATATGATCTGTGAAGGAAGTTTAAAAGCAGAAAATAAGCTGAAAGTAAAAAGCAAGCATTGTCAGCCTTAAGCACACGCGCTGAAAGCTGTCAATAAACCCACATGTAGTAAGTGCTATGATTAAGTCTGCTGAAGATGCTGACTTTGACACAGTGACAGACTGCAAGACTCCTTTTCACTGAGATCGGGGGGCTTTTTATGAGTTGCAGACGCTGAAGTTGGAAATGGTGTAAACCTTTAAATGTAGGTTAAAGAAACATGTGAACCACAAACAGGAAAGAAAGCACTTTTGCAGTGTGCAGATGCATTGAAGGTACAGTGCATTCCTGAAGTTTCCAAACTGGCTCTGTAGTTGGTTCACTTCTTGCCGAAGTTAAGCGATTGCATCTCTGTTCTAATGCACCTGAGCATGCACAACAATAATTCATAAGGCTTGACAATAGGACGTCTGTACATGCGCTGTTTATCGACAGCAAAGTATTTGCTGCAGTGTTTTGATGTTATCATCATTTCAAGATTTTACAGTCTTTCAGGAAGCTTTGAACTCGGAGGTACTAATGGCTGACAACAATGCCGTCAGTCTCCAGTGAGGGACTTTCTGTTAAAAGCTGTTCAGGCAGTGACAATGTGAGTCAGTACAGTCGATCCAGCCTTTATATCACCTTGCCCTTACAGTTTTTTGTGGCCAGTATAGTCCCCATAAAGAAAATTTGCATATCAGACTGTACAATCTGCAGGCAAGCTGACCGGCCTGACTTTGTGTAGAGGAAGTGAGTGTCATTCAGTTGCAGTCGTGCAGTTAAAAGAGAGCGCTTTCACATGTGCAGCTTTTACTGTTACAGTGGTGCAATTTAAGCACTAAGTCAGTTGCTCAAGTAGGCCCTGTTTCCTGTCTTACAGCATCAATGCCACTGAGCGCTGGTGAATCAGATCAAGAGAGAGGAGAGGTTGGACTGCGGCTATGGTAACCTCAATTGACCAGAATTCACTGCGGCAACAAGACACGCTGCATTTTCAAGTGAAACTCTCACTTTCTCCTTTGTCAGGCTCTCATGTGTGACCACCAAATTCCAGCAGGGTTATATGGGTTCTCTGAGGGCTGTCCAGAGGCATTCTGGGAAATGTGGGAAATAGCCATCAGTGCAGATAAACCAGAAATTGTAAACACTTGGTCCCAAAAAGAATTCCTGGAATGCGTTCACCATCACAGATAAGAATACCAGAGAGTGGACGCACGATATCATCAGTTTCACACAAATACCTTCAAAGATGTCCGCTGCAGTCCGCTTTCCTGCTTCCTGTTCTCAACACATGACAGCTACTGCATTATAAGTACACACGCTCACTTTACACGAATGAAATCTGATTCACAAAGGGGGCCACATTTTATTCTATAAGTGTTAATGTGTGTTTATAAATGTTAATAGTTCACTCCCTCTACTGGACTACAACAAACACAATGACAAGAGATTATGAATGATTATACTCAACATTTCTATTTTTCTATTGTTAAGTTGTACAATTTTGCACACATATTATTTTATTTCACTTTTTATTGGAGCATTTTATGTCCGTATTTGATAAATACAGATGAAGGTGACAAGGAAACAATTAAGGGAGAGAGAGAGGAAACAAAAGCATCCAACCAGATTTGAGAACGAGATGTTGTGGTCACTGAACTTCAGCCGTCAGGGGCGGGGCTTGAGGACAGGCAAGCCAGGCAGTTGCTTGGAGCCCCCGGTCACTAGGGGGGCCCCGGCCACTTATTTACAACAATGATTATTGATAGGCCGGGGACCTCTGTTGGTCCCTGGACCTCACTTTGAGAACCACTATTTTTTCAGTGTTCATCTCAAATGTCACAGAAATTGTGCATTTACGTGTGCAAAAAACAAATTTTGGTGGCGTGCATAGGTGGGGTGGGGGCCCCAGGGATTTCTTGTTTGGAGCCTCAAGAGACCCGAGCAACGCCACTGTCAGCCGTGCCAGGCAGATAATGTAAATATATGCAAACATTTTCGAAGCTGAACTGGAATTAGTAAATAAAAATATTTCTGAAATACTGAAAAGCTCATTTTAGCCATATTTGTACAGACTTGGGCACCGACAGATCCGCTGCTTACTGTAAAACCAAAGCATTTTCCCACTTCTGCAGGATGTGTGGAAACCAGAACATGTAAAATCTGCTATATGATTCATATTTTAGTAGGTTCACTGTAAGAATAAATCTTTTTCATATTGGAGATTCACTATCATATATTTTAGAAGCGCCCTCTTCAATTTAAGCCGCTGGCTTCTGTGATGTTCACATGAGAAGTAATTAAGCGTTGAGCAGAGTTGTGTAACATCAGGTGGAAACAGGCCCACAGAAAGCACTTAAGTCATAGGAGCGCCTCACAGGTAAGCATTACAAAGCTCAGTTCAGCAAACATCAAGCTTTTTCAGGTTAATGACAGTGTTAAACGTATTTCTGCATCAGCACAGTGCCTTGACTTGGATCTCTCCCTGCTTTTTTTAAATACTGTGCACAATCATGCATGATATATAGTTTGCAGGTATAAAAGTTTCACTGTTTCTGTGTCTGTCCAGTCGTCCCTGCCGTCATGTGTCATGTTGAACACATCAGGCCAAAACCATGAAAAGCAGCCGCTGACCAAAACAGCACAAAAATATATGTGAACAGGGTCGTCCACATACATTTGGCCATATACAGTGTATTTCCAATTTCCTTACAGTAACATCACCCACTAAGATCCACATATTTCTCTGTAACACTTCAGAAACATGTGGAGTTTGATGGGAGTGATGGAGTCTTTGGCCGTGTGTCACATTAGTGCTCAAAGTCTCACGATTGTGTCTCAGTCTGGATTTTAAGTTGCTTATTTGGTCTGTTTTCTGATATATAATCATGCTACAGACCCCTCGTGGTCGCCTTTATGTATCTGTTCTGAGAAACAGTAAACTGTACGATGTTCAAAGATTTTCTACATTGCCAAAAAAGCCACAGTGAATTATTTATTCCTCCTATGTCCACATAAAAAGAGGCATTTTCAAAAAGCAAGAAGAGAACACCAGCTTCATTTAACATCACCTATCATTCCATCCCATTACGTCGTTAGGGCGGTAGCCATGTTTGTCTGAGTCTTATATTTAGGCTGCAATCAGCCTCCCATTCAAAGCCCATGCTGTGTAACAGAAGTGGTTTGAGGAACTTAATGAGTGGGGCTTGTTGACGAGAGGGTGGAGTGTCCCTCTCAAAAACAAACAGGTTGTGAAGTGCTGCAGTGAAGTGGGAGGTTAGGAGCACTCCTGAATTCCCCACGTCCACGTCAGTGTTTGTTCCCGCGGAGGCCTGAATGAGTCTGTCTGCGCCCACACGGGTTTTGAGTGCAGACACTTCACGAGTGAGTGTGCGCTCCTACGTGTGTTTCTGTGTAATCAAGCGAACATCGTTCTGCCCTGCGCGGATGTGACACGAGGTGAGCTGAGGGGGATTTCCTCCTAAACACAGGCCAGTAAAGTTGTGGTTGCGCTGCTTCTCTGGAAAGGTGATGGGGCTGTCCTGACGGGAAAAAGATCCCCTCGGTTTGCTCAGAGAAACGACACCTGAAGGAGCTCCGGGGCTCTTTTGATTTCACAAACGAGCCTTTTATGCTTTTATTGTGTCTCAGAATCTGTTCCCTTCTGTTTTAGGTTGGCATTATGAAGAGAAACCCAGGGATGATGTAGAAAATGAGCTGGATTTTAAAGAATAGACCTTATGATCTGATTAATCAAATTGTGGAAATATGGGGAACATTTAAAAAGCAAAGCTCTGCCTCATGAGGAATGTCTGTGAAAGATCTTCTTACTCATATCCGTCCTCACTGCTCATCTGTGGTACCCGAAGCTGTTTTGAGCTGCACCAGTCAAACGTGAGCCGTATGAAAGTAAATAATCAGTAAGAAGGAAACTTAATTCAACAGTTTCAAAATGACAAAAGATGCAAAAACATGGCTGCTAAGTGGAAAAACAGCTGACTTTTAAGTTAAGGAGCTTTTTCTAAATGTGCAGTGATTTCTCTTAAATTTTCTGGGAAGTTCAAACTCACCTTTACGATCTCAAACAAGCAGTAATCCTGACCAAAAGCTTACCAACCTTCATCAGAACGGCTTGTTAGAAACTTAATTGTGTTGTTTTCCTAAATTTGTTGATGTTTTCTGTGTCTGAAATGATTTTTTTTGTCATAACACAGCAGCTGATTGACTGCAAAGTCAAGACACCAGACACATCCTGCTGTAGAAATCCTAACTTCCAGGATGTGTGAAGCATTGCATCATATCAAAAGAGTTTCACAATGAAAATCATAAACCCTTCAGATATCGGCGGCTCAGTAAACCGCTGTTTGTCCCACATGAAGCGGAGCAGAACTGTGGCTTTGTGCGCTCGCACTGCTCCGTGTGGCGGCGGACGGCCAAGCTTGTGATGACTGTTTATTCAGCCCCACTCCGACCGAACACTGCCACCATTCATCCCCCGCCAGCACACTGAGCAGCCCAGTGGAAAGCTGGACACACACATACAGCAGACATACAGAGGGACTAAATGTCCCACAGTGTTAGACATCTGTGTGTATATGGAAGTGTTTACGGTCTGTCTGAGGACAACCGAAGACAGCATTAATATTATTATCAAACACTCCTGAGTCTAGTTTTCTGTCACCATTTGAGTTACTGATTGTGTGTATTCACACCTTGACCTTCTAACAGACTGGTGTGTGTTTCCCTTTGTTGCCCAATGCATGCTGGGATATGCTCCATCCTACCTGTGACCTTCAGTAGGTATAATTTGCTGTTGAGAATCACTTAGTTTTTGGCTTTCTCTCTCTCTCTCTCTCTCTCTCTCTCTCTCTCGCTCTCTCTCTGTCACACACACACACACACACACACACACACACACACACACACACACACACACACACACACACACACACACACCAATGGGAGGATGTAGAGAAAAAGTGCGGTTAACTTTGTGATCAAGGTGTTCCGAGAACTGCAGGTATGAACAAGAACAACTGTAAAACCACGACTTAAAAATGTCTTAATTATCCCACAATAATTAAAATGGAATATTTCTTTATATTTGCTCACAATGACATTACTCATTTACATACGGATGACTACACTCGATGCGTGTGACACATACATACATGCACGTGATCACGATGGTAAACAGAACTGTGTCATTTACTGAAACAGCTGAAAGCTTCTTATGGCCTCACAGTAGAAGTGCAACAGCTCCGCCGTGTGGACAGACGTTGTATTGCGCTGATCAGTGGCCGATTCCAGTGTTTTTATCACTGTGAGGTGGTCCTTGAATGATCCTATGGGGCTCCAGTATTAACATTTGTATGATTTTATCATTCTTTGTGGCAACTGAATGAAAAAAGCACTTCTATTCTTATGAGGTACATAAAGTTCATGTTTCAAATCACTGCGTTCGTAATGGATAAACCTGGAGTCCATAGACATGTCAGTAATAGTGAAGAAAAGTCTCCAACATTTACACATTGCAGGAACCCGCAAATATAGACAAGAAACTCCCACTGTGGTATCTTGAAGCCTATAACATACAGAAATATCTGGGGGCTTTAGAGTGACCTCAAATTACATATTATAGTCATATTTGTGTTGGATTCCCCTGAAGCAGTGGGTCAGGTCCTACCATGCGCTCCTAAGATAATTCTGATGGGTCCCAACATTTTTTAAATTGATTAAAAAAAAGAGAAAATCAATGTTTTTCTTTTTTATTTGTCTTTTTCGCCCCTCTGTTTTAAATCATTGTCATTTTCACCTTTCTGGGTCGCTAAAAATGCTTCGGATGAAACAATCTAAAGGGGAGAGATCACGGTTCGGTTGAACTGGTCATGGCTCATGTGCACGCTAAGGTCATGACCTGTGATGAGGGCCACCAGCAATGACAGACCGGCCATCTGGTGCTGGAGCTTTCCACTTCAACCGTTAGTCAAGGTTTTCCTGAAGCAGCTCGACAGAAGACAACAGTTAGCGTTTGTCTAGCTGCGTATTTAACCACAGAGTGCCGTTTGTTGATGTCTCACTTTTATTCTTTGCTGTCTGTAACAACTAAATTTCCCTGGCATGGGATTAATAAAGTTTTTTTTATCTTATCTTATCTTATCTTATCTTAATGAGGGAACAGATCCTACAAAGATTACAAAAGTTGTTTGTGTATTTCTTAAACTGCTGTATTGTCCAACTGGAATTATTAATGTCATTAATATAGACTATTACTATGGAATTATATGAATATGCTAATCTTATATAATAAATATAGTACCAAATATAGTATATTAGTATATATTTATACTAATTACTCATCCAGGTTGAGGATAATGCAAAAGCAGTGGACGGACGTGGATTCAGCCGTGATGCCAGTGCAGTATTGTTCAGTGTTCTTGTTTTCATTCCCAGTCCAAACGTGCTCACGTGTGGATATTTCTTGATTTTAGGGGGTCATAAAGATTGGCACCCACTCATTATGTTAGGATATTTTGCTTTAGAGACAGTGAAAACATCACCCTGTCTCTCCTTCTTCTTCAGATGTCTCTGTCTCCTGCTGCCTCAGGCTCTTAGGTAGATGGATGGGAGATGAAATAGAAGAAGACAGGAGACAGATGGGGAGCACAAGGTGAAGACTTCTACACTTGTATTGACAGTGATGAGAAACTTAAGTAAACAGATTAGCACAGTTGGCTCCGGGATGCGTCCGCCCTCCCCAGCTTCATCTGTCAAATCCTAAAAATCCCGCAGCTGAACCAAACTAATTAGAAGCAAAAGTTTTGGGAGCTCTCCGTATGTGCTGCTGGACCAGAAAGGTGATCAGTGCAAGTGGACACTGATAGATAATTACTGTAATATTCCTGCATGACTCTCCACCCACCCTCCACCTCTCGCATGAAAGCACAACACAACCCATACAGGAACTCCTGTTTACTGTTGTCTACCTGTCCAAGTGCTGCAGATGGAAACTATCTGCTGTATCTGTGGTGGCTGTTACACCTCTCCACCCTTTGCCTGAGATAAATGTTTCTGTGCATCAATTAAACAAAGGAAGGGAGAGCAAGTTAATCCATCTATGTGACTTAAAACAGCACATCTAACCCCAACTATAAAAACACCCAATTCTCCTCTCAGAACAGCTGATACCTGTGAGTTTATTTGTGCCGTGTAATGCAAAAGTTAATATCACATTACCAGTAAAGCTCTGCAGGTATTCTTCATATGTCACATAAACTGTAAGTCACTTCTTCACCTTTGTGCCTGCAGACCATCTGAAAACTGCAACAGGTGCAGGATACTGTATGTAAGCACTTGTGCTGTATTTAAGAAAGTTAATCTGTAAATCAGATTGGGAGCATCCACGCAGACATCCATCTCACTTTGAATCATGTCTTCAAGTGAAAAGCCACTGGACCATATGGACCATCTGTCCAACGGCACCGCCGCCGGCGGTAAAATCACGGCCGTCCTGATGATAAGAGGATAAAGCTTTCAGTCTTTGTGTGTATGTTGGTGCAGTGTGCTCTAATCTTTCCTGCTGTCCTGCTCTGACTCACCCGTGCTATTTGCTGAGGAGCTCAGTTTGGAGACAGAGGACACGCAGAAGCTCTGCTCTGCTTCAGGCTGGGTGTGAAGTGTCTTATTGTTGGAGAGTAAGGAGGAAGATGGCAGCCCTGTACCGATCAGCCCCTCTGGAAAACAAGGAATTAATGGCTCTGTACGGAGGAGAAAGAGACCATTACTTTGTCAGGGATGACGACTGCACCAGTGAGGTGAGGCTTTAACGAGGCAAGACTCCTGCTATCACTCATGGAAAAGATCCACCACATATTTAATGCAGATGACCGCTACTCAGGGCTTATTTGGACCCTCACACACATGTCATTAGACACAGTTCTTCAAAAACCAGATTTTAGTGCCACTTTGGATTTAGGTGCACGATTTTAAACACAGATGTAAAGATGGAGATGAGTTCATTCGGCTCGCCCACATCCTCACCTCAGCTCTTTGACTGAGATCTTCAGGCCTGAAATGCAACCGCAGCTGTTAACGGAAACAGATGCAATGCATGCAGTGGATAGTGTTCGTAACACGTTTCAGCCACAGGGTAATAATCCCGCTGAAGAAAAACACTGTCTGACTGTGAAGCTTTATTATTTCCTGTTAAGTATGAAAAATGACATTATGAGGTATAATTACAGGCATTTTTATGAGCCATTAACGCCTCTCCATCACCAAGGCAGTCCCTTTACAACAACCAGTGAGAGAAAAATTAAAATACAGTGAGCTGCAGCTGTTTATTATGCTGATGACACTGGGTGCATCCGCCAAACATCATAATGTGCACAATGTCCAACCTTTCAGGAGTATGAGCTGGACTCAGAGTGCAGCGAGGAGGGAAGAGCCGACAGCGGCGTTCGCAGGTCTCTGTCTCTGGAAATCTACGGCTTGCAGAGGGAGCAGCACGTTTACTTCTCCAACCAGGAGTACTACAGGAGGCTGGAGGAGCTGAAGAGGGCTCACCTGAGGAACATGGCCGAGCTGGAGAGGATGTACATCAGCCAGGGCCGGGAGGGGCACGGGGAGGAAGATGATGGAGGACTGAGAGGAGGAGAGAACAGAGAGGCCAGACTGTCAATCAGGTCGGGTGAACCATAGATGCTGCACCTGCAAGATGTTTCGTATCAAGCTGCTTTTCCATAGCCAGTATAGTTTCAGCTGTATTTCAGTGTGTGATTGATTAGTCAGTAAGGGTGGGCGATACTGGTATCGATCCGATACCAAGTGAATACAGGGCTTGTATCGCCGATACCGATACTTTTTACTTGAAATGTCATGATCATTGAATAATGATTTTGCCTTTAGTTGGTTGATAGGTCTTTCACTATCATCTCAGCAGTGGTCCTTGTAATGTCCATGGCTCGCCATGAGTTATCTAGGTGAAATAACAAAATGATTAAGATAATTAAGTCTGTAACTGTAATACGCATGTAGCCTAAATAGGAATACTAATGTTCCTTCAACAGTTAACACAAAGGGTTATTATATTCAGCCATATTAATATTTCAGGTTTGTGGTATATATATCTTTATATAAGTGTATATTTGCTGTTTGCGCACCTGTTAGCGCAGCTTCTCTCCAAGTCTGTCTGGGCAGACTATCCCATGATTTACAGATGGTTTTCACTCAAAATAATGTTTGTTTGTTTTTTTAGGCGGAGATAAAAATTAAAAATTTCTACTGTGTTCAAGATGAATTTAGATGAAGATGAATTTTTTTTCTCCAAACTAAGTGTTGTAGTATAATCAGGAGGAGGCCATTGATGTGTGAGGGGATTTTTGAGGCACTACACTCCACCGAAGCAAAGTTATTGAATATTATTCCCAACAAAAATTCCCAAAAATTATACAAAAGCACATTTCTCCAAACTAAGTGTTGTAGTATCACCAGCAGGAGGCCACTGATGTGTGAGGGGATTTTGGTGGCACTACACCCTATTAACATGAAGTTATTGAATATTGTTCCCAATAAAAATTCCCCCAAATTATGTAAAAGCACCTTTTCCCAAAGTAGATGTTGTAGTATAACTAGCAGGAGGCCATTGATGTGTGGGGGGATTTTGGTGGCACTACATGTTATTGATATGAAGTTATTGAACATTATTCCCAATAAAAATTCCCAAAAAGTATGTAAAAGCACCGTTTCCCAAACTAGGTGTTGTAGTATAGCCAGGAGGAGGTCATTGATGTGTGAGGGGATTTTGGTGGCACAACACACCATTAAAGTGAAGTTATTGAATATTATTCCCAATAAAAATACCCGGAAAATATGTAAAAGCATGTTTCTCCAAAGCAAATGCTGTAGTATCACCAGCAGGATGCAATTAATGTGTGAGGTGAGTTTGGTGGTGCTACACTAAAGAGAAGTGAAGTTCCTGAATAATCTTTTATTGTTTCTTATCGGTATAGACGTTTGTAGACGGTCGCTGCACAGAGGATGACTCATTTTGATAAGAAAACAGGTTGTAGCTCGTTGTCTGTGTTACCACAGTTGGAAAGAGGTGTCGTTTGCTGTCTAACAAATTTTCGCGTGGGAGTTACTGATCCCGGAAGTTCGAATCTGGGAATATATTTCTAACTTTACCGAACTTATAGATGAGAAACTGCAACAAAAGTATCGATCTCATCACGCTAGTATCGATCCGATACCACAACTCTGTACTGAAGTCCATCAGTGAAAATCAGGATTCAGGAGTATTCAAAACACATGTGATACAAGTGTATATCACCAATGTATTGGAAATATACTTAAAATTAAGAGAAATTAAAGTACACTTTAATTACGCATGCTAACGGTATATTAGTTGGATTTGAAAAAAAGTACGCTTTTCATGAGTGCTGGCCTACTTACTACTATTAAAAGTATTTGTAATTCAATGTACTTTTCAAAAGTATGTTCAAGTACAATTTGGAATTACTGTATTACTGTACAATAAAGTAGACTTTTTATAAGTACTTTGAAATACCAAATATTCATTTTTAATGATTGTTGAACATAAGTTAAGTGTAAAAAGTTGAAGCATACTTCTAATGTCTTCTCATAAATTATATTTCTCGTGCACTGAACTATAGTTTTAACTGGGAGAATCAATCATCATTGAACAGATAAATGTATTTGAGGATCTGCTGCGCACTGAAAAGCCATTCCTGTTACAGTTCTGCTAGATGTTTAGTCCACATTTAACCTCGACATCCAGGTGTGTTTTCAACTGCAGATCACCAAAAGTCATAATGACCAGGCAGTTTTCTGCCATTGTGTCAACGTTTATGTAAAAGTGTAGGTGATTTCCATAGCAGCTGTTTGACTCGTGTCAGTTCTGCAGTTCCAGTGCAGCTAATGTACACAGTTAGGAAGTAAAATTGCTAACTCATTTGTGTTGATCAACCTTCACAAAGCAGTGGACTTTTGAGGGGCACTCATACTGAATGAAGTATTGTTAACTTGCACCAATATTTTTTGGACTAGCTGTACTTTCACACAGCTGTTGTGCAGTTCAAAGAAATGGTCAGATGCACGTAACCATGTGTAACACATTATTTTGTAAGGTTAAGAGGTGCCTTTGTGATAGCTTCGTGAGGAAGGTTATATCTCCTCCTCCCTGATACACCATCTCTGCACCTTGCAGCAGTGGCCCCCACAGGAAACTCCAGAGGATCAACTCCCAAGAGGAGCTGGACTTCCATGAGACATCAAGCGGCTCTGATCAGTCAGAGCTCTATGGAGTGGACAGCATGGGGGAAGTAGAGCTGGACAACATGAAAAGGACCGGCCAGGATCAAACCTTTGGGAGGTTGGTGAAGTTTTAGCAGATAGCGTCTTAAATTTAAGGTGAGGAAGCAGAGAGGAAGTTTTCTTAAGGCTTTCGAGTCCATCCGTTCATTGTTTGTATTTTCTTCCAGAGACATCCTGCTGGGCCCAGAGGAAATCATGACCCAGAAGCAGTTTCGATTCCAGCCGAAGGCCTCCTACCTGAAGCCACAGGGAAGATCGTCCCGTCAAGCTGGGGTCAGCATCAGGTCAAACGCCAAGGTGACGGTTCCCAAACCCTTTCAGATGATGCTGAGGGAGGAGGAGAGGAAGAGGCACAAGGTGCGGACGCGCTCCGAGATCGAGCTGGAGAACACGTTGCTGAGACGGGAGCTGGAGGAGCTCCAAGAATGCCAGAAAAAATTCCGGGCGTCACCAGCGCCGCCGCACATACACCTGCCTCTCTACGAAATTATGAGCCGTCGCTCCAGTCAGCGATCAAACCGGAGCAGAAGTGGCAGTAATAACAGCAACCGTGATAACAAGAGAAAGCAGGCCTCTGCTGCTGCTTCACCGCAGCCTTTCCATTTCTTGGAGAGAGAGAGGAGGAAGAGAGAGGCCAAGATTGTGGCAGAGCTGGGGAAGCTGGGACCGAAAGAGGAGCAACGGGCCTTCAAGGCTAAGCCCATGCCCAGCTCGGTGTACGGGGCCAGACACAGAGAGGACACCAAGACCACACGCCGCCGGCCTCAGTTTGCCAACATCTACACACTGGAGAGGGAGGCCACGGAGGGCCAAAGCGATCCAAACTCCGACCTGGAGCCGGACGCGCTCCACTCCAAGTCAGACACCTCCCCTGCCTCCTGCAGGCCTCAGAGATGTCCGTCCTGCAAGCCAGTGAAGAAGCAGATAGAGCTGTCCATCGAGATGGTGAAGGAGAGGGAGTGGCCCTGCACCGACAGAGCCACCACCTGCAACACCTACTCACCTCTGCAGACAGGCGGCCCGGAGCCTCTGCTCTGCAACAAGAGTGGCTTCAGCAGCGTGTGAGGGAGGTGTTCACCAATCAAAGAGGAGCAAAAGGGAGGAAACCGTTAGCTTAATTCTGCAAATGAATAGTGAAAGCTCTGGATAATTTGGACAGTAAATCTTTAGCAAACGGCAGTTCATGGATAAACACAGATGGTTTCACCGTAGCAAGACATGTGCTGTTTTCAGAATGCGTTTTTGAGTTGTTTTTGAAGCTGTTAAAGTTAAACAGATTGCATTTCTATGCAGTAGCACTCGGAAAGTTTTTATTAATAATAATTTGACTCTCATTCACCCATTCACACTCACACACCAATGCCATTTTTTGTAAACAAAATGGTGTCCACTGTCTCACCAAAACATACTGTGTGTATCTAATAAAGTTTTGAAATGCACTGATTGCTTAAGTTCACGTTTCCTCTTCTTTCCTTTGCCGGTGCATTGTTACACCTCTTGTAATGTTACTGCCACCAGCTGATTTGTAGAATGGTTTCCGGTTTCAGGTGCTTTATTTAGAGTATGTAGAGAGCCACTGAGTTTGTGGACTTCCATTCTGAAGCCTGGAGTTTGCACCATGGCTGTCGCAGTCTATTTTTTGGTGCATGAAGTGACCTCCTGAGGTATTTGGATGAGAGGGAGGATATGCTGTGCTACACGTCTATCCTGATTTGATCTGACTGAGAACTTGAGGAAATGCCACTATCCTGACTGTCTATTTTCCTCTCATGGGACGATAATTTGCAAACATCCCACAGAGTTGCTCATTTGGTGGAGACAGTGCTCTTCCTTGAAGCAGAACGTGCAGGAATGCTGGGCGGTCAATGAACTGAAATTGCATCAGACGCACCGCGGAGGTATTGCGAGCACCCTATCCCTCCCTCCTCGCCTGTGTCATTCTTCCGTTTATCGTGCCACTGCCATCAGGTGATGACGACACGCTTCCTCCTCCCACTCAGCTGTGTGTGAACTGAGAAGGTGTGGAAGAGTGCAGCCTGCAGAGTGTGAGACAGAGACGTTACACCGCTACTGTAGCTACTGACTAGTGTTTTGTCGACAAGCAGCAGGATTTATCACCTCAGGGAGAATGATGATGATGCGCGTGGACTGTCTATGGATTGTTTTCGGTAAGTGAAGGAACATTTTATTGAATAACTGAAGCCCCAGAGCCCAAAGCTTGCAGTCAAAACTGCTCAGCACGTGGCAAGACACAACAAGTTCTGTCCTCAGGATGAGAGTTCAGGAATTCATATGTTATCTTAAGACTCTTCACACATGTTGTCTTTTGCAGTAGGTTAGTAGGTCCGTGACTGTCGGACAGTGTTTACTTCAGGCTGGAACATATGATAAGAAACACTTTACGGGGCGAGTCGTCATTCATTGATTCATAAAGTGCAGAATAACAATCATTAGTAATAATAATGATGATCGCGAGCGGATGTTGTTATTCTTGAGCCACGCTGTTTTCTTGACTATTTCCTGAACAGTTTGTTTCCAAACAGTGTGAACACAAACACACACAGGCTTAATCAGAAATGTGTCATCATCCGGGTGCGCGTGGACGCGTGCGTCTCTCTGTGTGGGTGCGTGAGTGAAAGCTGAGACAGCGGGAATCACCGTGTGTCCTCGAGGCATTCTCACAGACGACACGCTCCTAGATTAAGAAAATAAATAAGGAAATTGTCAAAAAGTGACTGACAGTGAACCTGCAGCCTGTGTGTGTTTGCAGGAGTGCAGGTTGGAGAGTTGTCTCACATTGTCTCATATTCATTTCTTTTTGTTGGTGGGACTTTTCTTTGATAATTGTCTGTTTCCAAGCTCATTTCTGTAGCTTGGTTTCTTTACTTGTTGGATTGGAGAATGTGCAGTTACAGCTGTATTGGCAATGAGCCATGATACACAAATGAGAGGCACAGGGGCCATAAGTGGAGGACCAGCACCACATCTTCTCTCATGGCCCCTGATTTTTCTCATCCAACCAGGGTTTAGCAAGACAGCTAGCCTATGCTCGAGATGCCTTCATGGGTCGTCCCAGTTATCACCACATGTAGACCATGTTGGTCTCTGGGTGGGGGTGGTCGTTTGTGGGATTGTCTCTTAATCAAAATTCAGTAAAACACATCAGACATCTCTGTCATAGCAGCAGGCTGTGGTTAATAATGCATACACGGCCTCAGCCAGTGTTAGGAGGACTGTAATGCAGCTTGTGTGGTCAGACATAACTGTTACTATATTAAGAACGAATCCTCATTGTGTTAATGTGTTTTTTCTGTCTCCAGTCCAATTTCTCCAGCTTTGCAGTGCACAAGTCCTTAACTGCACTGTCACTCTGGATGCAGGGAGGACACTCTACAGTGTCCCAGCGTTCGTGGCAAGCGACTGCCAATACTGGTGGACCAACATCAGCGTAAGATAGATAAGCCATTACTGTGTTTTCAAACATTTGATGCACCTTCTCCATGTTAAATAAATCCCAGAGCACGACACTGACATCTAATCCCTACATAGACCTTCCTAATGGCAGACATCACACATCTTCATCCTCAACAGTGATTTCACATGTGATACATGAACATGTTTTGATGTTGATGCTGGTTGTGACGCGTGCACCTGAAAATCACTGTTTATAAGAATCTGAACTAGTTGTGGAGCTGTAGCGATTCCACTGTCTTTCATGTCTTTGATTAAGGACCACGTGCTGGCAAATCACATGGGCAAAATAGACGAGCTGGTGGTGATGAACACCAACCAGAGTCTACGGACTCTGAGCTGCTCACAGGAGATCCGCTACCGGCGAGACTGCATCTCTGAGGTATTAAAACTGCTGACATGTGAAAATACACTCGCTGCGCTGTTACCAACACATTATGCAGGGGTACAAAGCAGAAGTAGATTCAGTTCAGATAATTATGAGCCTGAGACAATAGTGATCTTATGACGTTGCTCCTCTGTTCTTGCTGTTTAGGGGATACAGTATGTGGCGACCTGCACCAGTGAGTATCATCACCTGTCAGACTTTGCCTCCTATCTGAGGGATATTTTAATTATCTCCTCATTTGCCAAGTTGTTCTGATGTCGGAGTATCTTTTTTTTACAGCCAGCTGCAGTGGAAATCCTGAACCTCAGAGTTGGAAAGGTAGGATCAGAGTGAAAGTACTTTATGTTTGTGTCAGATTTGGGTTACATCCAAGAAGTGTGTACGGTTATTTAAATTAAAAAAGAGACCAAAAGTGATTCGAACCCAGCAGGAAGGCATGGAGCGTGACTGTATCTGGACGCACCAGACCACTAAACGCTCCGTCTGGTGATGTTTTTTTGGACCTTGCTTGGTTTTGGCGTCTGTTTTAAGGCAGGAGAAAATGGCGGCCTGGTCACAAACCTTCTGGTATTACAGCTGAACAGTGATTCAAAATGTGTGTCTGAATCTCAACAGACCCAGGTGAAAATAATATTATACATAAATTATACTTCTTGAAGAATGTACTAAGTACACTTTGTCACCTTCAAGTTTACTTTAGTAGGCCTAGAGCACCACTGAGTAATACTTGAGTATACTTTAAGTATTCGAGCATGAGCATTCACTTGCAGTATAATTGTATCACCAATGTGTTGGAAATATACTTACATATATTTAAAATGAATATTGATCATCACTGCCCAGTTTGACGGTTTGATCAGAGTTTCGTGAGCCTGTTGTGTCGCGCTGGACGGACTCATTTGCATAATTATACAGATAATTTTTGCATTTTATTTTAAGATTACTCCCCATAGTGTAGATGTTCATTGGAAGTACGCATGAATTGTAAAATAAACACATTTTTTAATGCTTATTTATTGTGTGTAATGAACTCTTGGACTTTTGAGATAAATGATTAACTGTCAATCTGCAGTCTTGACAGAAATTATCATCCCGATAATTGCTGCCGTCGTCATCTTCTTCCTGCTGATAGCGTTGCTGTGCTACATGGTCAGAAAACACACTCACTGGTATGTGTAATCCTTAAATCATCATATGACATGATGCTCACGGCCCTCGTGTGGCGTGTTTCTAACGCTGTGTTGTTGTTGTTGTGGATTTGAAGCTGTGGAAAACGCAGAAGCAGTGAGATTGTGTGACGCTGCGGAACGATCGTCCGGACGGAGCACACCGCGCTTTTCTAGCGGGAGTGTGAAGATGCGATCAAATTGATCTTTCCATTTGATGTGTTGCAGTGGTGTCACGACTTCTGTTTGTTCATTTTCATTGAATGTAAAAGTAGGCTTTCATTTGGACAACTCAAAGGTTTTCATAGTGTTTCCCCGCCAGTAGCGTGCTTTCATTCCTACACTCCCCCCGTCTGATTTGTCTTATGGATTCATGTTACAGTTAATGTGAAGTTACTGCAACGAAGGACTGGGTTTTAGCAAACTATGCACCTTAATATACCTTATTGGTTATTAATTAGGTTCCTACAACCCACACAACACTTTTTATCCAGTACCACTGTGATAGTAACACATGAGAAGAAGGTCCAGTTTCTGGGAAACACTTGACTTTACCTACAGTGTTGTCCAACGCTGTAGTGTTTTATATATATATATATATAAGCTATATATAAGCTTCATTTTACTATTTTGTTGTTCCTTTCCAGTAAAACTGAAAACAGTTGTCCATTGAGAGCAGTTTTAAGGATTTGGCAGATGTGTCTGGTAATTCCCTTCATTTCCGTAAACCAATAGATCACAGAGGTGAGATGTAAAATCTCTTAAAGCAAGCACAAGCATATCTTTCTGCTTTAAGGTTGCCACTTCTGTAAAACACTTCCTTTGTTTGTCCTGGAAGCAGATCTGAGTGATAACAAGTGACTCATAGTCATATCGTGAGGCCTATAGTCATAGCTCAAAGAAATTCTTACAGCTGTTATAATCTGGACAACCAGCAATGCAGTAACCTCTCCACAAAGCAAGTTCAGCTTGCCTTTCTCTGGGTTCAGTTCAGCTTTCAGCGGTCTGAATCACAGTGATCACAGTACCAGCGGCAGTCTGTTCAACAACGTGCCAAATATCCAAAGTGATTACAAAACTTGAATAGATTAAGAAGCTGTTGAAGCATTAGATGTAATTTTCGATTTTTGTAAATACTTGCTTATTCCGTTTGGAACATTTTACGGGTAAACAGGTTCATTGGTAAGGTGAAGAGTATCGTGATTGAGTATGAAAGGGGCATCCTGGAAAGGCTCAGTCGTTCACAAGCGAGGATGGAGCGAGTTCAGCACTTTGTGAACACATGATTGTATGAAGGATGTGACTACATGGACTCAGGAACACTTTGTGAAACTGTTGTCAGTGAACACTGTTAGTTTGCGAATGTTTGCATTCTGTTTTATTTGTTTTACGCAGCGTACCATCTTTTTTTGGAATCGGGGTTGTATCCTAAGATTCTACACTCTGCTTAAATTATTTAGGGGTAAAAATGTTTTAATTTAATTTTTCTTCTTTTTCATTTTTCAAGTGTCAATAATACATTAATTATCTGAATTTTACTGTTTGTACTGATGCTGTAATAGCCATTATTGAAGGAAAGATGCACCATTATCACCTGTGATTGTGAACTTTGAACAGACATATTTAAAGTCACATTAAGCTGGTAATGGATCCAATGTGTATGAAATAATGGCATCCATTACAAAGCGCTGTGTCATAGAGATGCAGTGAAGGAGTCTGTGAAGGGCTAATGCCTCCAGCCGTTGTCTGTCTTTCAGCCTTTAATAACGCTGTGTGTCCATCTGTTAACCATGCATTATTAAATATTTATTTTATAACTCCAAATCATTAAGCATTCATTGTGTCAGAGCTCTGTTTCAGCTCCTTAGTTGTGATTTGCTTTTGTTGTGAAAGACCGATTAAAGTCCTACAACTTGAAAAATGAGTGTTGTTTTTACAGCCGTGTCTTATCTGATGGTTTCAATGCATCACCTGACGGCCGTGAGTCATATCTGAAGTATTCGTCACCATAGCTCATGTACTTGAGTCAAAACATGACGTAAGATCACAACACTCACAAGAAAAGAAAAGAATATATGCTATTTCGAAAAGTTCCCATAAAGTTGCGTGTCCCGCTACAGCTTCTCCACAAACTGCGCTGCTTTACGCTCCTCTCTGTCCGGACATGTCCACACACAACTTCTCACCTGTAAAAAAAAAAAAGTTTTTTCAGATGTGAAGACCACAGTGGAAGTAGCAAGCACCGTTCTAATGAAGAGTGGAGGAATAAAAAAAAACATAAATGTCATATATATACATAAATAAAGTTAAATGAAATGAGCAGCATGTGTGTTTATAAGCCTGGAACCTGAACCTGTAAGTGACTGTAGAACAGCAGAAAAAGGAAGCACTGTTTTCCTGTGATTAGCCCTTTGTGCCGCTCTGTCACTAACATATTACAACACTGTCGCAGACAGTGTCGCTTACAGTAATGACTGACCCCATGCTTCTGTTATGGGTTTATGACTGTAAGAGGCCTATCACGTTACAGTCCAGTTGTGCAACTCTCAGCATGTTTAGATACAGAGCATGAGTCAACACAGAAAAACAGCAGCGTCTGTAGTAAGAAAACGTGCTGAGTGCTGGGTCACAATAAAAGTCTGAATGAAACGTGTTGTGTGGTTGCCAGGCAACCCTGATAATAACACAAACAGGTGAACTTTCCCATCCTGTGAGCCGCAGTGTTTCTTGATTCTTAAAAAACCCCTCACCGCCATGGTTAATGCTTCATCTTTATCTTGTATGAATCACTCTTCGTCCTCTCACTTCCGTTCAGTTGCTCACATCACATTCACTGAGACTGGGACATCTTCCATAAATCCTTGCTGCACTCGTCTGCTGCCCGTTCCCCATCCAGACCTGAGACACATGACTGCGATTTTCTATGACCATATATGGAAGACACTGTTTGAATGGAAATTTCCCATCATACTAAAGATGCACAGTGGCAGACTTTTGTTTGTTATGTTGCCACACCGACCACCATTTTATGAGTAAGCTGGGGAAGAACATATCTGCATATATCTGTATACCTGCGAGCAGAATGCATCACCAGTGTCTCTACTCTCTGGGCATTAATGAGCATTAGCCATCATACCCAAACCCCAGAATGCCTTTCTTCTGTAGCAGGGAAGGTCACTGACCTGACATGACTCAAGTATTTCCGTTCTGTACCTCTTTATTCTCTTTATACTACTCGACAAAAATTGTACTTTTTACTTTTATTTGACAGTTAGTTACTATGAAGTTCAAGGATTTACATACAAAACATATGATCAGTGTATAAAAAATGATGCAGACAGTCAAACAATGAGCTGAAACAAGTATAGCCGCTTTGAATAATACTGAGGTGCATTCAAGACAGTTGATATGTTAGATATTCTGCAAAGCTCTCCAAACTGAAGGGTTCATGTCTTTCCAGAAGTAGCAGAGTACGACAGAGCACAGTCAAAGCACGACATGTGACAGTGTCTCTGGTGCAGTAACAATAAACTTAACAGCTGCAGTGACTGAGGAATCAGTTAAATTCTGTGATTAAAGGTCTGCATCTTAGCATCCACCAAAATAAAACCTGCTGTGTTGTTTTGTACAGTAGCTGGAAAGAAAGCACTGACTTGTTGTGATTTGTTCAGACCGAAAAGGAAAGTTTGTGTACAGTCATCTGACGAAAGTTTCTGTGGTCAAAGACTCTAATGCGCATAAAAAAATCTGCCTTCCTCTTATGTTCGCTCAGGGCTGACTTGGCAAAAGGTCGCTGAAGTAGCTGCCTTCTTGTGGCGTGGACTGACTCATCTGCAGTGTGATTGGCTGAGCACCTGTGGCCTGTTGTTTGAAGGAGGAAACAACAGAAGAATAATCTAAATGGCGAGCTCTAGCAAAAGCTCATTCAGCGCGTAGCAGTTCGCATTCCATCCTGCCGTTCGCTCCTCAAGCATGCTGACTCATCACTTCTTCGCTGCCATTGCCTACAGGCTGTCCATTAAGATACCGGCTGTTCGCATGACGGTCACATCTGTCCAATAGCAGAACGGTACACCTTCGCCGTGCCTGCATTGTTTCTTTCAAATATCATTTCAGCATCCTCATGCCACCGGTGTCTGGACTCCATGGGGGGATTTTTTCTTGCTGCTGCTCAGAGTGTTCAGGTCGGATGTTTCCTTAAACTGAGATATTTCCTCATTTAGTAACTTAAACTGAAACTCTCCAAACAGACCTTTTACTGCAGAGAAGAACTCAAAACTACCCCTAAACTTTCACACATTATCTCTATACCGAGGTTTGTATGAACCACGCCCTCACCACCACAGCCAACATGACCTGAGCGAAAAATAGCCATGATCAGAGGAGGAGAATTTCACATTTTCAGTTCACTTTGTTTGAAAGGTGCTGCAGCATAGCTTTGTGTGTATGATGGTGGTTAAGCTGGTAAGTTTTATGTCAGTTACCTGCCACAATACAGACTCAACTGGACAAAGAGAGAGTTTTATCCGCCACAGGATGTCAGTACAGCATCATGTTTCTGCACACCGAGGGTCCACATGCTCTCTGCTTCTTCATGCTTTTAAATGAAAAAATATAGAGGCATAATGATGTGTGACAGTTTAAAGAAATGCTGGAAAGCTGTGCGTTTAATGTAATCATGTAATCATGACAAGGCTTTTTTTTATTTTAACACTGATGTTAAAATAAATCATTCATCATTATCAATCAAACATGCAGCCGGAGTTCTTGCACACTTTGTCTGTGCGTCTTAGCTCGAGTCCACACAACATGTTTTCATGGACAATATAGTTTAATTCCGTACATTACAGACTGTTTGGTTAATTGGGTGCATTTCTTGTTCATGTCACAAAGTGGACAGTGTTTTTCTCTGAGCTGTACTTTGGGTTGTGTCCTCACTTAAAAACGTCTGAGACTGAAAGCGGTCCTCACAGAGATAGAAGAACAAAGCACACACACAAACCAGGGTAAGCCAGGGTCTGGAGTTTCCCAAGAGCAGAAAAAAATGTTAGTAAATTAAAAACTGTTAAGCAGCTGCTGTCATATTGTTGCTCTGTGCGTCATCTGGACCCAAACCCGGATCTGTCTCCCAGCCGCAGACCTCTCTGCACCACCTCCTCCCTGCTACCTGTCAATCACCTCCAGCTTTCGGTCGCGGCTCCCTTCACCGCCTCGGCTTACCCATCGCCTCGCCTCAGGCAGCAAAACCAATTAGCGTCTGATAGTAAAGCAGAGACCTGCTCCCTAAACTCCTGAGCTCTGTTGTTATTTCCCTCTGTCTGCGAGCACAAAACAATCTCCACCATTGACCCCTGGCGTCTCAGGTCAAGTGGAGAGATTTTCTCAGATAAAATAATGTTTTTGTGCTTCACTGTTCTTGGAAAATGGAAAGAAAACCGCACGGCCTTGTTTTTGAATTCTCTTTGTATCCCTCCGTGGAATTTACACTGAGGTATTTTGTTGTTTACTGACTACATTTTCCGAGTGTGTACATATTAACATAAATCCTTTTTTTGGCCAGACCTCTAAACAGAGATTAATCCAAACAAGAACGGCCCTGGTGAAGCTGTTTTTATTTGCTTTATCTGCCATTATTTGCATTGGAAATGGCCTTCATTGTTTCCTGATGAGTCACTGTGTGCTTTTGCGTTTGGCTGACGGAGCAAGATTAGCTGCTGCAGGACAAAGTCCCACACAGCGAGCAACAAAGGAAAACATCATCCCCAAATGTCTGAATCGTCTCTTCAAAAGGCCCCACTCCTCTTCTTGGCAGAGAGGCTGGTAATTAAGGTCAGTCCTGGTGCTTTGTGGGGACGATTTCAAAGGGCTGAATGGGAATTTTGTTCCCCTGCGTCAATAACTTTTCTCCCTCTGCGTCGCTTCCTGTTTGACTGACAGACTGCAGATCTGAGCAGCTTCAGCAGAAGATAGACGGGTCATCGCTGTGAGATAAGGAGGCCTGCGGGTCATTCAGAGTGTCTGGAAATGAATTCTACCAGCATGGACACTCTGTAATAGCTCTATCATTTCGACAGCTCTGTGGTGATGAGCGGTAAGGAAAAGTTCATGGCCATACTTTGTGATAATGATGTGATGATTTAGTGAAGAGGAACAAAGCTTCAGCCCTGCTTGGAGGGATTCACTATCACGCTGTATGACCCTTTAACTTTAACATCCTGCTCCTAATAACAGGTTGTAGATAAATTAGAAAGTTTTTAAACAAATTAAAAGGGCAGGGAGACATTTTAAAGCGAGCAAAACCGTTATGTTGGATGTAACAGGCAGAAACAGGAAGTGGCCAATATCTAAATTTTCACATTTTACAGTTTACACTTGTGATTCTATAACATGACATGACATTATTTCCCATTCATTCCCTCTCATCTCTCTAATCCTGAGCTTCACAAGCTGCTGCGTCATAAAAGCAGGGACACTCAGACACAGAAAGGATTTCCACCATGTTGTTTTGGCAGCTCGGTTCAGTTCCGTCGAGCAAAGAGCTCCGCCGCGCTGTCCCGGGGCCGCCAGCAGAACCGGTCTGACAAAAAAAAAAAAAAAAACAGCAAAGTTGTGCATGGGCGCGGAGAGACAAGCAAAATATCAGGCTGTGACAAGCTCAAACCTGTGCGCCTGAAATACGACGGGCTGTTTTTGTTTCCCTTCAGAGAGGAGTTCAACAACCTAAAGATGTTTTTGGGTTTGAATAATTGAAGGATGGGGGAAGCCCTGCCACGGTCTGTGAGTAATCTCTGAATAGGAAATGACTGTCAGCCAATGGTGCATGACAAGCGTGTATACACAGCATTTCATAAAAGGGAATCTGAACTGATGCCTCGGTGTTAATCAGACTGGCGGCGACACAAACATCTTTCAGTCAAAGAAAATAATCCTTAACAATGCACACAGGCCGAGTTTAGATCACCAGCTGGTCAAAGAGCTGCCGCTGTCGCTCCGCAGTTATCAGTGTGCAACAATGAGCATCCCTCTGTGGAGAAAATGCGCCTGTTCCACAGCTGCCAGAAGTCTCTCCAACAAGATCTCATTGCTTTGTTGTGATGTTATATCAGCGCATTCAGTCTGTTTCTGAGGATCACTGCGAGCTAACTGCCTGCTTTTTGCATGCTCGCCTGAACCGCACAGTTCTAGAAACATTTCGCAGCTGAACAGAGTTTGTTTTTAACCAGCATCACGTCGAATCATCACATAATGAGTCCTGATGATCAGATCTCAAGGACAGGCCTGATTTAAGCATCATATCACTGTACAATAAGATATGATTGGTCAAAAGGTAGTATACTTTAGTGTATTAGAAATACAATTTAAACATGGAAAAGTACACTTTTACCAAAGTACACTTTTATTTTTTGTGCTTGATTTAAAGTTTGTTTGACGCATACTTTTAAAAAGTGCACTTCTAAATTGATATCAGTCAAGGCCTCCATGAGTACACTTGAGTAATACTTGAAGGAGACAAAAATAGCGCAAAGTGTACTTTCTTCAAAAAGGATAATTTAATGGTTAACAGTTTTTCACTTGGGATTTCATATTAAATTACCAAACAGCGCCACCCTGTGTCTACACTGCTTAGTTTCCTGCTGCTAAATCAATCAATCAATCAATAAATCAGTCAATCAATAGTCCTTTATTAGTCAGGGGAAATTCCAGTTTACAGCAGCATCAATAAAGTGGACAGAGTGTTGAACAAGTGCAATGCAAATTCAAAACAACAAGTTTATATATAAAAGAGTGGGATAAAAGAATAACGCCATCCTAAGAAGTTGTAAATAGTATTTATAGATTGTTATGCACAGATTATTGCACAGATTATTGCACTGATTATTGCACAGATTATGACACAGATTATTGCACAGATTATTGCACTTGGAGCAGTTTTTGTTGTGCAGTCTGACAGCTGCAGGAAGGAATGACCTGCGATAGCGCTCCTTCACACACTTTGGATGTAGCATCCTATCACTGATGGAGCTAAATTAAGTAACAATTAATTACTTTGAGCTCAAAGCCTCTGATTGGTTCTGTTAGTTATTTTTCATGCATTCTTGAAGCTGCTGGAGAGCCTTTGAGTCTACACTCAGGGCACCAAACCCCAAACTTCACCATAAACTCTTTAAACTTAACACAAGCACGACAATTTTCCTGTAGCCTGTAGCTTCATTGTAAGTCTTTAAATGTCACTTTTTGCCACCTGGAGATCATCTGATTTAAATCCCAAGAGGGGCAGCCAGCGTTTCTGATGCTGTCTAAACAGTATTTTCACTTCACAATCTGATAGAGAGCTTTAGTTTCTGCTACATTGTCTGTGTAGATACTTTAAAGTTGTTTAATGTCGTGTTGCATCTAATGACACAGAGACAATTTAAATAATTCACGCTTGAATCAAAAATGACACCTGAGATCAAACAGAGAGAAGATGAGAAGGAACCAGCAGGCTATGACCAAAAACCCAACACACAAACAAATACAAACGGACAGGACAAAGTGCACGAGATTCTGCAGCATGTGGAACAGAAGGCAGGTAATTTAAGGAGAATCAGGAGGCTGAATCACCAGCAGGGAATCTCTCTGTGGCGAAATGAACTCAAAAAGAAAGCAGCGATAAAGAGAGAGAGAGGCAGGCAGACGGCGACAGAGAGCGGGAGATCAGAGTTGTCAAGGTAGACAAAGGGAAGGAAGAACAAACAAACTTTTCTTCTTTCACCTTTACTGTCTGTCTCTGTCCTTCTCATCACAGCTCCCTTTCTTCTGCAAGCATTAAAAAGGAGAGCGCCGACGCTGCTTTGAAAGCTGCCAGAAATGTGTTCAGCTAGTTTCAGCACAAGCTCTTCATTAAGTACCTGATGCCTAAAAGACTTAGGGTCAAAATATGAAACACGTTTTTGTTCTTTTCCGTGTTTGGATTCATTTGTAGGACGTGTCGGTGGGATACGAGCACACTTCCCCTCTCTTGCTCATCTCTTCCTGCTGGCTCTCCTCCCTTCTGGCAGCTCGGTCTGTCTTCACACTTTCCTGCAGCATGATGGCTGTCTTGACCCTTGAGCATCAGGTTTATAATTAGAATCAGCACCGGCTTTAATCCCAAATCAGATTGCGAAATAACTCTAAACTGTGACCTTGACACTATCGCAGGACGTACACTGAATGCTGTACATGTTGGATTATGCTGATCACCTATAGGCCTTTCATTATGTGTGTGAATTTAATGCTGTTCTAGCAGTATTCACCAATAAACAGCTGTTAAAGCCACCGCTTCTATCTGCACGTTGAAGAAAAGCACTTATTATCAACCCTTTGTTTGAGTGAATTTAAAGTTGTGTTACTCTTGTTGCACCAGGCCTGCGCTGGTATGTACCGCCTCCAGGAAATAGCCGCATCCTCGCAGATTATACAAACCTGCAAACTGGACTTGGCTGCTGCTGATACCGGCTTTCGTGCATAGTCACAGCTCTCGACACTTACGGTGCATACTGAACTGCTGCCCCTCTATAGTGGAGAATACCAAAGAGACCGCTTGGGGGCTTCGGCGCTCGCCAAATTCATTCACGTAGCAGAGTCAGAGACAGCACACCCAGTGCTTGTTAGCCTGTTAGCTGCAGGATGTTATTCCTGGTTGCCTCAAATTGTGCAGACTTCCTGCTGCAGTTTGGTCAGCTGGACACCTTTCAGCACCTGTTACTATTAACCGTTCAGCATATTGATTTAAGCGTTTGTATCATGACAGCAGCAGAAATGAGAACTCAGTTAAGCAAAACATCTTGCTGCAGATTATGACTGTGTCTCCTGCTTGTTAGCTAGTGTACTTCATCCCTGAACTATAACATTTTCTGTTGTGGATTCATCTCGTGTCCTGACTCCATGTTGTACCTCTTGTATGTGTGGCACACCAACATAACGATACAGAGCAGATAAGCAGGTGCCTCACCGTGACTCTGTATCTTTAAATATATACGTATATATATTTCTATGTGAATCAAAGAAACAGAAAACAAATGTAATTCTATCCTACTTTTAGGGTGTGTGTGTTTATTTATATGCATTTTGCCTGGGTGTGTTCACGTAGCATCTTTGTCAGAGTGTGTGTACATCAGTGTGTGCTGTACAAGCCGACATAAGCCTTGCTAATATCTTCTGTATTTGCCTCAACAGTAGATTATACTGTAGACAAGCTTCACACGGAGAGGAAACAATCTGTTTCCCCAGAGCCTCCCGAACAGCACATTACTCCAAACTAATCAGCCGTTCACTTACTAATATCTCCACTGGAGGAACAGCTCTCTGATTAATGTGGTGCTGAGATTTTAACTTGGTGACGTCTTCACAAGGACGAGACGGAAACAGATGGAAATTAGTCGAGGAGAGAGAGGACCAGCCATCGATTTATCACCATCAATTATGCTGATTTATTTTCCATTAGCCTCTCATACCTGTCTATGTTCAGTTCATTACTACTGCTAGAAACAATTGGGGCAAAATGTGCATACATTGAAATACATTAACACAGGAAAGAAAAGCAATCAAGCAGGGAAGTCAACAAAAACAAGCGTATCATTTTCAGCTTGTGCAGGCTCAGTGCTGCCGCGTGCAAAATGTGTCTGATAGACCTGCAGTTTCTCCGCATCCCATGGCTCCATATAACGCGGTTTTTAGATATTTCTGGCCCGAACAACCGTGTGACACGTTCTATCTGCTGACCGCAGATGAAAATTACAATAAGACGCTGAGCTATAACCATAATCTAAATGACAGCACCTTATGAAAAGGCTGATAGAAGCAGGATTCACACGGAGATGGAAAAACAAACCAGGCAACAATCAAGATGCGATTACAGAAGCCTCATGATGGACAAAGTGAGGAGGAGGAGAAGGAGGAGGAGGAGGAGGAAGGCTGCTGTTTTATATGAACCTGTGACACAACCGGCGTTCCATCTCCTTTTGGCGGTGAAACCGCTCTCCTGCTCTCCGAATAGAAGCAGTGCATCAATATGATAACATGCTGACAGGAACCAACACACACGGCGCCAAGAATTCATAATGGAGGGAAGCTGTGGAAGAATTTATGGTGGCGGGATCAGCAGCTCAGCCTGAACAAGAATTATGAAGTGAAAATATCAGATCTCTGTAAGTTTGGGAAGATGAATGTGTGCATAAATGCGCAGCACAATATTCAGCTTGTTATACCTCACGTGCACGCAGCGAGACGCACATCCTTCAACCCTGAGCGACAAACAACAGCTTCTTCAACAGGCCCTTCACTCTGCTGATCAGTCAGCTTCAGCAGAACCACGCAAGACAACAGTGTTCCTCACCAATTTGTTTTAAACAAATTCTGCTTTCAACCTAATATAATCTCATTATTTCTTAATAGCAGCAAGAGCACAAGTGTTTCCAATCCCTTTAAACTGTGGGAGGCATGATGAGAAGGGCCTGTGGGTAATTGACAACAAAGAAAAACAAACAATATCCAAGCTCAATCAATACCTGTGTCTGCTTTGATTTAACCAGGAAACATGGATGTAAATGTAATCTAACGCCAAACACAAACAACCCCGGGATAGTAAGTGTTTGCAGAGCTACAGATCGCAGATGTTGGCAGAAGAAACAAACAGGCGTGGCGAGAAAACGTGTACAAGTGTGAGCGGAACAAAGTGAGCTGTCACCCACTTTGTCAGAGAGACTCCTGCAATCGCTGTGTTTATCTTCTTTTATTGATTGTGACACGGCAGCGATGGTTCGTGGAAATGGTTTTGATAGATGTGTTGCTTTTTTCAGCCTCCTTCATGTCGCCTTCAGCAGCCGCCACCAGCATGAGAAACACGGCGCTGACATACGGCACATGGGCCCTCACACATCACATGAAGAAGTGCAAATTGTTCTCCAGATGCAAAACACGTTTGTTTGGGACAAATGTCACATCAACGTGATTTTAATTGCTTTTGCAGGGAAAATGAAAATTGGGATGCAAAAATGATATCTCTCACTCATCCTTAATCACATCAGCGTCATGTTTAAGCCCATGCAGACGCTTTAAACGAAGCTGTCTGTGCTTGTGGTAGCTGCAGTTTTATTGGGACTGAGTGAATCCACTGCTGACAAATGCTAATAGTTGGCGAGCGGCAATGTGTTCTGATGTTTTCAGATAAACACAGTGCTGCTGGTAGAGATGGGTCGTAAAACCAAGTATTAAACAGGCCCCAGAGCAAAGTCTACAGGTTCTACAAGCAAGTCAATGCATTCAGTGGCTTGTTCGAGTTGCTGACAGTAAGAACAAAATGCGCTTTTGAATACTGGAGTATTTTTAAAAGCAAGTACTCCAGTTCTTTGACTCACTTGTGTTGGAGTAACGTTTGACCATGAGTACTTACAGTATAATGTGGACTTTGTCCACTGCTGCCGACATGTCACGTCTAAAAATCAGTCTGTTTTTATAGTTCCTGTATGTGATTCTCTCTGTGAGACCGAAACAATCAAATGATTTACGCAGCGACTTCATGAGCCTGATAGTCACTGTTAAAAAAAGGTTTATCGACACAGCTGCATCCACATGTGCAGCTTCATCCCTCATCTTCACACACACATGCACACACACACACACACACACACACACACACACACACACACACACACACACACACACACAGGAAACTGGATAGATTGAAAGAAAGATATGCACCTGCTTAAAGTTAATTTTACTGTTTAGTGAAGTTTAGCGTGTTAATTAAAAGGTAATTGAAAAGGGGATCAGAGCAATCAGCTGTGTAACACATCTATGGGGAATCCAGCTTCTATATTAGTTTCCCTTCACTGCCAAGCATTAAAGCAAATTAGCATACCATCATATATTCATTCAAAGAGCTCAGCCTGAGAGGGGAGAGCCGAGGACAGCACAGGAGGGACAAAGTTAAGTCCTGTTTCAGATGGGATGAAATGAGATATCCTTTAATCTTCATCAAAACAAAGTGACGACAGCTGTTCCTCCCACATGTTTTGTGTGCAAGTGTGTGTGTGTGAGAGAGAGAGATAACATGCGCCATTCAAAGTGTGTGTCTCTGCGTGTGTGTTGCTGAGCTTGACTTTCCATCAGAGTCTCATAATGTGTCTGATCCCTGTTCTCTCAGAGGGACGCGAGGCGCGTGCGAAGGATAAAAGAAGTGAGGAAGCGCCGCAGTGGGCTCGAGCGCTGCCCGCTTTCCACGGACGACCTCAGCTGCCAAACCAGTTGATCAGCTGGATGTATGAGGTCTGAGAGCCGGATCACACAGCATCTCTAACAGCAGCCTTTAGAGGCTCCCTCTGAGCGCGCCTTGTTGTGAAACTCCCCGCATGTTAAAACAGCTAATTGGCTCAAACCGGAACGTTTTGTAGAAACATATCAGCTGTGACTCTTCAGCCATACTCCCTCTGGGTTTTTAAAATTCCAATTCAGTGTTGTCAAGTTAATTGCCATTGACTCTGGGAGATAACTGTGCCCATTTCTGCTCATACCTGCTTGAAACTGCTGCTAATTGCGGCATTTAGTGTGAATGGTGCCCGGCTCAAAAATACTTGACTAGTTCACGTCAGGCTGCTCAGCTTCATTTGCAGTCAGAGGAGCAAAGTGACAGCCTCTGCTCCTGCAGCTGCTTGGGAAAATGGAAAGCGCTGATCGATCCAAGTGCTAATTGTGAATACAGGTTTTTATATTAGAGAGAAGCTGACAGAGATGGGCAAAACAAAAGCGCGCAGCCCTCACAGCAACGATAAGCGTCGCGGTTATCCTGTCCCAGCCTCTCAGGTCGTCTAATTGGGGACTAGTGCTTCTTTTCAGCAAAGCTCTACTTCACACAAATTCATTTCTCACATTAATACTCAGGAGATGAAGTGCGACAGACGTCTGAGTGCCTCGAAACACCAGAAAGAGGCATTCAGGCACGCGTGCATGCGAAGTGGGTGATGCTGCAAACTTGGCGACGTATTTTGATGAATTTGGACTTTATTTCATGTCATGTTACTCGATCCTTGTGTTGTTTGCATTGTTGCATTTATTGCTATAGTCAAGCATTTTGTAATAACGAAAATGCTATACAAATAAATTCTTCTTATTATTACATAAATAACTAAATAAGGATCTTGTGCTCTGAGGTTATGAAGAACAGCAGAACAGAGGTGGTGTGTTTAGCTCTGCTGTTCTTCATTAAGGAGTGAGCCATTTATCCTGCACACACTTAGCTGCTTTTTAATCATTTATTAGGCCGTGAGATGAGCTAAACTATTTTCCCGAGTGCTTCAGGCCTGGCATGTGGCTCCCGCTATAGTTACAATATTAGTATTCATCATTTGCTTTGATTGGGATGTTTTGATTGATGCTGTGGATGCCAGAGGTGGTGTCTAACAGGAGAGAAGCAGAGTTTGGCATGCTGGCTGTGGAGGCTGACAAATCAAAAGTCAGATCATGACACTTGTGTTTGCATGGAGTCAATGGATGGAAGATCACCCATGAGACTCTGGAAGTGGGCCACGGCATGCAGACATTGTCTGCGGATTTGACAGAGTAGGGAGCTCTCAGCTGGCAGCCCGTAGGGAGCAGGTCTCTGCGCTGGACTGAATGCTGAGCGGGTTTCAGACACACCTCGACACTTCAAACACTGATGGCTGAACAGCTGCTCGTGTGCTGGTATCACATCACGCCGGTGACTGCATGCAGTGAATTGATTCAGTACATTACTCCAAAACAAAGCCACAGAACTGACTGTTTATCCAAACTTTATGAGCACAAATCCTTTAAAACTGAACAGAAATGGTGCATTTAAAGTTCATTCCAGCATTTCTTTGCTCATCATCTACCTGTCAGTCCTCCACCTGGAGTTATGGCTTATTTGCTTCATGCTATTTATTTTGTTTAGTGTGAAAAACAGCATCCACAGAGGAAGATAGTCCATTGATGCAACAAAGCAAACATGAAGTCATGATTAGTTGTTTTTACCAAATCAGTAATACGCATTATGTTACGCTCTTCTTACTGTCAGCCACCGACAGCTGCAAGGAAAAAAAACTGATATCATTTTACAGACATTTGCATTTTGTATCTCTGTTAATTGCAACAGCTTATGTTGTCCTCCTGAGGTGACGCTGGCATTTGCATTTAAAGGAATATTTCACTCAAACTATGTAACTTTTTGCTGGCCAACAGTTTTAGTCTCAAACTGAGTATTTTTGTTTGTTCCTGGCATCCTGGCTAAGTGTGTAGCTATCATTATGGATTTTCTATGTTTGTCTGCTCACACTGATACAGACTAACAAAAATAAAATCACAGTGTCTGCTTAGAAAAAATCTGGTCTTTGGACAAAATTAGTTGGTGTACATGATGAATTTTGGGCCTCTGAGCTCACAAAGGCAAAAGGAAGGTAGAAAACACAGTACCAGTGGCATACCAGGGGCAAAAATTAATAAATAAATCAAATAAAAGGGCATCCTAGAGGGCACTCCATCACATTTTCTCCACTGGAAGGCACTTTGTCATGTTTTCTTTCACACTGGGCCACCGCAAAGGGCATTATTCCCATGTTTTATTTACCATGGAAGCATCCGACAGGGCGCTTTTAATGCAAACATCCAAACACGGGTCACCAGGGAGGCAACCAGTTGCTTAAATTTGTTGGTTCTTCATCCGTAGCTGCATCAACAGACACGCTGACGATAGACGGGACGGTGATTAAATGTGCCTGATGTTTTTATAAATCCTTTAAAACATTCCTGAATCTGCACCAGAAACAAATCACTTGTTGCTTGACCCACAGCTGAACCTCCTAACAAATCTAATTAAAATCTGTTCACACTTTGGAGGTATCCTGTGAACCAACGAACAGAAACAGCTGCGACTGAGCTGGGGACCGAAAACACAACCTCCAGTGGAGGAAGTAATAACTGTTCAGTGTGGCATTGAGAAAAGGGCTTTATGGGATATCTATTTTTTGTCTTTGGAGCCAAAAGCAGAGGCTATCTGACAGTGTGTTGATTTGCTGACTGAGCCAACAGAAGTTATTGTTTATCCTTTATGCTCCTGTGCGCTAACACACTGATTAACAAACACGACAGAACTCTTTTCTGACTAAAAATGAAACTGCTGCTTTTTCTTTCCAATGTAGGAAAGTAATGAAACAACTTAAAGAGCCTCATTAGTTGATGCATAGATGAGCGTGAACAACCAAGTGATGCTCAGATGAATTTATTCAGAGCTTGTTGTGGCTGCAGGTGCCATCTTTCCCCACTAATAAGGATGTCGGTGGGATTTCAGTGAGAGCTACACAATACTTTTAATTTTGGCAGGGTTGCTTGTTTAGTGGGAATTAGTGTTATTGCTGAATATGAAATGTGCCCATATGGTATCAAATATTGAGTATTAGAGGTAATTCACATGCTGGATTGTATGCATGTGTGTATGTGCTGGCATGGTTGCACAATATTCGTCTTTGTCACCACGCAAAGACAATGAACTTCCTCTGCGAAGAAGCCAATAAAATGGATGAGTTCTTCTGATGCAGCAGAAAATCTTTGCTGAGTGCAGCCTTTCTGCATCATATCTCTGAGTCTCGTTTCAAAACTAACCTGTTCGCTGATAAAAAAAAGCCCGCCAGACCTCAGCCTCTGATCTGCAGCCCTTTTATGTTCATATCAAGCGGTCTTGATGTTATGGAAGCCCCGCAGAGTTCTGAGTTGTGCTTGGTAAAAAGCCCTGGAGACTGGAGTTAAAAAAAAAAAAGAAAGAAGAAAAAAGAAAGAAAATCAAACCACAGCACGACTGGGAAATTGTGTGGGATGGTGGCTGTTGAAGTAACACATTCAGTGTGTTCTAACGACTGGCAAACCTTATTTTAAAGCTGCATTCACAGTTTTCTGGCTGCTTGGGGTGGGGTGGGGGTGGGGGGGACTAATGCAGACTAACATACACAGCAGCATTATCATCAGTCTGGAGTTAAGCACCTGTCAATCTGACAAATGTTGAACATGCAGTCCAATATCCACTCTTCTTTTAGCTCTGTTTTACTCTCCATCAACTCCTGATAAAAACATTTGAGTTAAGGGAATTAACCAGGCACATGTATTCAGCTGTTGGTTTCCATTTGGTGTTTGTGGGCAAATAAACAGTGAATATAAACTTGAAAATGCATAAAAATGGTCACCATTGAGAAAACTGAGGCCTGCAAATAAAGGACTATAGATGTTGCCAAGTCAATAAATAAAACACAAACTCTACTTTCCAACTTAAATTCACATCTTGTTGACAAATTGTACTTTATACCAGAAACTGTCAGCGACAGCCACGTCTTCACAGAGTGAGCTATACCAGCCTGGTCTCATTCCCAAGGCGTCAAATACCGATGCTTTGTCACGCCCTTCAGTGTCTCGGAGACGCACTGGGCTTTCAACTAACTCATTCACAGCCAAGATGCTCAGTGCAAGGTGACATAGTATAAAGAGCAAGAAAGTCCATTAATGGAGGAATGCGGGGTGGATGGATGACTTTCACCTGGGGGGCCGGGGTTAGTACCCAACGAGAAACCAAAACTGACTCTTTTTCTAAACCTAACCAAGACGTTTTAGGTGACTGGGTTTACACTGGAGTTAGCTGAAGGGTAACTTTTGTGTCTGTCAGAGACAGAGAGCGGCGTGACAACGTGTTTGATATCTGGGAATAAGAACGGGTTGGTTATGCAACAAGGGACTACATGTGGGTGCACAATGGACTGTGTAAACAATCAAACTGCTCGCTCCTAAAACTGTGAGTGTTTTCTGTGAGTTCACGATCTGCGCATTCACAAGCTAACGAGCGAGGTCATCTATACAGCATCTAGTTAGCAACATGGAAAAAGCCCCGTGGACGACTGCTCAGATCGAGTCACGGCTGCTGGATTTGGGCACTTATTCCCTCTTTGTTCATCTCCACAACTGCTGTGTTTCATATTAGCCGTGGGCTACTCACAGGATAGGCTGTGATTATGGGTACGACCCCCTCAGCCCCTTTACAGTGACTGAACTTCTCTCCACCTTCGTCCAGAGATCGCTGCCTCTGTCCCTCTAGCTGCTGGCTCCAACTCACGACTGTACACTACTGCAATATTTATACTCTCAAATAACAATACAGCACAGTGCATACTGTATATATCAGCCCTGTAGTGTATTCATATTCACACTGCTGTCCATACTGCACAAATCTGACCTGTAGTGTGTCCACTACATTCATATCCAGATGTTTATGCTGAATTTTCCTCAGCTTTCCTCAACTCAGTGCAATTAAAGTAGAATGTAATCTAACCTGATGCTTTGAGTGTCACCAGAGTTCATGATAACAGCATGACAGCTCGTGCTCTACTCCAGCTTATCTCTGTATCTATAGTAAGAAGGTCAAAAGGTGAGAACCAGAATGTGCTGACAACTTACAAACTAAATAAGTACTGTAAAAGAAGTTAGTGATTATATATGTTAATACAGAGATGCATTGGGGAAAGACATTAGTGCTGAGTACAGGCAGGTGTGCTTACTGCAAAGCAGCAACCCATTAGATGAAGTGGAGGAGGAGGAGGAAGAGGATGAGGGAGGTTGACTGCAGCAGGGAGGGCAAATTTTCCCTTTTAACAGTGAGGAGATTACAGTTTCCTCAGAGGGAGACTCTCCATTTAGCCTACAGGATGATGGGGGTCCACATCAGAGCATCCCACGCAGGAAAACTCTCAGGCTGTTTATCCTTCAGGCGCTCTGAGGTGTCAATAAAGACTCAGAGGGAAAAAAGGTCTTTTTCTTGATTTGCTGAAATCTGTCACTGTCCTGCAGAGTTCAAGGATCTGGAAAACAGTAATCCATCACTGCTGTGGCTCTCTGGACACTTGGCTCCGACCTTGAGCCACAAACAGCATTACTGATGTATTACAGCAACTGAGACTGAATCATTACACAAGAGAGGAGAGGACCTTTCGCGCACAGCCTGGCTCACTCATGGATGGCTATAAATATGGATAGAGAGGTGTGATTTGAACAAAACGTATTATATGCGGAGTGAAAAGCACCATGTGGGTGTTGATTTTGATTGAGCTGGAACACCGACTCGGGTGGCCTCCATGCAGAGCTGTCACTCCGAACCCCCCATCTGTGCTTAATGAATATGTATGGCTGCAAATGTGATATGTAAAACACACTAGGAGTGATGACTACGGTGTGACGGTGTTACAATACAACAATGTGCAAGATGGTTTTGTGATGTTTAAATTATGTTTGGGCAGGGGGGCTTCACCTGGGTGTAGTCTTATGGACTCCACATGTAGTTTGTCATAGTTTTAATGAAATATTCATGACATGAAGCAACATGGCAGGTTCGGGAAAGAAACACACATTAAAGGAATAAAAGTTTCCTTTTCCATTAGCAATCCTTGATTTGCAAATAACTTGCTAAGGGTGCATATCAGCTGCGTGTTTGAAACTTTTGGATTGATGCTATAAAAGTGGATTCTGACACGGGACTAGTTTAAGAAGTTATTTTACACTACATTTGTTATGCTTTTATCCGAAGCGAGATGCAATAAGAGCATTCAACCGTGTGGATACAACCCAAAATTTGCAACTCATCATGCAACTTTATTTTTTAGTATAAGCCAAGATGTAGCTCTTTCCAGCATTGTGGAGCCAGGACAGGAGACAGTCGTGGTAGCTGGGTCCTCTTTGTAGTCAGAGAGTAACAAGCTGACTGGCAGTAGTGGAGAGTAGTGGAAAGGTTGGGGTGTGATTTGAGCAGCTACCAGGAAGCAGTGCAAGGTGAAGAGAGGCGGTGAAGTGTGGGCGAACTTTGGTAGACTGAAAACCGGTCAGGCGGCCGCAATGTGGGTGAGCTGCAGTGGTCGGATGGCACATGCAGGCACATCAGCCAGGAGGGAGCTGCAGTAATGTAGTACCAGAACCAGACCAGGACCTGGACCAGAACCTGCACTGGCTGATGGGTCAAGAATGGACTGATGTTGTGCAGCATGAATCGGGAAGAAACCAGGCAGATGTACTCAGCTGTTGGTTTCCATTTGGTGTTTGTGGGCAAATAAAATAAAGGACTACAAATGTTGCCAAGTCAATAAATAAAACACAAACTCTACTTTCTACTAACTTAAATTCACATCTGGTTGACAAATTGTACTTTATACCAGAAAACGACAGTGGCATTCATGTCTTCACAGAGTGAGCTATACCTGCCTGGTCTCATTCCCAAGGCGTCAAATTCCGATGCTTTGTCACGCCCTTCAGTGTCTCGGAGACGCACTGGGCTTTCAACTAACTCATTCACGGCCAATATTAGATGCTCAGTGCAAGGTGACATAGTATAAAGAGCAAGAAAGTCCATTAATGGAGGAATGCAGGGTGGATGGAGTGAAACAAACCCAGGAGACTGGGGTTCGTACCCAACGAGAAACCAAAACTGACTCTTTTTCTAAACCTAACTGAGACGTTTTAGGTGGCTGGGTTTACACTGGAGTTAGCTGAAGGGTACCTTTTGTGTCTGTCAGAGACAGAGAGCGGCATGATAAAGTGTTTGATATGTGGGAATAAGAACGGGTTGGTTATGCAACAAGGGACTACATGTGGGTGCACAATGGACTGTATAAACAATCTGCAGGATCAGGTTGCTGTTGGCAGCGAAGCACAGCTGGTCACCCGGTGTCACACAGGTTCCTTGCAGTCTGAACCAATGCATCACAGAGAAATGGGCAGCTCGGTCTTGTCGAGGCTGAGCTTCAGGTGGTGTGCAGACATCCGCTGTGAGATTCCAGATTCTCGCTGCCGTCTAGGTTTCACGCCGGAGAAAAGAGAGGATTAGTTGTCATCTGCATAGCTGTGGGAGGAAAAGCCGTATGAGAGATTTATGTTTTTGTTGGGTTGAGTTCACTGTAACTGTTGTTCAGTCAAGCTGGCTACAGCTGCCGTCCTTGGAAAGCACAAAATACATCATAAAACTGATTTATTTTAACAGTTTTCGAGACATCGAGGGGTCAGATCAGATATCTATCATTCTAAAGGACACTTCCAAGCGACATTTTTATGTTACATTTGGAGAACTTGTTGCCACAGGTGGTCAATGAGTAATATGTATTACTAAACATGCGTGGTGGGAAAATCAAACTGTAGCTATCAGACTTGTGCGTCGGCTCGGCTGCAGAGAGCTGTCTGAAAAAATAAAACCTGGAAAACTCATCCGGGCTGAAATAAATCAATTTGCATTCATATTCCTCAGGTAACCACAAACATTTATTTAATCTAAACCTAATTTAAACCAAGCTCCATCTGTCATACATTCCTTGTCTTTATTTCTTCTGTTTGTCTTGCTTCTTGCAAACTTTTTCCCTTTGCAGAGAGCTCACTCGTTCTGCGGAGCAGGGCGGCAGTAATGAACGCTCGCTCTGAGTGATTCTGCAATTTTAAATACACTTTCAAGGAGAAAACGCAGCTGTATTAAATGTTAGTCTGGTGCTGTTGTGTAAATCAAACAAAAAAGCTGATGCGGTAAATCCTGCTTTAAGATTCTTGATCTTGACTGTGAGCTTTAAAGTGAAAACGAGGTCATTTTCTCTGCTAGTTTTGCCAAAACACCTGCCTGAGTCTTTCAGTCAGTCGTGCTTTACTGTCTGTAAAGATGATTCAGAGTAAACTGTGACTTCTACAAAAGCGCTGTCAGAGCTGATCTCCTCCCACACCACCTCTGGTACGAGCCTCAGAAAATGAGAAACCTGCTAAAGAACTTTAAGCCAGAGATTTTATTGGCAACTGTACAACCCCATCAGATATCTAACGGTCAGTTTGTGCTGTGCAGTACGACAGATTCAAGCAGTACAAACTGATTTAAATAAACGTGTTGCCGTCCACATGATCAGTTCTTCTCCAGGTTTTCTGAGGACAGCCAGCGCAGCTTTTAAAACAGCATCTTTCCCTTAAATGTTGTCATAATTTGACCAGATTCTGACGAATTACACGGGTGATTAGGAGCATATGTGTGATAAAAGAGCACTGATCTGTGTGATGGTCAAAGTTTCCTCTGATGCTCAACATCAGTGGCATCATTTTATTGATTTTTAGCAAAATAAAAAATGACAAGACAATAGATGACCTTAACTTCAATTCACTCATCACTGCCTTTGATATTTTCGATTTTTTAAAGGACAGACTTCATTAACTGGGACGTGTTACTCAGATAACTGCAGGACCAGTTCAGTCTCTACACTAAGTGACGAGTAGAGACTGTGTGGGTTTGGTGCTGGACCCGAACAAACTGCAATGACAGTAAATAAGATGGAAAACCTTTGCCAACATGGCACCAGGAGCAACTTTCTGCATTCCTGCACAGCTCTTAGACGACTTCCTCTAGTTTCACTCATGGCAGCAAAGCCATGTCAGGCAAGCTGTTAAGTACAGACAGCACCGAGGTTCTGTGGAAAAGGACAGCCGTGCTGCCAGAGAGGCATGTTTGTTCAGGTAATTAGGTGATGGAAGTCAGGTGTGTCAGCTGAGGCAGGTGAGGCGAGTGCCTGCCTGATTGAAGAACTTAACAGACAAGTTTGTCAGAGTCCATAAGAAAAGCTCTGTGCTGTTTAAATGAGCCCTTTATTTAAATAATTTGGTGAGAAAATCATCTGAATTTTACTTCAAATATTGAGCTTCTCTCTACCTTTGAGAAACATTTTAATAAAACTCAAATTTCCTGTCTTAAACTGGCTCATAATGAACAACAGATGAACAGAAATGAGTCTTCTGCTTGATTCAACACTTCAAAAGTATTTTTTGTGACTCCACACTACTAACACTAATTTAGTCATGTAGAAAAATACTCAAATCTGCTGCTGAGAGAAAAGAGAAATAAAGCTGAATGTAAGAAACTGATATTTTTGTGCGACAATGACGAGACTCTAAATCCACTTTTTGGATGAAAACAGTAAAAAAGGCCTTTTGAACACAAAGAGATGAATTCCACTTCATCTTCAGAGAGGCTGAGATTAAGAGCTGTCCCATTGAATTGGGCCGATTAGCCCAGCATCCTCTTTCTCAGTATTATCTCAGTTTAGGAGGCAACTCGGCACCAAATGTTGTGAATGAAAGTGTGTTAATCTCATAAATATTCCCCAGAGACCGGCGGCAGTGAGGGACCATTTCATCCACAGCAGATAGTCTTTCTTTGAGAGGGGTCGGTCAAATTAACCCTGACTAAGAGCTCTCATTTTAAAACCATCATGGTGTGAGAAAAAAAAATCTAAAGACAGGAGCTGCTCTTACATTTCAATCAACTTTTGGTGAGAGAAGAAGCAGATGCTGGCGTGTGGTGCAGACCACAGCTGAGCGCCGTCAACAGGCGACAGATGTGTCGGCAAGTTTTACACTTTCTCCACCTGCAGGAGTTTAACAGCTGCCTGTGGTTGTTTTGATATTTTCTAATTTGCAAAATATAACAATCAGAGGAAATGTGTCAGATGGATTTCAGCATGTTAGGATTTTAACCTGCATCTGAAGAACACTTTTCTTCCTTTTGGAGAATATTCTTAAAGACTATGATGACTTGTGGCAGTTGTGGTTCATCATGATGTTGCGTGCACGTGTTCTCTGTGTTTGGTTGGTGTTGCCCACTGCATCGCCTTTTTAAAACAGACTACAAGAATTTGCAAAGTTATTACAGAAACTAAAGAATAAATCAATATAAAAGGGGCGTGGCCTGCACTGATGTTGGCCAAAATGCAAAGGCCTTTTTCTGGCATGTGATGTGTTATTTTGAACATTATTTAACATGATTTTAACATGTGTGCCATGATTTCTCCCAGTGCTGCAGTCACACCAAAGGCGAGATGACAGGAATGAGGGGGGGGGGGGGGGTGATGACAGCCATGCTGTGCTGTCTGCTGTGATGTCAGAGGGTAACCATCACATTGTCTCTGTTGCTTGGAATAAAGTTGTGTATGTATATAAATATATAAAAACTGGTGACGACAGCTAAAACTGTGAAAAGGAGCAACTGTTTCTGTGATTCTGGTGTCATGAGCCGAGTCGGACTGCCACTGTGTCTTTCCCAACTGATGTGCAGCCAAAAAAAAAAAAGTTGTCATGAACCACATTTGACTCAGTGGGAGTTTCGCTTGAGCGGTCCAACCTGTGGCCTGCGTGCTGCTGACCCCTGACGACTGCACTGTCAGCGGCGCTCTCGCTGTCAGCATGGCTTTTTAACGGCGCTGGCCGGCTGACACGAAGGACAGCGGGAGCTTGACTGTGACACGGCCAGCAGCGGCGCACAGCTGAGAAGTCTTTTAACATCAATAAAAGTCACATTCATATTCTGGACGCATTTCCGTCCATCACGATGGATGCAGAGCCAGAGGTCTGTGCTGTCATTTACACTCAGGTACTTTTTGGAGGTCTTTCTGTTTGTGGCGCTGCGGTCCCATGGGGGTCTCCGATCAGGCCGCAGGGGGCTGTTAATTATCCAGACTGCATAGCGTTTGCTGGAGCACACACCATCGTGAGAGCTCTCCTCTTCCTTTCTGCTCATCGCTTCTTTATCAAATGCACAGTTTCGGTTTATTTTTGTAAATGCTGGATGCATGGACTGAGCAGAATGGAAAATTAATGTCTCCATTTAACCAGCACAGCAACACAAGCTCCACCAAAGCCTGATTCATTGAGCCTGACTGCAGCTCTCTTTAAGCTCGAGCTAACCTTCACACAAACAAAAACTTTTAAACTCTCCACTGATGAACCCTCATGGCGGAGTGGACGCTTTTGTTTTACTGAACAGTTGCCTGCTGGTTTATTGTGATGCTGAGGAACAGACTGACAAACCCTCTCAAAGTCTTTGCCACAATCCAGAGCAGAAACTTCACAACTTGACAAACTGCGGATACTCTAAATGTCTGTCTTACCTGCTTTACTCTTTGAATGAATAACCATAAAACACACAATGGGCAGGAGCTGCAGAACGGCGCACATGTGATGAATCCAGACAAGGAAACCAAAGTATCCTTTAATGTTCGCCCCAATGCTAGCTCAGTCTGGATGTATGCAAACTATAACTGGCCCTAACCCGACTTGAATTTGATGCAGACCTTAACACAGATCTACATTCAGAGGTGGTGTCTGCTTTGTGCCCCTGAGAGAATCCGCTGTCGTCTGTTTCGCTGCCGTGCGGCATAATGACGACAGTTTCTCAGAACAAATAAAGCTCACAGTCCTGGTGTCAGTTTTCTTATCGCAATCTCATTTTAATAATCCAATTTATGGCGGCACACTGTCACATAATCCAGGTTTAGCTGGAACAACATATTGCTGATGTAATTGTCTTCACTTCAAATCACTGAGGTGATGATCTTGAGTTATAATCTGAATTTATTTCCCCCTCTGACGCCGCAGCGTTTGTCATTACAGCTCGTCCTCTTGTTGTTCTCCCTAATGAGGTGTTATTGGAGGCATGGATGCACCCCCTCTGTAAATAATACCTGCTGACAAACACCCATTCATCTGGATCAGAGTCCTGTGAGTGTGTGTGTGTGCAGGCAGTGGGAGGCCCCATCACATCTCAAAGCTTTGTCCGTGTTATCGTTTCAGCTTGGAGACAGAGAGGCGAGGTGGGCCTGTGACAAGAATTAGCCTGACATCTCCAGCACCTGCCGGCTTCACAGAGCAGCAGACGGTGAAGTTATCTCCTCTCTGCAGACCGATGCATATTAATGTCCATCAGAAATGTCACACGGTAGAAAAGAACCATCCAATAGCAACTTTTAAAGGGCCAAATATGCACAGGTGTAAATTTATGGTGATCAGATCTGCTGTGATCCGGCTCCATATAGCAGAGGAATGATTTTGCTTTTTGCAGGTGTTTAAAATGTGTTCGCCGACTGACCTCGTGTTCATTGATTCAACTCTATCGTTTCACAAAGGCTCTGCTTTTACAACAGATGCTACTGGGGGAAAAAAAAAAAATCATGAATTACAACAGAGCAAAAAGATTAAAGGGGCAATGAAAGTGCAGCTTAAAGGAAAAAAGATCCAACAGAAGTGCTTCTTACTAAAATATCTGTACAAATTCAGATCTTAACAGTTACCCTCCAATGTGTTATTATAGGTCAAAAGTGATGCACAGCCAGGAGAGAAACCAAACCTGATTCTTCCAAACTGCTTAAAACGACCTTCAGTGACCTGATGTCCAGCGTGTGTTTGAGCCTGTTTCCCAGCATGCTCTGATAGTATGATTAAGATATTAATGGCGTAGAAGGCGTCATGTTTGTTGGCTGTTTGGGGGCATTTCTCTGCTACGCTGTGAAATTTTGGGATGGAAATGTGACTTTTTCTGATAACACAATAAATTCTGGTCACAGCAGTGTTTGATGGAAGAAACATTGAGCAAATTTGTAGAGCAAAAAGCTGAAATGTGCATTTTTTCCCCATCAAATTTGAGTCCTTTGCTTTAAGTCAAGCACAGAAGGATAAAAGCTGATTGTGTCTGTTTGGTGGCTCGACTGGTTTGGTCCTGAATCACACCTGAATCAGCCACTTTCCACAAAATCCTTTGCTCGCCATCAGCTGATGCGACTTGATTTTTATTCTCACACTCGTTTTGCGTCTCTGAATCTGCCTTTCAGAAAAGGAGATTTGTCTTTTTGATATAAATAAAATGTTTTAGTTGGACTGATGATGGAACAGAAAGTGTATTTTTAGCCAACAGTGAAAAAGATCAGCGTCTGCCTCAATACTTTTACTATTCAAAACTACATTAAGAGCCGGAGGCAGGAAAGGCCCTGAAGAAGAAATCCATTCAAAATAAATCTAAAAATATTTGACTCAAGATGTAACCCAATGAAAGAGAATCGTGTTGGATAAGCGCAAAAAGTTCATGAGAAAATGAGAAATGTTCAATGTGAACGGATACATTTTGCTTCCAGCAGGTGCAAACAAACAAAAATATAAACAACAAAAATAGCAAAAAACACAAAAACAACTGGAAATCGAGCTAACTAGGCTCACTCACTCAAGCACATTACAATCACGATTGTTTTCCCACATTATCAACGTTGGAAAATGTATTTAAATCACCTCAAACCCGACGAAGCTGCTTCAACTCTCATCCCAACGATCCCATGAAAAATACAGTTTTTCATTTCAAACATTTCACTGAAGCACAGAGAGAATCGATATAAAGTCAGAATTTGAAGATTTACATCGTTAGATATTTACACTTGCTCCACTGAAGGTGTTGACATATTATGAATTCAACACTTTGCATCTTTGCACAGTCTTTACAAAAAAAACCAACCACAGAAGCAAAAGCAGAACAAACCCAGAGAAGACGGAACATGACTGCGTGCTTCTGTTTGTGTCTTCCTGTCTTGTTGAGCCGCCGCTCGGGCTCAGTCTGTGGTGTAAAGCACTGAGGCTTGACAAGGCATCTCTGTCTCTGTCCGTCTCCTCAGCTCCTGCGCCGGGCAGGTCGGACCTCCACCTAAATGAAAAACTCTTTCTGGTTCTCGCTGGGGCCGTTCTGGGAGCTGCTGAATGCCAGCTCGGGGCTCTCTTCGCTCGTCACCGTCTTCACTTCCTGGCTCTGACACGTCCCTTTCCTCCTGTAGAGGACTCGAGCCATGATGGCCAACGCAGACACGGTCACAAAGATGGCCACCGCGATCACACCTGTAAAGCGGAGAAAAGGAGAGCGGATCTTTGTCTTCTCATTTTAGACGAAGATCACAATGACTTCTTCTTCACGGTGAAAAAATGTGACACAATTGGCCTGAATTAGATGCAAAACCACTGATTGCGCAAGGATTTACCACTTCAGGCCAACACATGCAGGTCTGTGTCTCACCAGTTCTGCTCTGGATTGAAGTCTAGACTCCTCCAGGACATTAGCATTGCTGTTTTGTGCTTTGGCTGTGCTTTCTGTAGGGATCGCTGTCTTCTCACACAGACTGCAGCAGCTTTTCCTTCAGGATTTCTGTTTCTATGCTACATTTTACCCGCTAGTAAAATAAGCTTCAACATTAATCAAGTGGTAATGAAAGTCCCGTACGATGAGTCCGGTACACCTGTCCCAGGTGCTTGATAATCATCATATATGTTGTGAATTTTAAAATAAAAGCCTCCCACACAATGAACATTGTGTCAAAATCGTTAAGCGATGGATATTTTGAACAGGTTGGTAGATATTAGCTGCATAACTCAACGCTAAATTCACACTTCTTGCAGCTGAGTCTCAGTACCTGGATAATTTGATAACTGCCTTAGACTCATGGTTTCCACCACAGTGTGTGAGCTCAAAAGCACATCTGCAGGGCTGTCAGACAACAGAGCGTGTGACATTTCTGTGCTGTTTTTCACATTTTGGTACATTTAAAATCTTTAGATTTTAGCATGCGGGTACCAGATTATAACCGAATACATGGTGATTTATAATCTGGGACAGATTAGAAGTGAAGAAGCATAACATGAGGAAATAAAGCTTCTTCTTTTTAAAAGCAGCTGGTCAGTGGTGCAACAGGCAGAGAGAAAACATTACTTTCGCTCATCATTAGCGGCGCAGTCAGCTCATTTCCCCCAGGCTCTCCGGGTAATTTCAGCTATTAGAAGGTCTCTGCACTGATGTTAGCATTAAAAAAAAGTGCTTTTTTATGTGAACTATAAAGTCATTTGTATTCTAATTAGTTGTGGTTTCCTTTGTGTGCTCAGACACAGTCACGCTGCTTGAGCGACAACTCAGGGCTTTCATTTAAACCGCTACACAGTATGCAAATTTCATGAAAAAGCTCTTGCCTGACAAGCATTGAACATTTCAAAACAAATGACAGGTTTCCACCCAAATATATACACTGAAATGTGTAATATCAGGGTGCACATTGCAGATGTTAAAATACATGACAGGAGCAAGTTCTGAACTGCATCTTAACTGAAATTGATCGATGATAATGGTAGTGTGACAGAGAAGATTGTTGCTGCTACAGTACCTCCAATTAGAGCTGAGTCACTCCTGATGGCGTTCACCACAGGCTCACCTGTTCCCACTGATCCAGACTGGCCTGTAGCACACAGAGACACAGCAGATAGATGAAGAAGATGCAGAGGAAGCATCACAGGGGAGTAAAAACACGAATAGAAGATGAAGGGGATTCGTTCATGATATGATAAGTAGAAATGGAGAAAGGCACTGCAGAGGGATGCTCAGTGGAGACATGCAGAGGCAAACAGGAATCATATCCAGCCTTATTGGACACCACAGCACATCCACACAATCCTCTGTATGAGTGACCTCAGGGGGAAGATACAGCAAAGGAAACTCTCCTCCTTGGCCTAAATTAACTGCCTCATCTCGAGGCCATTAACCCAATGCCATTACATTATTAGACACCCAAAGGTCCCATTGTGAAATCTAAGAGGCAGCACCCACACAGGAAGCGGGGCACTTCCGCTTATGATAACCTCAATATTCATTCATTTGAGCCCCCTTGAGAAAGTGGGTACTCTGACTGTAGGCATACACCTACAGGAGCTATTGTTATCCACCATTTCTGTGTTTGCTGTTCACCCATCCTTATTTTTTGGGTAATGTGTGCCACAGTTTGCTATTCTTTGTTGGAGTTGAGAGTCTGCAGTGGAAAGGTGAGTGTGGAGCCACATTAACAGACAGAGTTGCAGTTGCAGAACGCTGAGTCAAACTTTTGTTTTACGAGTGCTGACGTTGAACTGAAGTTTGAATTCTTTTTACCTTTTTGTGTGTTTTTGGACACATAAGTCTCAAGCCTCTGGGTCTGCGTCATATAGCAGCGACTGACTGACATTTGAGAGCCGGTGTTGTTTGGAGAAGCACTTACAGCTTGAGCAAACCACATCATACTGAATATTAGAGACCATGAATGTTAGCACAAGTCTTTGTTTTCTCACCAGGCGGTGACAATGCCAGTAAAGAAATCAACAGTTTCCTCTGACCTGATAGGTGGTGTGTGGTTTCTGCTGCGTAGGGATTGGCTGAAGTGGAGCCACAAACGGACTGGACCAGGGGGCCGGAAACGGTGACGGGGCTGGTGCTCGGGTGGAGCAGAGCAGCTTTCAGGGGGCTGACGGAGTTAAAGAGGACGGCAGACAGACAGCCTGTGAAACCCAGAGAGGCGAGCCGAGACAGCTCCGGGTCCAACTCAGCAGAGTCTGGAGACAAAGACGGACAGAGACACAATCATATAGGCCTTCACTGAATATAACAGGCATCAAGCACTCTGCACCAGTCTCATTTATAACACATTTATCAATGCTGAATCAAGCATTACTTTTTACAGTGTGTTTGCAGTGGCAGTGCAACACCTGGTTCTGTGAAGTCCCACAGCCTCTCATCTTATTAACCACCTATTTCTTAGCCTGTCTCCGAAGGCGCTGCTCAAAAGCAACATAATTAGGTCATGACAAAGTAAATTACAGAGGTGTTACGTCTCTCTCTCTCTATGACGTCTGAGCCGTTTGACAGGCGCACCAGGTGCAAAGGAATCAAGAGCAGAGGTGTTTTGGTGGAATCGTCTTTCATGCTGGGAAAGGTGGACCCGCTGGTTTAGTTAATAAGGTGGTCAAATCACCCACATCGAGTGGCCCGATGTGCTTTTTTGTCCATGTCGGATCAGAATCAGAGGCAATAACTTCATTGTGCTAAACCCGCCGTATGAAAACACCGTCCTAACGCTGCAATACGACCACTATACCCAAGTGGGACCAGATGATTGGTCCAAAGAAGATGCAGTATGCGTGAGGTGGCACCATCGAATAACCTCACAAGAGAACATCCATCCATCCACACTTCCAGTACTAACACAGCAGCGAACATGAAAGAACAAACCCTCTCGCTGAGCTGAGCTGCAGCATTAGCAGCGGGGGAATTATCAGAATCATCTCAGCAAACAGATTGGCTGATAAACACTAATGCACACGCTGCACTTAATGAGCGATGAAAAAGTCTGTTTTCTCCACTCAAGACAAATGCACTGTTATTAAGCACCGTATGAAACCCTGCATTAGCTGCTAAGTTATACGTAGCTCTGTTTTTTTGCTTGACTCGTACACCAGGAATTCCTCCAAAAGCCACAGTGGAGGGCAAACTGAAGCCAGATGAACGATCATAAACATCCTCAAATTATTGTATTTTTTTAGCCACATTACACTGTTTTTACCTGCTTAATCCTCTCGACAGCAGCTGTTCTGGGGAACCAACCATCATGATGATGAAAGTTTCCCTTCCTCACTGTGTGGTCAGTCAGAACATCTCATCTCGATCAGTCTGTCTGAGTGCTCTGCAGCCTTGTCTGGGTTTTTTGTAGCCGCCTCACTTACCGTGCACTCTGCCAAGAACCAGCGACCTGATGGCATTGAACTCCACATCAGATGTCAGGTTGAAGTCCTCTTTGGTGTTCCGGTCAATCTGAGAAAAAATGATGGGTTCCACTTGAAAATGAGTCTCTGAAAAGAAATAAAACCCTTGCAAGCAAATTGCACTGTTTAAGAATAGGAAATGACCTCCTTCAGCTGAACGATCGAAGCTCTTAAAAGCCTCTGCAGAAAATGGAAGGTTAAACAGCACATCGCACCCTTAAAAGCCAAATGTTAATGCATCAGAGAGCAGCTAAGGAGGGCAGATCGGAGTACTTTTCTGAACTGATATATCTGGAAACATTCCCAAAGTTCCCTCCAGTTTTTTTCCATTCTTTGTGTTAATTCTGCCTCTTTCACCCAGTTTCAACCATCACAGTGTCAGTGTGAGAGAGCACAGTCTCCCATATGAACTCCTGCATCTTAGACATCACCGAGGAGGTGTTCCCGTTAGCCCCGTTAATTAGCAGATTTTCAACAACTCTCTGACCTCTGCTTCTTTTCCAGACAGTTTTAAGCATGCCGCTGTTCACCCAACGCTAACCACACCTAACCTGTCATTAAGGGACAACAGAACATCTCAACACTTCTCCCTCCGGACGCTAAAGTCCACCGACAGAGAGGATGCAGAGAAAACCAGGTGACTCAGTGTTTAGTGCTGACTGAGTGGAATATTTCACTCTTTGTGTGTGTGTGTGTTACCTGCACAGAGACAGCATCTGCCAGTCTGCTGACGGTCACAGCATGTAGCTGTCCGTTGGCGAGGTTCCTCACTTTGCTCGTCAGGATCTCGGCGTCTTTGCTGCCGTCCAGTCTGTATCTCACCTCCAGCTTGTCTGCACACACAAAGCAAGAAAAGACACACTGTGTATTACTGTGTGACTCAAACAGAAGAAGACCGGACCTCCCAGTGAACAAATACTGCTCTCACAACCAACTTTTTAAAAGCCACCCGATTGCTTGCAGGAAAAAAAATCACTAAAGTTTCCTCAAAATATTGTCTTTGCTGTGTCTGTCCTCGTCTACTTTGATGGAAATTTATTTTCGAGAGTATTAATATGTATCAAGAGAGATCTGGATGTTCCAGGGCAACAGCAGCGGAATAATAAGCTGAGGAGAATTCAATATTGTGCCAAGTGCTGCCAATAATGGTATGCAGTGTCGACTTAATTTATATGATTTCCACATAATTTCAGATGGATAATGTAATTCCATTCACATGAATAGCATGTAATGTCAGCAGGCTGTGCGGACGATATGACAACCAGGCTGGAAAGTGGATTTTCCATTTTAGAGTGCAAATGCATAATAACTAGCGCATATTAAAACATCTGGACTGTCGAAACTCATACGAGCATATCTCAATAATAACTGTGAACGCACGTAAACCTGTTGAGGCCACAGTGTGAGAAGACCTGGATATGAGAGCTTCTACAATGGAGGCAGAAAGTTTTCCCAAGTTCAGAAAGACTCATTAATTATAGTCTGTATCCCTGCTAATTATTTTTCACTCTTGCTGCCTTTTGTGGTGTACTTATTGAGACGAGAGGCAGCCTGGCGGTGCGTTCGCACTGTAATGACCACGATTAACAAGCCGCAGGAGGTGACTGACTGACAGACGCCTCTGACTCTGTCAGCCGGCTCGTAGGTGGCGAAAAGCTGAAGGCTCAACTTTTCACCTTTCAGCAGTTGTTAACAAGTTCCACAGGTCCTCATTCGCCGTTTGGTTCTAACGATGGGAGCTACATCTGTGAGTCTTAATACATTTTAAAGATGATGCTTTCAGTCAACACTGTAAAATGTCCAGCTGATGCTCCGCAGAGAGCTCGCATAAATGACATCACATGAAGACAAACTGTTTATTAATTGGCACTTGATGTTTAAGTGTTACACCTTTTAACCGTTTAAGCACTAAAGTGGATGCGCCTGTTGATGAAAATTAGTAGCAGCAAAATGTAACAGTTCACTATCAGCGTAGATTGATTATAATTCAACGTCATTAACATAATGTGTGCTCGACGGTGCGGCAGCAGAGAAACAAATCCAGGCATTTATGGCACGATTAGTCTGAAAGAAATGATCACCTCGTTTTTCAAATGAAAAGGGAAATATGCATCTTCAGGCAGGCTAGTTTGATATATCCATTATTACATGGCAGGCTGGTTGTCTGTGATTATACCGGGCTACCAACTGAGTTTGTGATGCCATGTCAGGAGTGGCTCTGCAAGAAACAATGTAATTACAACAATATATTTTATCATATTCATTCATATTTGTTTGATTTTCAGCTCCGCAGTCTTTGATGTTTTCAGGAGCTGTCTCTGCTCACAGGTGCATTAAAACACAACAAAAAAACGCGACATAACAAAAGAATAAGTTATCATTCACAATGATGGATTAATGAATGACCATGTGACTAAGACTATCAGATTAAAAAGGATAAAGAAGGCAGATCCCATAAAAAAGACCAACACCAACATTGTGTTCATCTGTCTCTCAGCACATTCTGTGGATCTTTTAGTAAATGCTACTCTAAAGGAGTAAATAAAGCATGTGCTGGGGACTATTTTCAATACACATTCAGTGCTCTAGCAGGATGTGCATGTGGCATTGGACAAATATGGAGGCTTATGGCACAGAGGAGTGAGATGCATCAGGTTTTGACTACACAGACAAAACTTATAAAAGTGCAGAGTAGAAAATCTGTTTAAAGCATTAAGGCTGAGGTGACACTTCTTCACAGGTGCACTTATAGCTTCTCTCATTGCTAACAGCAGAGCATCACCAAAGCTGCTCTCAGTGTTAGTTCAGAGTTTTATCACCAAAACAAACCTATTCCAGGGTTTTGATGGGGTGCTTCAGTTTTAATGCAGCTACCTGCCGACTACCTGATCATCACGGTAACTCTAATGACCCGCCGGCCATCAGCGTCCTCCAGTCGGGGTTATTAAAGCAGCCTGTTCACAGTCGATTTACAGCTAATGTAGGTGGAATCCTGCTTATAATAGCTTTATCAGCCGTCTTTGTCCTTTCCAATTCGAATGACCCCACTTGCTGCTCTTCTGCGAGAACTCACGACAAGCTAATTAAACAGTGAAGGGAATGGCAGCAGAGGAGAGCTGGATGAGAGCAGTAATAAGAGGAAGAAGAAGAGGAGGGGGGTGACAGGAAGCTGATTCAGTCACGATGTCTTGATATCAGCGCCTTCAGCGTATTGTTTTCTAATGCGGTGCTGAATAACACGTCAGGCTGTTTCATTGATTAATGATGAGGTATGCACTCATTTGCCAGTTTACTGGTTTTGCATACCTCATCATACCTCACCAGGCTCAAGCTGCTTGGTTTTTGCTGAAATTATATTAGAGAGATGTTGATTCACCTGTTTGAGCATTTTGGAGGATGCAGTTTTGTGTTAAGAATGAGATAAGTTCATTAAATTCCCTTTTTCATGTTATATTAATATGTTAAAAATAAGTGTTATGTATGAAATGCATGTTTACATGAGCATGTTTTGTTAAATGCATTAATACATTTTGAGTTTATGTAATTTGATTATCTGAAAGTTAACAGATTTTGCATTATCCATTTGCACTAAGCACCACAACTAAGCTTTCTAGTTTTAAAGAATTTTAAAGATGCTTTTTCATCTTAATTCAAAGGCTCTATAAAGCCGCCAGTGCATTAAGCTTAAAGTGCACCATCACTACTGACACCGTACTGGAGCATTCAGGGTCTTCCAGTGAAATCCAGTGAATGAAACAAGAGGAAACATAACAGGGCAAGTTACAGAAGCCGTGGAGCTTGTTTACAGGGTAAAACAGACAAAGAAACAAAGGCCGCCTTCATTCAGTCGAGAGATTTAGCTCCTGATGATGTGAAAGGCCAAGCCCAGTGACGGTTTTGGGAGGATCTGAGCGCTCACCGTGCTTGTTGAGCACCAGAGCCAGGTACTCCCTGTGAAAGGAGCCCACGTAGAGGAGCAGAGCGGGACTCTGGCTGGTCCTGAAGCTCAGGGAGACGTTTTCAGCTCTCAGGCTCATGTCAGAGACGATGGAGGAGGGCAGGGCGCCGCTGCTCCTGTTCAGCTCGTTCAACACCAGCTCCTTGAAGGCGTAGCTGACGGATGTTCCTGACTTGAAGCTGGCCGAAACCTCTGCAGGGAGGGAGATACAACGTCCAGGAGGTTAATTACAAAGCTTTGGCTGTTAAAAGCCGAGTTTTACTGAAGGGAAAGTTTGGCTCCCAGCCTTATTTCGCTTGTTAGTGAGGCTCTAACTTTTCTAACACCCACTGAGCAGTCCACTTTGCCACATCAACATTGTCTCCCAGAGACAGTGTGGCAGTACGATTTGCATTTAAATTTGAATGAGTATATAGCGCACATCCTCGCAGGAACAGCTAATGTTTTAAGGGAACCGTATCAGTGATTCACTTACTGTACGTGCAGCGTCTGAGCCGCGCTGACAACACCTAATTAGTGAGCTCGAGAAAAAGCAGCCGCAGAAAAACCGCCTGACAGGTGAAAAGTACAACACGAAATTTGGCTGCTAATTATAACACAGTCGTGTGTCAGGGTTGTGATTTCCGTCGCAGATATACCTGTGGAGCTCCAACAGACAACACAGCTGGGCTTGTTAATTATTGAATACATATGAGGCTGTGTTACTGTGCTGATGTGATGACTCAATGTTCCTGTGATAACTAGGTGTAAGAAAGTCTAGGTGTGCGCTCTTAGAAGAAGTGACGCATGAAATGATAATAATCTCGCAGGATGGCCAACCAGAGTTCCTTTACAGTCAATAAGTTTTAGTATCAAAGGGACAAAATATTATTCAGGAAATTATCTGCTGTTTTCTGCACTAAGCAGACTGACAACCTCTTAAATACCGAGGACTTCAGAAAACCTCATAGCAGTATTTAAAGGCCAGTGTTTGACAGGAAAATTTAATGTACTGACTGACAAAATGAAGCACGATGATTTTTAAACATTCAGGCTGTAATGCTGCAAATGTAGAAGAGAGTTGGAACCTCAGATTACTTGAGGTTTAATTAATTATGGTTTAAACACTTAATAACCCTTAATTACATAATGATTTAAACACAGACATCCGGAATTTGGTCCAGCACATGATGGGGCCCCAAAATCCCCAACATTTCCCACCAGTTCACTGTTCTGAACTCTGACTAAAAAGCTAAAAAGGTTGAGGTCTCAAGTTACAACTCATGCAGCGTTTCATTAGTCATTACAAAGATGGCTGAAGAAGAGCTGAACATGCACACCAAAACAGTCTTTTCAGGCTGCAGTGCATCTCCACGGTGCGTACCTCTGTCGCAGAAGGCGCCGGTGTAAGCCGACGGGCCACAGTCGCAGGAAAAGCTGTTGGGTCTCTCCACGCAGCGACCCTGGTTCTGGCACAGCGAGCCATAGCTGCTGCAGTGGCCCGGACAACCCGCCTGGACCCCCGGGGTGATCTTCGCTCTCTCCTCCAGGTCCAGGGTGACGCCGTTCAGCTGCAGAGCCCGAATACAACCCCGAAAGCCCTTCTGCCTGGACGCCGTGCCTCCTGAGTGTGCGGGGAAACATTTTCATCTTTGGACAATTTAACTATAAAAACACATGCAGATGTTTATTTAGTCGTGAGTCGTAGCAGCTCAGAAGACAACCATGCACTCTTTATCTTACTGCAGACCATTTTTCAAAGAATACTGTCGGGTTTTGTGCATCTTAATATATTTTTCCACCTTTTTCCTACTCTAACTGTATGTCATACCGTACAGAAACGAATAGAAAGCAAATCATATCATCTCTGTGATCAAATTGCAGAGTGACAGTGACTGATACCTGATTTTAATATTAACAGTCACGTATACTCTGCACCTTCAGGGAATGTGTCACCATCCTCTGATTTCCTGAAATGATGCAGTGATGAAACACAGTGAAACACAAACTGGCAGGTGAAAAATTCAAGCGGTTGACTTTTTACTGGCTGTCTTTTTGCCAGCCGAGCACCTGCTGATTGTTGATATCTGGAAGGTTGGTGAGCTGTCAGTCTGTCTGTCAGTCTGCTTGTCCTGCCTGGCTGGCAGACTGTGACAGAAAAACAGTTTCCCCTTTTCTAGGGCAGAATTTAAACTCCAAAAGTTATTGTTTTCTGACTTCTCGCATTACAACCTCCAACTGTCCTCAGAGTTCAGGTTCTGCAACATTATAATTGTCTCAGAGTGCCAAACTGGCAACCTCAAGACTGTTATGATGAGATAAACAGCTTTCCATCAGGGTCTGTAGTTTCATCAGGAGCTGTCAGGAAAGGACTAGCTTAACTAATGGACTGAGTTCAAACACTGTTCCAAGGTTACTGCAAGGAAACTGACCACTACAAACGCAACTCCTCACTGCATGGTCCGGAGGGTGTTTCTATCAATTTGTGAGGATTTTGTGTCAGTCGATTAAGTTTATATAAAGGAATTTCTTCCATCCACTCAGCCTTTATACCTTACATCGAGGTTTAGGAACAAGGATTGTTATGGCCTGATTGATCTCGCTTAAAGCTATCACTTTCAACGTGGATCAATAACCAGAGACGGCACTGCAATATGTTCCTTGTGCAGTATGAACTGGGATGGGTGATGAGTTTTGCTGAGGGGTTTAGTTTCTGTCACTATCTGCTTGATTCAGGAGGAGCAGAGGAGACGGAGATGGAAAACCACCAGCCTCCCAGGGGTCACTGAAAATGTGCCGTGCGAGTCATTTTTCGTGAGGCATGTGGGTGAAAGAGAGACGTGAGTAAAAGAAGGAAAGTGAGAGGAAGGCAGAGACGGAGCATTCAAGAGGACCTGAGGCACACAAGGAGAAAAAGCCTTACAGCCATTAACATCAGCACGCTGCAGTAATGAGATTTATCACACGGTGTTGTTTTCCAAACAGAAATCATAATTATAAAGACAGAGAGATGGTGTGAATATTATATAATAATCTTTGAATTGCATTTAATTTGTGCAGCAGCCCGTCTCTCTCCCACACACACCTATAAACAACTGGCTGTTGAGCTGCAGGTGGATGTGCCCATCAGCAGGCGCCTCCTGCGTGGCAGCAGGGAGCTCGTCGAGGCGAAGCGACGCCTCTTTAACGTTGCGTTCGGCTCGAATGCGGTGCCACCTGTCGTCGTTCAGGGGGAAGGCGGCCTTCACGCGAACCTCCAGCGGCCCGTTTCCCACATCGAAGGAGAAGAGGACCTCAGTGGAGGCTGCGTCAGGGGAGGGAGAAAATCAAGACTTAGCGCGCATGTTCAGAAGTCTCATCTTGTCTTCTGCGTCTCCCCTCAGCCTGTGCTTCACACGTCACACCTGTAGACAGGTGAGGTGTGCTCAGGCATGAGGACCGCATGCACAAGCCCAATTTCTCCAAGGGGATAATTCAATTGCTGTTGCTGTGTTTTCCTCTTTCATGGTCATGTTTATCTATAGATGTGAAGCAAAAACTACAGTATTTATTTTTCAAACACAGCAGAACCAAAGGAAAAAGCCTCTGGCCAACAGAGCTGCCGTAGCTGCACGTACAAACTCACAGAAGCATTAACAACAAACTCACCTTGCCTTGCTTCAAACACGACGAACCTGTGTGATTTACTCAGTGATTGTGAGACCATAAAGCGCCTTTTCTCCTCTCCAGCCCTCTCTTGTCTGTGTTTTTCTCTTATTACCCTCCTACCAAGGGCCAGGCTCACTCTGAAACCCTTGTTCCCTGTTACAGTTACACCACATGTGGAGGGAAGAATGTGAGGTGCATTTGAGAGCCAGTCGAGCTCTGATAAGGAATATATTGACTGAAGTCATGTACAACTGAAGTGATGCAAACCCAAAGTGATACCTAACAGTTCACAAGGATGTCACACCAAAGAGCAGTTGTCATAGCAACACTTACAATGAGTCCTCAACATCTAGTGGTCGTTGACAAGCAGGTACAGAGATGGAGAACTACTTCAGGCTTCCTACAGCAACCAGCTACAAGGACGCAAAGCTCTTCCATATGATCGGCTACTTTTGGTGCTTTTGCAAGGCTGAAGTACCAGCTTTGCTTCTTAATTCTCACAGATGCATTTCTGCTGGATATGTGCAGATAAAATAGTTCCCGTTCTGGTGACAAATGTGTGAATCCTGCTCCACAAATGATTTACAAATGTGAATGCTGATTTGTGAGTAATTTGGGGTATTTTTACATGGAGTATTCTGGTGTCATGTGGCTTCAATTTCGATAACTTCACGTTCACTGACTCCAAAATAAAAAGCCGAAAGCCTAAAAGCCAAAATAAATACATGAGATATTTACTTTCTCACTGCAGAGACTGTCCTCCCGTTGTCCAAAAACTGCAAATTCATGTACTTGTGCTAACAAACACGCTGCACTGGTTCAAGGGGAGACATCGGATGAGCATCTGCAGCCTTCAGCCTGATTCTTACATAACCTGGTTTCTTGGGTAGAGATATTAAACTGTATAGTGTTGTATAGTAATCATAAACAGTTACCTGTACTTCTGTCAACACCAGCCACAATGGTAGATTCGTTTTCTTTGTCAAACAGATAAAAAGATAGAGGACTTCATCAAGAGTTGTCATGAAGGACAGCTACAGCAGCACATGTGATCTACCATAAAGTGTTTCAGTGCAATGAGACAGAGAGCTATAAACTCTGGTGGTTATAAAGGAAATGTCTTGCAGTGGATGGGAAAAATAGCACGGTAGTGATTTCCCAAAGGAGGAAGAACAAATGGCGGCGTTGCTGGAGAAGTATATTTTTTTTTAGGGTGAGAAACACTGAAGTGGAGTTTGAGGCAGGACCGCCACCTCCAGCTGAGTTCAATCCAGATGAAACTTTAATTCCCAGGATGAGCCTTCCTGCCTGAGTCCGGATTAGACATCTCACCTGGAAGGTTTTACTCACAGCTGAGTTCAATCCGAATGAAGTCTTTGATGCCCAAGTTTTCCAGGAAGACCCCGGACGACGAGGCGGTTTTAAACAGGAAGGAGATGTCTGCGCTCAGCTCGCCGTGAAACGTGGGAAAGTGGAGGTAAGACGTCTCCTTGTCAAAGAATGCGGCGTTCCACACATTTTCTGCGAATGAACGGAAATCTGTTGATTCACATGACAACTGCAGAGTGGAGGAACAAGTCGAAACATCAGCTTTCAGTCCGAAAACGTGTCCAAGGTGACATGTAGGGCTCTGGGCTGGACTTACTGTCTCCATGGCAACGGAGATGCCCCACCACGTAGGCGCTTTCTGATCCAGGCCTCTGGACGTCGCCCAGCACCAGAGACCTGACAGGCAGGGTCTCCTTATGGGTCAGCAGGCCCGAGTCATTGGCCCTGGAAGCAAGAAGAGGAGATGTGGATGCCCGATGGGAAATGTAGTCGACTGCAGCAATAAATATAATGTAGCAAGACAAGCAAAGAGGTCAAGGTTTTGTTTTTTAGCGGCACCTAACACACCCCCTACACCCCAGACCAGAAATCCAAGCCTCTAGTTCTTCCATGGCTCCAACTACATCACTGGACACGTCAAATGATGGTGCAGGAGAGCTCAGCTTTCTCTCGAAAAACAGCATCCATCAACACTGACTGGACAAATGTGGTAAAATTTCCCTTTAAGACTTGAGGGGAGAAAGATAAACTTCAAGCACCATCAGCATGAGACAGATAAGAACCAGAAGACGGAGCATAAGAAGTCATTTGTTTATCACTGTTGTCAGCTGTGGGAGATGAAATAAACAGGAATAAAATGTCCACCAGCAATAAAACGTCAAAAACAAAGAGAAGAGATCAATCATGATGAACGACCGCACTGTTCTTATTTCTTTAACGCAGCCGAATTCACCATCTTGATGTCTTGATGATGTGAGTAAATGTAAAATACCATTCAGGGCGGTCAGCATCACAGTTGCAGTGGTGTCTGGGGTCCACGCAGTTCTCCTGCAGGCCGCAGGCACACTGCTGGCTGCCCGGTGGAGCCCCGCCCCAGTAAGTCTGCACCTGTCCTCCACCTGGACCGCCCACCCACCAGCTGAGAGGGGGGCCGTCTGCAACACACAGACACACTCATTTTTCTCACTTGTCAGGACACTTCATTGGCTTACAGTGGAGGCTTTCCCGAACTTCAGCCTAATCTCTACCTCAACACGAATCAAAGGCTAAAATTTTCTCACACTTTCTCATTACAACATACACTTACACACCATTAACTGATGCAGTCTGGTGCAGTATCCCCGCCGTTAACGCTCCCTTCTTCAGCTTTTGTTGGAACTGTTTCAGTGAGTCGCTGATTCAACTTTATGGGCATTTTGGAGGCTGCAATTGTGCTGCAGTTGAACTGTGTTGCATTATACTGAGAAGTGTTTCTTTATTATTTTTGTCACCCCATTTATAACAGCGAGGACAGGCGAAACCGCAGAAGCACCTCATGCAACGCACTTCAACAGCTCCACATGCTTTTCGGCCGCATTAGTTTTAGCCAGGTGTGCCTAATAAACTGCCAACTGAGTGTAAATAACCATTAATCATAATTAACTCTTAAAGGGCACTCCATTGATTTTGTACTGCAATCCAGTAAAGTTCAATAAAGTTCAGGACTTCAACTTCAGGTCAAGCTCTGAAAACACTGGATGCTGCAGCACTTTCCTATAATGCAACTCAATAGTTAACTGTTTGCACAACTTTATTTATAGTGGCTTCATTAACAGACTCCACAGCAGCAGCTGCCTTCACTGTGTTCGTCCCTGCTCATCCGACGTCCTCTCTAAAAGTTTGAAATAATATCTACATGGTGCCACAGAATATCAGCGAGCTTCACCCGGTGTGTTGAGGAGGCGTGACTTCCTGCAGTGGTAGGTCAGCTCCTGTTCGCAGTGCTCTGATTGGCTAATGATGGCCGCCAGCTGCTCCTCCTCGGACGCGTACTCAAAGTGAGCCGAGTGCTGATTCCTTCCCGCCGCCGGCCGCACTCTGGTCAGCTCCGTGTTATTGTGCTGGATCACCATCCACGTTTTGTCCTCTGGCGGAGAAAAAGAAGAGAAAAATACACAACATGTATTTTTTATTTTTCATTTTGTGTTTGTGTGAGAAGTTCTTCACTCTGCAGGACTGACAGACAGAAGGAGAGGCAGGATGAAAGAGGGAGAGGGAGGGAGTGGACACGAGGGTGCCTGCAAGGTGTGTTTTGATGTGTGTGTGTGTTTGTTTTGATGTGTGTGTCAGCTACCTGTCATGTTGCAGTATATTAGCTGTGGTCTGACGGGCCCGCTGCCATCAACATCAATGTAATAATACCCAGACGTGTTGCCTTTGTGTTTGTATGCCTCACAGGACTGCTCGTATATTGCTGAGGAGAGAGAAGACACACACTATCATCATCATCATCATCATCATCATCACCACCACACAGCAACAACAACATCACAGGATGTTTACGCCGTCTTTTCTCGGCTTGGTTGCTGACTGCTTTGGAGCTTCAGTGTTTTGTTCACAGCGGAGACGAAAAAGCTCTGCTATCAAACCGTTTTAAACTGCTTTTCTAAACTTTACGCTGGCAAACTGTAGTTAAAGTATTCACTATGCAGCTATGTAGGAAAGATAGAAACCAGCTCATTGTGACGACAAGGAAGTCCAGAATATTGTGTTTCCCACTTTGTCAAATACTGATGTTTTGTCCTGCCCTCCGAAACAGATCACACAGATGCAGAAAGTTCCTTTTAGAGTGTGCATAAGAGGCACCAGTAAGTCAACTAACTCCAATGTAAACTTTAATATTTGTCATTCAGAGTTAGGTGATGTGGTATAAAGAGAAAAAAGTCAGCGAAGGGAGGAGGTCGGGGTGGATTAACCTCCCCAAACTGCAAACATTTCACAATGTTAAACACACGTTTCTGGCAGTCTCATACAAACACAAGCTTAACTTTGTACACTTAGGCTTCTGTATGAGATGCCGAGAACAAACATTGGTGTTTGATGACCTGGGAATGAGGCCAGGTCTCAAAGTCATGGCAACAGACGAGTTTGGCACATAACACGCCATCTTTATACTTTCGTGTTTGTGCTTTTTAAATAAATAAGATATATATAGATTTGTGTTGATTAGAAGTGCTGTTAGGTTGGTTTTGCTACCTTTATACAGAGCCTGGCTGGCCCCATTTCCAGTCTTTATGCTAATCTAAGCTTATTAATAAATGGACAAATGTGACAGTGGAATCAATCTCCTCATCTCATACTCAGAAAGAAAGTCAATCCTCACCCCTGACCCCTGACCCCTGACCCCTGACCCCTAACCCTCGAGGATCTGGCTGTGGGGGCTGACTGACAGGGATCTTTTCACAGCTGATCGCCAAAGGACTTTTTTTTTCATCTTTATAACAAAATAATAACACTATATTTGAGAGGAGCCATGTTATTTGTCCCTCTTTTTAAACCTTTCCAGCTCTCATTGTTCCCACTCCTCCTCTATATCCCCCCCTCTTCTCTCCTCTCAGCTTCCCAAACGATGACGATTGCTACGAACAGGTTTGATCTCAGCCTGACCTCCTGCCACAACGACGTCTGCAGGGACCTCCAGCCAAAAGCAGCAGGTTGTCTCATTACAGGAAGCGTGTCCACAAGAGCAAACCTATGCATGTACACACACAGAGCCCATACTGTGTGTGTGACCTTTGAGCAACAATAACCTACGTACAGCTGTGACAGGTGGCGCCGCTGTAGCCGGTGGTGGAGCAATTACAGTGGAAGGTGCTCCATGATTGACTGCAGCTGCCTCCGTGTTCACAGTGACTCAGAGAACACCTACGGGACAGAAAAAGCACACGTTTAGACCCAATTCTCCCCTTCACCCTTCTCCGTGTTGTACAGGCAACAATACTTGATTGTACTTGTACTTCTCCAACTTCATGCTTCTACTCCACAGGTTCAGTGAGAAATATTGCACTTTTTACTCCACTATATTTACTTCATAACTTCAGTTACTTGCTCCAATGGCTCTTTCATACATTTTTCATTTAATTTGCAATATCTTTAATTGCTGGTTTTATCTTCTAAAGGAATTTGTTAATAATAATGAAATGATAAAGCTGCACCAGTCTTATCTTTAAGTTGCGAAAGGATAAGAAAGACAAGAGGAGTGAATCAGAGATGCTCCTGCTTTTGTTCTCCCCTCCCTCCGCAGGAGCAGTCATGGTGCATTAAAGGTGCACAGAGTTTCCAGGCGTGATTATGTGTAACTACATGTGTGTGAGGCAGCGTGAAGTGTGTGCATCCCTCCACGAATGACAGCTGAGGCTTCCTGTCATCTGCTGCAGCTGACTGGAACAAATCTCTGAATACGATGCTCACACACTCAGGTGAATATTACTTTTGTCCTCTGTGGACTTGACTTTAGAGGAGCCGCTTTCCTGTTGATCAGCAGCGTGTCTGTGGGAACTCTGCTGATTTCTCTGATTGGAAAATAATCCCGGTGTTATTATTTTCTCCTACAGCTTCGTGTGAGTTTCATCATGGGCTGCGGCATCCGAAATACACACAGTGAAACGCGTTTGTGCACGTTCTGCTGCTGTTAATTGCTTTCCCTCCCAGTGTCAGCCCAGTGTCAGGAGTGAGCTGGTGCAGCAAGCAAGCAAAACAAGGAAGAGAGGGAGAAAAAAAGGGTTGGGACATGGGAAACAGCTCGAGGAATCACGGAGATACTGTAAAGAGAGGGAGAAATCCAGGATGGGGAATTAAGGTTGAGACACGGACCGGAGGAGGGGAAGGAGGGAGGGAGCGACAAAGGGGATTGAAGGCTGAATGAATGGAGCTCAGCAGTGACTGCGTAAACATATTTGGAGGGGAAATGAGGTCAGCGAAATGTGACAGCAGAAAAAGAGAAAGAGAGACGGAGAGCAGCATGTATTTTTAATCTTTTAGTCAGTTGGAAATTCACTGTTAGGAAAAGCCTTACTCAGCAGGCTTGTCAGAGGGTTAACGTTTGCTTTTTAGCACCAATTTCTTTGCTTTCCTTTTCTGTAAAAGTTAGTTGGGATGGAGGCAGGAGCAGGACTTTGCATAGTCGCCACGTCTTTGTGCTTTTAATATATGCTTTCTAAACTCAGCCAGTCCATTGTTGCAAACACATTTCTGCAAATATGCATGTCTTGCAAAACATATCTTTTTCCTGAGTCCGCTGATAAATTCAGTGTGCATATGACCAGCAGAGCGGTGCTTATTGCAGGAAAGGACAGTGTAGGTTGGAGAAGTGCAAATCAATTCTTCAAGATGACATTTTATTGAAACAAAAGCGGCTCAGAGGATAATGTGTTCGTCATATATCGGTGGGCGGTAATGATTTGGAAAGAGGTCTGATGTTATGTTCTGAGAGCAATGTGTTATCACTCACACACAACACAACATTAAACTGACACAGCGGAGCTTCATTTGACATTTTGTGCAATACAGAAAGAGGCAAGAGACATATTAGTGTTTAATGATACGGAAACGTCCAGATTATTGATTCTATCCAGCAGTGTTAATCTCTCATAAAATGTACGATTGTCCATCAAAAGCAAGATATCAGGATTTTTATGGAGTGTGTTTAACTTTAAGATGTAACGCCCATCCAACTGCTTCTTCTTGTTCCGTACATCTAAACTGTACGAGTCAATCACAAACATATGCACACAGTCAAGCGTTAAGAACAGCATTATAATGCAGAGCTGAGATGTGTTTAATCTTCTGCAGATTCTCGCGAAATCTGTGCTTCACTCACAGCAGAGTAATAATACTTTAAAACAGTTTTTCTCCATGGAGCGTTGGAGTCCAGTACATATAAAACAATCAGTGTCAGAGAGACGGTAATAACGATCATGATCATCTGGCAGCAGCTATTTAAAAAGCAGGAGCAGAAAGCAGATCGGACAAATAAGAGATGCTTTTTCTAACCTGCCAAAACTGCAAAAAATATCCCAGAATTCTCCCAAACTCAATCACCCAGAGAGGCACAGAGCCAAGCATCTCTAAATGTGTGTGTATGCATGTGTGTGTGTCCTGGATAGTGTATTAATAGATAGATAAATAGAGCTTGGATGAATATTATCAAAACAATGGTGCTTTTAGGTCTGACCTGTCGATGATGCCACACATGTCGATCTGCAGGTGACTGTAGTTTCCCATCAGCCTCTGCTGCACCATGATCAAGTCCACCGGTTGGCTGTCCACAGTCAGCAGACGCATGCAGCCCTGGAAAGCCTTGAAGGGGTTCATGCACTCCTGGCTGCTCCCTTCAGCGGGGCAACCTGCACGGTCAGCCAACCAAACAAGATGAAACCCCCCCGAACCTGTCTGAATAATGCCTGTTTATGCTCTGCCTATCTCTGTCTTACCACCAAAGAAAAGATGACTTCCTGTTGTGACAAGAAACGAGGGGCTGGCGAGCGCAGAGGTTCCTTCATCTCCGTCCACGGCGACCATCAGATGTCCCCGTCTGCAGATCAGCTCCACAGAGTGCCACTGACCGTCATTCAGAGCCGAACCTGAGGACGCTCACATGCACACAGATACAGTTTACTATACGCCAAGACACTGGCTTGATTTAAGCTTCATGAGGGGTAAGATCAGAATTTCAGTCATTCATTTATTGATTCTCTGTGATTTCCTCGTCTCGTGGGAAAGTTAGGAGTCGGGCTCAGCTACAAAACAACGCTGTTGAATCTGCTGAGGATTCAGTACGGGGCTCAAACACACGACTACGTCATTCTGATCTTCAGGCTTATTGGCACTGACATTTTCATAGTTTTATATTGTGCCAAGTGTTCATCTTCCTGCAAAAAGCCACTGACAGAAGCAAAGACCAATAACATCCATGCCTGTTCACGCTGGGTCGCATCACTAAGAACACGAGTCAGTCCCTGCTCTGATGTGAATTTTTGAATGATATCTGGCCCTTGATGAGCTTTAACTGCACACAAATGGAGAAAATGAAGGTTTAAGTTGGAAGTCTGGGGTCAGACTGACCTGCACTGAGCTCCAGCGGCGCTCTGCCAGACTTGTGGATCTGCAGGTGGAGCCTGGCTTTGCTTAGGTACAGCCAGACTGCACCGCCTTGTTTCGGGAGTCCAAAGGTCAGCAGCAGTCCCGCCTTGTTCCACGTCCGAAACTGGAGCCCCACCGATGTGCCCACCAATGACGGCTCTGTCACCCCTGGCAACCAGAGGAAGCTCTGGGGGCTTGTGAACGTCACAGCAACAAAAATGGGTTCAGCACAAGAAAAGGTCACATTACCCTGAGATAGGAGGAGAGGAGGAGCGGGGAAAAGATACGGAGAGAGAGGAATTATTACAGCAAAAGAGGGAAAACATGATAAGGCATGAATATGAATGCATTTCCAAGGCTGCGTGGCGGCGCCCTGATGCACAGAGATCTCAACAGCAAGTCTCCTTAAAGAGCATGAGCTTATTACCATAATGATAATAGCCAGGCTTAGCCAAACTGAAGGCACCAATGTCACCCAGCAGCTTTCTAAGGTCAGAGAGGAAGTGTGGGGGAGCAGCAGGGGTGAGAGACAGAAAAAGAGAGGAGGAGAGAGGGAGAAATGAAAGTGTGATGAAAGGACTGGGAGCTGCTGGTTGCCTCTGTATGCAGGCTCATAGTTTTGAGACGTAATTGCAGTAACTCTAATTCCAGAGCAACAACAGCGATGTGTTACATCCCAGGTTGCCGGCTGGGTTTCTATTTTCAGTGGGGTATGCAACACACGGACACTGGATCAAATCTAAAAGCTCTTTGTGGGTTAGTTAAGCGATATACAGTAACGCAGACTCAAGAGGAGAATGCCAGAGAGATTCAACCGAGCACACACACACACACACACACACACACACACACACACACACACACACAGGCAGATACACACGAACATGCCGTCTCATTTACAATGAAGGGGATGCAAGCGAGGAGGTATTTGCCTAACTCCTTAAAATTTTAATAAGTGCACTTAAAGATACGTTTTTCAGAGATGAAGATTCAGAAATGACTCTGAAAGGGGCCATTGTGCACAAGGTGTACTTTTAATTTTATACTTTGACTTCAGTAAAACTTGACTTTTACTCATAACAGAATATTTGCAATACACGCACTACTTTATGCAGGTAAAAGGTCTGAGTACTTCATCATCACTGTCCGTGGCTGTAGTACAGGTGCTAAATATCCCAAACCTTTCTTCTCATTTGTGACCAAAATTATTATTTATGTCACTTTACACACCCTCAAATACATCCCAGATTGGGACGCTGTGTAAAGCATGAATGAATACAGAAACCTTACAAACATTTGCAAACTAACTGTGTTAAAACTGTGAAAACCGTTTTACAGTTAAGTGGTGAACCTCGCTCCATCCTCGCTTGAGACTGACGACTGAGCCCTTCCAGGATGCCCCTTTCACACCAATCTGATACTCTCACCTGTTACCAATGAACCTGTTTACCTGTGGAATGATCAAACAGGTGTTTTTGGAGCAATGACAGTCTGTCTGCAGTACGCACATGGTAATACACACACATACTTTTCATTAGCACTTTGTGAGCCAGGTTACCTTCACAGTGACCCGCTGATCCTTCTGTTTAGTGAGGTCCACCAGGTTCACACCGTTGTAAAGAAGGTTTTCCAAACAGCCGTGGAAATTTCTGTGCGACCTGACTGACCTCCGTGAGCCGAGGCCCTGCTCCGCTCCCACACTCATCTGTCCAAAGAAAAACATGAGCGTACCACAAATATATCTAAAAAACAGAAATGTGAGCAGGTGTGACTGTTGCCACCGACACAAACACACCTGGTCATGGTCCCAGTGGGTGAATCTCGGCGGGATCTGCACCCACAGCGTGCTTTTATCCACGGTGAGGTTAAGGTGAGTGCTGTGATGCTCCACTGCAACGTGGTGCCAGTGCTGGTCGTCCAGCAGGCTGCCCACAGACACCGCATGCTGGGCGTCGGGAGAAGAGCTCCTGCCTGGAGGAGGAAGGCAAAGAGAGACGAAGATGTGGCGATGGTGGATAGAGGAGAAGATGAGCAAAATCTGGAGAGAGTTGAGATATTTTATTTGTTTTTTAAATAAAAGGAAATAAGTTAGAGTGGATGCTTGAAAACTGATATTGATGGCAAATATTTACAGCTGCTGAATTGTCTTCCCTCTGGCTGCCAGCTCGTCTCTTTTGTTAATTCTTTTTATTTTATTCAAGGAGGGAATCCTGCTTTGATATCTTTGTATTTTCAACAGCGCAGTAGGAAACGCAGCCTGTCTGTGCACCATATCCCAGTTTACTCCTAACACTTTTCTGTTGGGGATCACAACCAGAACCTGATCTACACCTACGACTGAGAAAGAACCAGAAAAGGTAGCTGATTACACACAATTAACAAGAAAGTGAGCAGCGAAAGACGTAGAGATGCATGAATAAATGACAAAGGAAATGCTGCTGGTTCTCTGCGCTGTGCCAACACTTCTGGGAGTGCTGAGTTTCTGCTGAGAGGAGGAGCTGAGCTAAATGCAAGCGGTCATTAAATATGAATTAGATATTATTTGAAAGGAGGAAACGTTGTCTGTGTGGGAAAAGAAGCAGAAGAAGAGTAAAGACAGAGGCCGCGTCAAACGCGTTCGGTCGTCAATCGTCATTGATCTGTCGGGCAGATACCTGGCAAAGCTGAGGCGAGGGAGAGCGAAGAAGACAGACAGAGGTAGAGGAGGAAAGAGCGAAGTGTACTTAATCACCAGCAGACAGATAATAGCACGTCAACGAGAGAGTGAAACAGGCAAAGGCAAGTCTTTCACTGCAGCCCTGTCACCAAGAATTCATGCTTTCATATCACTAAGCTGCAGCAGCAAATGTGTTTGCTTTGCCACAAAATGCTGATGAAAAGGTGCAACTGTATTTAATATGCTTTTATACATTATCAGCTCTTGCACTTCAATATCCGCTCATAGTGAACAATATTACACTTTCACACTATTCTGTTTATCTGAAGGTGGTGGTGATGTGCCAAGAAAGGCAGAGAAGAGGAAGGTAGCAAGAAAACAACCCCCCCTTCTGATTTCTCAGTTTGTACATCCTCGATTCCTTTCCTCACCTCCTCTCCTCGCGCCTCGAGGAGAGAGGAGCCGAGGCAACATGCATTTAACAAAATGAGACATCCTGGCTTCAGAGCCCTCATTATAAAGCTGTGTAAATTAAATATGACCTGTGGTACAGCTTCATCATCTGGCTGTTGTTTTTTTTATAGCCTGCTGCTGTCTTTCATGAGCTCTGTCAGATGAACATATCAGTGCTCATGACAACTTAGATATTTAGTCTTAATTCAATCACAACAAGGCTTCATGTGACAAGAACGTACAGATATATAAGATACAAATATGGTTTTATATTCCAGCTGTGTGTCACACCTCTTTTATACATCACAGGTGCTGAAATGAACACCTGTGCATCCTCGCTCATAGCTCCTCTGGCAAGACTCCCCTCTCCTCATTTGCATTTCAGGAACTGAGACCTCCTTCAAGATGACACTCTGCAAACGATTTCCAGGTTGCAGGCAGGACGACGGAGGAGAGAGGAGCCACAAAATGTGGAAATGAGAAGAGCCTATGGATGTAGGTTCCAAAATGCGATGCGTTCAATGCCTTTTAGTGAGTAACAGCGAATGTAAACATAACCTTTGTTTGTTTAGCTGAAAACAGCACAGTGCACCTTTAAAGAAGTTATAAAAATGAGGTTATAATATGGTGCAGGATAATTCTGCTTCAGCTTTACCAGCTTAGATAACGTTTGGTAAGTCAAGTCCTTCATGTGTGCAGAAAAGTTTTGGGAGTTCTCCAGTGTGAGAATCACTGGGGTGATCTTAATGTTCAGTGAGTATCCTCAGGATTCATGCAGCCCCTTCAAGGGATTTTCACAGGGAACTCTGTGAACTTCTCCTGTTTTTATGACCTGAGAAGTGGCTAAAAGTTCCTCAAAGCTGTTTTTACTTTTTGCCATGTAGCTCTCTGTTAGATCATTCCAGACAGCTCCCCAAGGCAATATCACCTAATCATCAGCTGTCTGCTTCTGCATTACGGCTCTTCACTCCGACTCCAAATCTAATTTTGTTGGAAGACACTGACAGGTCTTATCAGATGACAGCCTGCTGTAATTGTTTCAGCATTTTCATTTTATTCCGTTCGGCTTAAATGATTGAGACTGTGCACACACTCAGTCAACACAGGCGTAATGTGAAACCTCTGAACCCGCTCACTAAAAGAGCTCCCGGAGAAAAGTTCAGAAATCCTGTTTCAAGACTTTTCAAGAAGCCTGGAGAAAAAGAAATAAAGAGTAAAAGTAGACTGCATCAATTTTCCGCTGCTGTTTGATGTATAGATGTATAGAAAATATGAGTTTAAACTTTCTATTATTGTACGTGGGCTGTAAATTGTCAAAAAAAAAAAAGCTGCAGGAATCAAGCAGAGATTGTTGTTCTTGTTTCTTTCTTTTCATTTTTCCCTTTTCATTTCTATGACTGTGGCCGTCTAAAACGTCAGCAACAGTCAGCAACCTCCGAACACATCCAGTGTTTGAAGGAGTCACGTTGAACTTGACACTGACCGAGCGTCTAAATTTGAGCCTCGTCGTTTATGCATCTAATCAGCTTGTCATTGTGAGTCAAACACGGCCTCTGGAGTCAGCTGTGGGCTGCAAAACGCAGCACAGCTGGGTCTCTCCGACATGAGCGCGTTGCTCCTCGGATGAAGGGCTAAGCGGTTTATTTACAACCCTGAACGCGACTGAGACACCTTCCTTTAAATCACCGTGGATAGAGAACGACGTGGTGAGTCAATACAGCAGTATCGAGCACGACACACAGCCCACCGCTCACTGAGACAGCTGATCTGACAGACTGAATCCAGGATGAGTCATCGCCTGTTTGTGTACGAGCCAGATTTCAGATATGTGTAAAACACAGGGACAGAATGTAATCAATTACAACTGTGTTTACGAGAAAAAGTCTGTGTTAGTCTCCTTTATCCAATCATGTGTTCACGAAGTGGTGAACCTCGCTCCATCCTTGCTTGTGAACCACTGAGCCTTTCCAGGATGCACCCTTTCATACCCAATCATGATACTCTCACCTGCTACCAATCAGCCTGTTTACCTGTGGAATGATCCAAACAGGTGTTTTTGGTGTATTCCACATCTTTCCCAGTCTTTAGTTGCTCCTGTCCCAGCTTGTTTGAAACGTATTGCTGCATCAGATTCGGGAGTCGGGGTTAAAAAAAAAAAGCTCTCAGTGGTCAAGAATCTCTATTTTGTGCTGAGAATAAATCAAAGAACCCCATAAAATAAAATGGAGCCAGACCTGACCTGCGCTTCTGACACATATCTGGTGCTTACAGTCCCATCAGTCTGTTATTACATGATGGAGGCTCCAACAGCAACTGAACCTCCGGCCCGAGCTTTTTTAATGCGACCACAAATCAATCTTCTCTATTTCAACAGCTTCTATCTGAAACTCAGAGCTCCGCAGGCAGCTGCTGTCAACCCCTTTGGGAAGAATTTGAGAGTCTTCCTTCAGGTCATAAGTGAATGAACTCAAGCGATCTTTCACATTTAGACTGCATGCCATGATCTGACACAAAATGCACTCTCTGTCAGTTCCTCTTGTATTCATACATGCACACATACAGCGTGCCATCTGTTTGCCTCCGTGCAAACAAATTTCCCATTTGGGAGCAAATTAATGTTTAATCTCGAAATGTAGCTTAAATAACAAACTGCAGCGCAAGGATTTAATTTGAGTATCATTGTACATTATTTATATCTGGCAAGCTTCTTCTTATTTTATGGGGAAAAGAAACACTCAGCTAAATCCCGTATTCCTTTCTGAAAGCTTCTTTCTTTAACAAACAAAAACGCAGCCAGAAGGCACAAGATCAGTGAAACCTCGCATATTTACTTTCGCAAAACATTCCAGTAGCAGGAAAAAAAAGAAAAGAAGCTGAGCTTAATTATGAGCCAGTGAGCTACAGCACTATAAACATTTTGATGAATGTATAGCAGCGCGGAAATGGGTTGCTTTTGGAGAGAGTGCATGAATTTTAATAAGCCAGCGTATTTATTCAAACAGTTTGGACGGCTCCAGGCAAACAGAGTGGAACTAAGTGTCTTCTGTTAAGTGCTGCTGAAGGCTGCTTAAGGTACACGGGGGAACAAAACGCTCATAATGTGGTGTTACAGCGGGGCGCAGACCAGTGCACAATGATGAGAATTTAATGCAGGTAAAGGTGCAAATGAGTTGATTAGTTGTTTTCAAAGTTAAAGTTTGTTAACTGTTTAAGGAGCACACAGAGGCCTTTAATTATTACATCTTAAAGTGCCATGGAGCACACACTTGAACCAAACTGCTTCTGGGATGCAACACCGTGAAGACATGTAGAGCTGTGAGCATTTGTAAGACTGGAGGGACATTTATCTGTGAAATCCATTTCATTTTACAGAAATGCCACATTTCAGGATGTTCGAGAAGCCGATCGGAGAGGCGTCAGCATGTTTAATGAATTAACATCATAATTTCATGGGTTGGTGTTTTCATAGCACGCCACTTCAGAACATTTCACGTGTCACATTTTAAGCTTTCCGTGGGTCATTTAACGCTTTGCATGTTTTATTGGTTTTGGACACGCAGGAGAGGACATCATAGTCATGTGACCTTCATCATCATGGTAACAATGATAAACATGTAGTTAATGTATGTGATGAAGTTAAAGACGTTCAGTAAGTTTACTTAGAGACAAAAGTTAAAATAAATCGCTGATTCTTGGCTTCACACGGGACACAAACGCCGCTCTCATTGGTGAAAGTCTTGTGTTTGACCCATCCATCCACCCACCTCTTTCATGCTTTCTCACTCTTTATTCTACATCATCTGACTTTTTTTTTATATATAATATTTGTGCCTAAAATGACATATAAAATGGGATTCCGAAAGTGAAAAATGCACCTCAGACCTTGGCATGTTATTCATACGCCATCTGCTGTGAGATCAGGCTGGATTTAAACCTTAATCATAGTTGACACTTTCATGGTTAGCCACCTTTTACACCGGATATTAAAACACCATCTGTATCCCGAAATGTTACCCAGATAAGGAAAAACGCATGTCAACACAAGGTGTAAATGCAAATTGCGTTTGGTTCTTAAGTTGGCGGAAACAGTCTGTATGGCATGCTGCCGTCAGTGGGTTACACAACATAAAGATAACTGTTTTGAACCAACAGAAATTCAGAGAACAAGTGAGGGAGAAGGCTGAAAGAGACAGGCCTCTAATTACTGATTATCTGTCTATTGTGAGACATGAAAGTGCCAATAGTTGTATTATTGAGCAGAGCTGCATGAAAAATGAAAGCAATATGATGAGAAATAAAGGATACACAGTGAAAAATAAATGCGTGTGCATTACATTGGACTCATCTGTGCAGCTGATCTGATTTTAATAAGGCACTTAAATTATCGAGCCACAGACGACGTACTGCAACACACAAACGGGACAAACAGATGCAGCATTTCTTACACAAAGGAAGGAGCAACTTAATGTATTACACTTGCCGAATTTACAACAAGGGACAAATAATTAGGAATTTTTCAAAGACAGTGTTTTACAAAGTTTACTAAGTTTCTCCTGACTCATCAACTCGCAAACCTTCATGATTTCTTAAGGGAATCTGTGGCTGATTTCCTGCTCTCACATGACTTTTTTGGTTTTGGCTTTGCTCTGGAGTACAGAGATCTGATTAAACATTGAAAATACCAGGTGTAAATACAAATGCCAGATAAGATTGTTTATACATAATTAATTATTCATTTATACAGATTGAATTTTAATACCAGGCGTCAGTGGGGTCAGAGAGTTTGATGCAAAACAGCCACTAACAATTCACCATTTCACAAGTGCGCGGGTGACTTTAAAATCCTAAAATCCATCAGTATGCAAGGCACAAGTTAAGCAGCAGCAAAGTCTGCCGCTGACCTCGAGTCAGAAACCAATCCAACTCCCCCAACCTGAGAAAAACCACGGCAAAGCCTCATTTCTGCGCAACAGCAAAGAAGAAAGAGATACACAATTAACCTTGTTGTCACTCTTCCAAGATAGCGGCATGTCGTCCATAACCATGAGAAATCAAAGGAGCACAACCTTTGCACATCTCTGGATGGACCGGCACGTAGGATAAGACCGGTCGAAACAGGAGAACAAAAGAGTCCTGCACAATATCCTTTCCACTTGAAATCAGAGAAATGTATTCACAGCAATGTTTTGGGAGACAGACCTTCATGAGGTTAATTAAAGGTATTATTATTTTTTTTATTTTTGTCTTGTCCTGACTGATCTCCTTTGAGCTGAATCTTCCAAATGAAGCCAAAAGAATATGTTCCCCATCACACCCTCCAACTGCCAACACCAAGCTCAGCAAGCAGAGAGCGGGGAGTGACGATTATAACTTTTCCCTCACAGCCACATAATAAACAGACACCAAAGCTAGACGCCAGCCCTCATATGTTACTGCTACACACCTCAGACAGCAAGGAGAATATACTGTTTAATGAATTCAGATGCATAAATCCAATCCACCAACTGCACCAGCAGGCTAAGACCTTTAATTATGCATACTACAATCACAAAAGTAATATAGTGGTCTGCAAGGAGGACAATCTCTCATGACGTTGCTCAGCAGACGACTTCAGAAAAGAAGTCATGAGCGTAGAAGCAGCATTAACTACAGGACATGGAGAGCTCAGCAGTTCAGATGCAACTGACATGAAGAATAGTAAAGCAAGGAGACGCATAAATCCAGTGCTGGTGAATGGAAGTGTTTCTCTAATGCTTGGATGGAAAGTATTTCAAAGCTACGCAAATAAACAGCATGAAGGAATACACACGCTAAAGAACAACCACTAGAAGAAGTGGTTGCAATTCAGTATTTCACCTCCAAAAAGCTTGAGAACTCATAAGGTACCTGTCTTTTAGTATGACGAACACTTGCACTTCCTGGATATTGTCTTTCATTCAACCCTCCTAGATGCATGATCTATGGAAGACGGCATCCCGAGGGTCATTTCTTCAGACTTTGGAAAGCTCCCTCCGCAGCTAAAGACGACATTATTTGCACTGCAGATGATAAGATCAGATCATAACGTCGTGTGCGCAGGTGTTTGAGAGCTGTACCTTTTCTTAGCAGCAGGAGAAGCTTCCCTTTGTCTAACTCCAGGGAGAGGCTGTGCTCGCTCTGTCCCTCTGCGTGAAGCAGTATCCCAGAGTTCCTCAGGGCTTTAAAGTTCAGAGAGATGCTCTCCCTGCTCATCTGCCTCAGCCTGGGACTCAACCTGTAGAGAAGGCTGCTGCGGCCATCGAAGCTCACCACGTCAGAGTCTGAAAACACAACAAAACCAAGCATTAAACCGACGTACGTCCAAAAATGCAACTAAAACTAAACGTGGCCAAAATGCCTATAATTTAGTCTTCCTATGCTTTCCCTGCATCTTCAACTAATGATAAACAAAACAAATAAACAATTCTGGTTCCACTCTGACTAAATATCAATGAATAAAAGCCTTTTTATGCCTTCACTGATCATCCTAAATATGGGCCTGTCTTTCTATTATGTGTAAAAGAAGCACCAGAAAGCATTAATCATATATTTTGATTTTATTTGGTGGGACCGCCCTGAACTTTCATTCTTATGAATCCATGAACATATTTTTACAAAACTAAAACCTAATAAAATGAATGTCACAAATATATTTTGGTAGCATCATTTGTCTTATTATTTCCACTCCATGACAAAACATTGAAGGCCATGCAGGTTTTCCCATAAGACAGCAGGCTGAATGAGCGAGTGATCAGGCATAAATAAAATGCAAACACTTCGTAGAGGAGCTAATGTTGCCGCTGTTATCTGAGTATGAGGAGCAGATTATAGACAATGGAGCATCTGTCATGTCACTCTAAAGGAAATGATACGCTAACGTTGCCTGTCATGGTGCTGAGTGTCGCTGTGCTGCGAACCTCACGCCTACAGCGCCGCTATCGAAGCATCAAATTAGAAATGTCAGCCGAGATGCATCAATTGCTGCATCCAGTGCATTTGAGCCTTTGCTGCTGACAGTGATGCTGGAAACACAACAAAGCCAAAATGTTCATTATTCAAAAGAATCAAAGTTTTTTTTTCTCATCCTTTTTAACCTTTTCTAATTAAAAGCTATTCAATCAAACCGAACCACCAGACGAGCACGCACTCTCAATACACTTGTTACTCATCAGAGTGTGATTCATACTTGAACCAGGTTCACAAAAAACATCTTATTTTCATCACAGTTTCATGCGCTGAGTTGTTTTAGTCTCTCATGTTTTGATATCGCAATGTAATTTATTTTTGTTGCCTGATTTATAAAAGTCAAAACTCATTTTTTCTCATTTTTCATCGCCTGCCTTTGTCTGCAGAGTTGGACTGGGTTCATTTTTTTTTTTTTTTTTTTTTTTTTTTATCTAACTATGGATTTGCATGACAAGTCTGTGGAAATACTGTTTGGGGCCGAGGAAGAACTGATTAACTTTTCACACTGGCTTGACTTCTTACAGACAAATTACTTCTGCCTGCATTCATGTAACATAATGAAACTTTCTCTGCCGAACTGCAGACAAAGAAACACGTCAGCTCTCCTTCCTCCTCTGCCCTCACTTCTCCTCTTCCCATGCTGTGTCTGTGTCTTTCTGCCCATGACTCACCTGTCCAGCAGGTAGGCTCCTGACATTTGCCACATGTGGCTCATTCCTAACCAGCCCTGATCTGCTGCCTTCTTCCCATGTGCACCTCATCTCCAATTGTGTGTGTATTTTATACATATAAGGTGTGTTTCCATCCATATTTATTACAAATCTGCACATTAAAACCTGAAATTTAACACGCTGGAAGTTTGAAATAATAAACAAATATTGCGATGTTTTTGCAATAAACAGCAGACGTAAAAAACAATGACATTCTGGTACTTTTTGCAGGATCATGCTGCATGTCGCCCTCTGCTCCTTCGTGTCAGCCACAGCAGCTGATCAAAAATGCCAAAGGACACGGGTGGATGAGAGAAGGCAAATTGAAATAAAACACTGTGAATGCCATCTTAGATAATGGAAATGCCATGAAGTGTCATGGTGCTTGACTAATTGTGTAATCCTGATGGAGTCTAAACTACTTAAAACAGTGCAAAGTGTCATTTTTGAAGGATATAAACAAGAAGGTGTCAGTATTTGGTGCAGGAGTCCAGTCTTCTTTAGCGTATGTCTGTACGTGCAGAGTAAAAAAAACCCAGACTGACTGTAAGGACATCCGTAGGTCTCCAGTCTGAGTCCAATCCGACCATTGGGATTCCAGTCCAGGGGGATCAGGCGGACGTAGCGAGCGATCACCGAGTGCTGGAGCTTGTGCTGGACCACACTGTCTGCGTTACTGTTACCTGGAAAAGCCTGGAAAAACACACCAGCAGCAGTGAGTTAGCCTGTTTTCCGGCTGTCCATCCATGCACCTGTCCACCTTTCGCTTGTGTGTCACCACAGAGATAGCTGTGAAATTTCTCCCTCCGGATCTTAACTGTAGTCAAGCTTACCGCTCTTTAAGTGAACATGTTCTTTCATCTTTGTATTGAAGCTGAAGGGCAATCCCCAAGGCCTCTGAGAGAAGTGATACGTTTGATTTTCCTCTTAATGAAGGGAATATTGTGGAGATATGGCCACGTTCCTGGTGAATGGTTCCTCAATCAGGTAGAAAATTAGATTTGTGAAGCACTAGTTGTAGTTTTATATCTTTTAGATGCTTTGGTAAACACTCGGTCCGTGGAGAATAACATTTATTAACCTCTGCAGTGCTAACACACTCTTTCTGCAGAGTTGTTTCCTTTAAGCTTTATGTTGGACTTGGTCTTAAGCCCTTTTATAAACTTTCCTTATAAACCATATAGATTACTTTAGTCTTTTCTCTTTTCAGGTAGTTGTGCTTCTTTTCACAATGACATAAAATAGTGTTTGGTGAGTAAACAGTATTTTGTTTGTTTGTGCTCCAGCCTGAGTTTTGATATCTTTGTGACTTGGTGTCTGTTCCTTCTTAATTATCTCAGCTTGTGATTTTTGTCTTGATTTTCTTCTCTGTTGGCTCCTTGCCATCTCAGTGTTTCACTTAAAACTGCGTTCCAGCTCTGAACACTTTATCCGTTTTTTAATTTATATGCAAATACTGTAAACTCAACCTACAATTAAACTTCAGGATTTCAGCACTCTTAGAAAGTAAAGGGGCTGCGGGATGACTTAGTGAATGATGTCCTTCTCCAAATGGAGGACACCTACACAGCTGAAACGTCCTTGAACACACCACTAAATCCATAAAGTAGCTCCGGGCTGCTGGTCTCTGGCTGATCCTGACCTCTGACCTCCTCATGGAGGAGGGCAAGTAAAGAGTATTTCTGAACAGGATCAATCTCATGACTTTGACATTTCCACCAGACGCTGTGCTGCTGTTTCTGAACAGAGTCCAGACCTCCACAAATGACAAATGAGGTGAACAACACTTTATTTCATTCATTTTGTCATTCAACACGGGTTTGAGGGAAAGTCAGGGAGCAAAGCGGGGACAGAAAAGCTCTGATAAAACGGGATTTTAGAGTAAAAGAGGAACGAATGTCAAAATTTGCTGGAGCCATTCACTACAGAAAGGGTTATGAGACAACAGCATGCATTAGAAAAGCTAAATCTTTGTAAACTGATTGGTTGCAGTGTGGATCCATCAGGGATAAAAAAGGAAAATGGAATGTACATTAAGGGTCATGTTAATGGATTCACTTGTTATGTGTGGCAATAGCTCAAATTTATATCCCGTAAAGATTTATGTAAAATCTTGAGTATTTCTATTTTACAGAAATATGTATAACATTAAATACCCATGACTAAACATTCATAAATCAAAGCAACTCAGCACCTATTTTCACCTCAGGATGACGCTAATTTACAGAAGCTGCCTTCACCTGTTCTATAGGGAAATCTAGAATTTACCACCACTTTCTTAACCTCCATTAACACTGAAGGATGCCGTATCCCCTGATTAGGATAGTATAGATTCCAAACGCCATTTGCTCTTTCACACCTTTGCTGTGGATGTGAAGAGAGGAAGAGGAGGAGGAAATTAGAGAAAGAGAGAGCGTTACTCAGCCTCACAAACTCTGGCCTCTAAGCTTAAAAGAAAGGGAGGTCCTGCAGGAATTGTGACTGATGAAGCAGCTCAGCAGCCAACTCTGTTCCCCGAAAGCCATAATAAACTAGACTGACTAATGTGTGGAGCTTTAGAAGGACTTTTGAGACATGCCGCGGATTTATCCTGATTTATGCTGAGTGTGAAATCAACAAGCTTTTAAGCCGTGAGAAGCCCTCTTCTGGTCTGTCTCTCTGAAGGAGTCTTAGCCTGACATTAGCTTTACCCTCGCTGTGAGAGTCTTACCTCTCATCAGCTTTAAATTGAAGCTGTTTGCCACAGCATCGCTGTAAACGGGAGAATTTTCTGTCGATAGCAGGAGCTGCGAGGTAATGCTCGACTGCCTCTACCTGCTATCTGAATGTAATGTGGTTAACACAGCAAGTGAGAGAGCCCCAAGGTGAAAAAACACACAAAAGGAAATGAGATGCTAATTCCACTAGACTTGGTACTTTTGAATAAACTATAAGATTTTCCTTGAGATATAGCAGACCAGGCATTCTGCACGGCGGCAGAGCTCATCTGGAGAGCTAAATGAAAGCTGGTTTTTCAGTTAGGACAAACGATCTTCTCATAGTTAAGGGGGTTTAGTTTCTCATCATTAATAAAGGGAGGGAGAGATTAATGATGGTTGTTAATGAACAGTACACACTGAGAAAGGCGGTGTTCAGCTTTTCATGCTGCTTGTTCTCTGCAAAAGGTGTTCTGCTGTCTGCAGCATGATGCTTTCAATGGCGCTGTGGTAAAAGCTAATGATGCAGAGCTGTACAATTGACTGCATGTTCTAAAAATACTGCACAATACAATTATCCAACAGTATCATTTCAACTACTTTCCTTCTGGTTGGTGTGTTGCAGTATTTTTTTTTTTTCTTTTTCTAAGTCTGAACACTTTCACTGTTCCTTTGTTTTTGGCCTGAAAATGGAAAAAACTGATCAATGCTTTGGCTGAGGATGTTGAACACGTGCACATAATATCAATTATCAACAAATTACATACATAAACTATTTGTGTCATCCTTTAAAGGAACATCATTATTGTAATAGTGCCTTTTTTTTTTTTTCATTTTGACCTGTCGCGGCAGGAAAACAGGTGTAAATAATTAAATGAATTTAGCCGCTTCGGTTTCAGGGTATTGTGCGTTGCTGTCACACTGTCATTACTCACTGGAACGCTTGCACTCACAATACAACAGAACCATTGTTAATGGTATTAATAACAATTAGTTAGCTGTGACATATCAAAATGCCTGCCGGGAAAAGGGCCTTTCGTCTCTGCTGGTTGTGTCTTGATGACTAATTGCAGACACTTTCCTCCTAACACTGATAAATCAGTTCTACTGTTTACTGCATTACACATAGAGCTGTCTGTGCAGGTTTAATACAATGCACTCACCCCTATACTGTCCTCCTGTCGATACTGTCTCCAGTTGTGTCCCGTGTCGCTGAACATCAGCAGGTAGGCCGTCAGCCAATCAGAGCTGCCATAGCGGCCTTGCGTGGCAACAGCGGTGATTTGTGTCCGTCCACCCAGGTCGACCTGCAGCCACTGATATTTGTCTGAACTCAGAGGAGACCAACCTCCAGCTCCTGGAGGGAGAGAGAAATACCTGTGTATCATCCAAAAATATGACAGAAAAATCACATTTGGCTTCTTTTAAAAAGCAGAATGAAAAACACTGATAGGAACATTAATTGCAGGACACTTTTCTTGTGAAAGAGCGCTGGAAAATCAAAGGGGAATAAGATTAATTAAACACATCCACTAAGACTCAAGAAAGATGTGCACTGCTGAATTCTTTAAATACTGTCACTGCACCAACAAGAACAAGAAGCTTTCAAACAAATGCAAAATGCAGAGTGTTCAGCTGTTTCTTAACAGAAGCCCAAACTTATTTCATCACACACAAACTTTTCCGTAGTCTAAAAACTCAAATGCTTTTTCCTGTGATGTTTAATTTGGAACAGTCAAAAGAGTTTAATCTGCAGTTTAAAGACTCTTCTGTGCATAATACAAGCTGCAGCTGAGGTGTTTGTGGTCAAGTCTGCAAGCCTTATACAATATTAAAGTGGCCAGTTGACAGCAGATGTTCATATATATTCTGAGTAACAGGGCAGAGGACCATGAGCTATAGACACGTTAAATAATTAAAACGCCAAAAGGTGTGTGTGTGCTTGTGTGCACAAGTGAAAGTGCTGAGTCATACCAAACATTTGTCACTGTCAGAACATCATATGGGCGGATTTTTCATGCGTCTGGATTACTTTTATGAGGCCTTTCATGACACAGTGCATTCCCTTGACCTTCAGCATTTCAGCCCTCCTCATTAAATCCATCTTTTTCCATTGGCTCTCCCAAACTTCAACCTGGACTCAGGACCACGAGTGGTGGTATGGAGTAAAGGTGGAGCGATCGACACACTGGGTTGACTCTAGCCAGGACGTTTTTGTTAACAGACCAAAGCTGAGGTCAGACTCAAGCTCATTTAACTTCTCTCATTGTGCCCATAAACTGTCTGCACAGAGCATATTGAGGATATAATATGGATTTTATTCATGTGCATCATATGTGACAGTTCACTTGACCTGATTGTTGGTGACACTGGTCATTTAAGGCCTAAAATAATTTTACCTCTTAGTAGCGGTGTGTGTTTTTGTATTAGTGAGAGCTAATGTGATAATGGTGCTGTTCTCAAGTTTGTCAGACTGGGCTTGAACCCCACGGACCAGTGCCAGACCAGGGCTGGAGTTTTTGTCCCTGGCCAGGCTCTGCTACCGAGGAGTGCTTTTACAAGTGGATCCCCACTTTGTTTCATGTAGGATACACATGCACGCACTTAGCGGTGTGCCACTCAAGGCAGTTAACAATGTAGGATTTGAATTATTAAAAAAAGGAAATGCATCTGAAGGACACAAAGTTATTTTGGTGAAAAACAGTGAATGTGAAAGTAAATTTGTTTGTTTACAAGAAAACACCACCACAGGGAACCTCTAACAATCTCCTTTTAGGAGATTCAACAAGCCCTGCAGCTTCCTCTGAGCATCTTATCCCACTGATCAATGGTTTGCTCATCATTACCTTTCCCCATTTGTTAACCATTTCCACTTGAATGCCTAACACCAGCATTTTCTCCCAGGAGCACCTCTGGATCTAATCCCCATGACCACCTTTATCCTTCACCTCCACCAACATTAGTGATGGCATGATTCTCCCCTTTCTATGGAGGAGAGGGTGTTGGGCAAAGCTGGGAAAGCCAGAGGGAAACAATAAATTAACCCTAAAACCAAGACTTAATCAAAAGAAATGCTCCTCATAACGATGTAAGAACAGGAAAAAGTCCACCATGAAACCATTCTCTATTATTATATAGCAGTAAGTCACAACCAGCCATAATTCACACTGATATTAAACAGGCAGAGATGTGCTTTTAGTTTAACAAAAAAAAAAGAAAAAAAAGATGACTGCTGCTCAGTTGTGGCTGACTTTGCAGACAAATCTCTCATTAATAACGACAACCACAGAGCGTATCAGTGTCTTCCTTTTGTCGCTACAATTCCTTTGGCAGTGGCAGCCATAGATTGGAGAAATGTATTGATGTCAGTAACAAAGCTCTTTTGAGTCGGGGCTCTGTGCCAGTTGAGCCACTTGGTTATCAGCAGAGTTTGGGCGAGGGCCTTCAGGAAAAAGGAGGAAAATCACTCCATGCTTGGATCTTCTCAAAGCAGCGAGAAGTTTTAAAACTTCTCCAGGATGCACATTAGAGGAGTCAGACCCCAGTTTCCAGTGGAAAAACTTGATCGACTTTGCATTTCCAGAGATGTCTGGAAGTTTTTTGTCATTACAGGCATCACTTCTCCACCCAACTTGGATGTGCAACTACAGCACTGCCAGAGATTAGTGTTTTGAAACCAGTATCAAGGCTGTACCCAAGAATCTGTCTGCTCAGGATGAAATGTCCTCTGAACAGTTAGGAACTGGCACTTTAAACGTCTTCATGATGTGATTGATGATGTCTGGGCATCAACCATTCCAGGAGAGGAGGCTGTAACACAGTGCTGGTCAAGCTGACAGTACCAGCAACAGATAGCTAATAAAAAGTCCCTTTGGCTGCTTCTTGGACAGCAAGGAAGAGACGAGACTGAAACAGACAGCCCGGCAGTAACACAGTATCAGCTATACGGGACATCCAGCATGGACAATAACTTTGTGTGCAGATATGCTTGTTTTCAGTGCTCCACATGTTCAGCCTCACCTAATGCGTCCTGCACAAAAGTCTGTTGTTGATACGGAATTCGCCAGATTTAGTATTTTAACTAATATTTGGCCATTTACATTTCAGGAGAAAACACAAGGAGAAAAAGTGTGAGTTCTTTAATTGATTTGATCTAAAATGGAGACATGAAGCCAAACTGGATCGCCAGTCAGCCTTCATTTTCCAGGGACATCACAAACAGTGGCAGACAAGACTGGGAAAACGAGGTGTGTAGGGGACCAATCTAAACGTCGATGGTGCCATTACTCTATAGCCAATCAACATTTACCTCATAATGATACGTTAAAGCAAAGGAACTTGTCAATTGCCGGTTTGAATGACAGCCGACAGTGCTGGAGCAGAAGCAGCAATTTTGATCAATGGCAGTTCATTTTATTTAAAGGCGCCGTGATTAAAGCTTTTTTCACATTCTTCTGATGGCGGCAGGTTTTTGTGGGAAAAAGAAGAAATCCTGCTGCAGTCTGTGTGCTGCTTTCAGCTCATTCACTCTCAGTGAAATTCTAAAATCCTAATCCTAGAGTCTTTAATTTATAAGGTACGAGTCACGCTGTAAAAATAGCCTTGATTAAATGAGGTTTTCATAATGGGAAAACATGCATCTTCTATTCCATAAGCTTTGAATGAGTAATCAGTGATTGATCGAGTATGTGGCTGACGACCAGTTGAGGAATTTGGGTAAAAAGTGCATTATCAACATTACTCTTTCCTCAGTGAATGCACAGGTTAACAGTTCAACAAGACTGTGTTTTGAGGAAGCAAAAATAGCTCAGTGTTTCTCTTAAGCTGAGCTGCGTGTTGCCTCTAAGACTCTCTGCTCATTTTGCTGGTAAATTAACTCAGAATGAGGCAGTTCCTCGGAGGATGACTATAGAGGATGAGGAGTGTTAGCAGCAGCTGGAGGAGAGGGACCCAAGCAGGGGTTTGTAATTTAGCCAATGATTTCTACAGAGAACAGCTGGGAATCTGGAATTAAAGCAGTTTTCTTTTTTACATCTGAGGCGTGTGTTGTTGCTCTCAAAACTGAATAAGATTTATTGATCAGTCTAATTTAGTTCTAAATGCTAATTCGATTCAATCCTCAGGCTGGGAATTAATAAGGAAATTTAACCTGCGAGTTGTTATTGTTAGCAAAAAAAAACAAACAAAAAAAAATCATTGACAAAGAAGAGCTAATGAGCCAAACTATCACCAACACTGACCAGAATAAATTGCACGATTGCAGGATTTGTATATTATTTATTTACGCACATTTAATATTTACAGCACATTGTGTCCATCTTGAAGCGATGCATGTACACAATGGCATGTATATGAACAAAACAGTAATTATTACGTGGTTACATTTATCAGCATCTTTATTTTCATTGTTTGGTGTCAGATGAAAAATATTAAAAACATAACATGTCTTCACCTTTCAGTCTCTACCTTGTTCCATGACTTCTTCATTTAGTTGCTTCTCTCTTTCTCCTGTGCAGATAAATAACTTATCTTTTGCCATTCGGATGCGTGTCATCGTCCTTTAGAAGCATCTGATTCTCCCTAACGCAGATCAAACTCAGATCGGTAAACAGACAGAGCGGGCCGACTGAAGTGAAGGAACACAGCGGGTGTGTTTGCTCGCAGCTTTTGCCATCAAACACACCATGGAAACGGCAACCTGCGGGCTGTGCTTCCTGCAGTCTCCCAGGTGGTGAAAATCATTCAGGTCCTCTGTTGTGTCGAAGACAAAGATATCACAGCGTTTCCATCGGATTCTTGTTTCTGGTACGAATGTAAATCAGCCAACTCTGAGGTGTGTTTCCTCAAAGCCTCAGTATCAGCACATATGTTTTCTTATTCAACTTTCTTTTCAGTTGGTGATAAGCAAACCTTTTGCAAAGCGTGTGATCCTACTTATATACCTAGAAACAGAGCAGAAAGGAGCCAATGGCTGCTCTACTCTTTGGCCTTATCTGTCTGTATGTTTGTCCATCATTCACCCCGGGGTCTCTGTCAGTTTGTGTGAATCCAGCTGAGACTTGTCCTTTGATGTTGTGTGCTGTGTGTCCTGCAGGGAGTTGAATCATGAGGTGAGCAGTGCTGCTGCAACACATCAGAACAGAAACAAAGGGGAGCCTCCTTTTACATCTTATTTTATCTGAACAACTGGTTAAAACACTGGAGGTAAAAAAAAAAAAAAAAGAGAGAGAGAGTGAGAGAAGAAAAGAAGTAAAGAACGCAGCGATAAGTTATTGATGTTAAACTGATAAATTTTATATGAGAATACTGGGGAGCATAGCTGGGGGAGAGGTGGAATCGTTGAAATCACACTGTGGTCTCGCTGACAAGTTACAGGCCTGGAACAGTAACAAGCAGTCTCCTGATGATCAGTCAGATTTTATTATGTCATGCTAGGCCCTAATTGACCTCAATATAGAAATTTAACTTCAGTATAGTCTCATTAACAGTGTATGCAATTGGTTTAGAAATGAAAATAGGATTGAACAGCAACCACGGAGGTCTGTCTGGGCGATGAATGAGCACAGCTCCAAACTGCACTGGTGAAGTATCTACAGTGGATAGTTGTGTCTGGTACATATATCTAAGATATACTTTTTTTTTTTGTATTAATCACTGCACACATATGCTACAGGGGCAGACTGTACACACGCCATGCTTAGTTAAATTATTTCTCCGCATTTGACCCATCCTGGAAAGTCCTTCCTCCGAGGCAGACCAGGAGCGGTGGGCTGCCCGCCGATAGCGGCGCCCAGGGACCCAGTTCCCTTCATCACCACTGGTCAGGTGGTGATCTTCTTGCATGTTTTTAATGGGGGTTTTTATGGAGCATACCCCAGGTGAACACGGGGAGAACATGCAAACTCCACACAGAAAGGCCCCTTTCCTCGAACAGGCACCGAAGGCATGGTGGAGGACACGCCCCCGGCGCCCACAGTGGGAATTAAACCCGGACCTTCTAGCTGTGAGGCGACAGTGTTACCACCGTACCACCATTCCACCATTGCCACCTAAACCTATATACATATAATCAATAAATATGGTGAAGATAAAGATGGAAAAGACCAGCTCTAAGTTTGGCAACTGCAAACCCACACCCAGATCCTTCAGAAGGGGCAAAATGACTCCAGAGCAACCACGGAAACAAAACCCTGATACTCATTTGGGATTGCCACGTGCTAAAGGCTAACCTGCTAGTAAACAACTGCTTGCTTAAATATCCAGCAGACATACTGTAATGCTTCATGGGCATCCCATTGGAGTTTTATGAAAAGATTCACTTGACTTAAAGCTCTTGTCAACTAAATTCAGAGAAAAATATCAGTATTTCTTCAGCTGTTTCTTCATCCGCTGCTTGGTTATTGTTTTTCTATGTAGTTTTATGCTAAGAGGGTAGAATAGCATTTAGAGGGCATGTCTAAGCCTGGATCATGGTGAGACTACCGGCTGTGTGTGGGCTGCAGAAAATAAAGCAAGGAAGCAAATACAGTACAATACAATAAAAGCAAAGTTACTAGCTGCATAGAGTTGCAGACGTCCAGTTAACCTGGTGTTGAATGGATCTCAGGCAGCGAGATCTCAAGTGATCTCCTGAATCCAGATGCCTCGCAAGGTCAGGGAGAGTCCCCCACCGCAGAGAATGTGCTTTGTGTTGTACAATAGTCCACCACACTGATTAAGTGACCAAAAAAAAAACACATGAGAAACTCACCTTCTCTGCGGTTCAGCTTAGCAAAGCCCGGCCCATGGCTGCCAGACAACTGTGAGGAGCTTCTGAAGGACGATGGCAGCAGATTGGAGACCAGCGGACTGTGACAAACCTCTGTGAATCACAGAAGGAACAGGCGGTTTTAAATCATGAAGAAATTCACAGGAAACAAGTTACTGCTGACCATGAACTGTTGTGGATCTTCCTTCCACCTTCACAATAAAAATGTCCTCCTTGACTTCTGTGCTGAAAACTTCTCTAAGATTTATGGGACCTAATCGCCGATTATTAGGCCTTAAATCAACCTTGTGTAAACAGCTTTCTGATGCTAATGAGACCCTGGTCAATAAAAAATACATTGTGTCCTATCTGCCTGACAGAGCAGACACATTAATGAGACAAACTGGCCATTGGAGTGGTCAGAGGGGGCTTTTCATACCATACACACTCTGATGGTCACGGCTGTATGTAACACAACACACATTTACCCTCTTTCTAAATGCCGCACAGCCACATCTGCACACATGTAAACATAAGCTTTAATCCTGCAACCCCATATTCCATATTTGTTTTGTTTGTGTGCAAAGTTACATTTTATATTTTAGTGAAGTTTATGGTCAGGTCATACTTGTACGCTACACAGAAACATATGTATTTATGAGCCTTCATGTTTGATTCAGTAGCTTAAAATAGCTATTTTTCATTGTAATAACCTGCACTGTAAACTTAAGTGACCCCGTGGAGCCTTAAACTGAGTCAACCCTCTGTTAATGGATGTTTCCTCTGTCCCTGAGAGCCAAACATCTCTTAGAGCCAGGATATCTCTCAGTGAGATTATATTAATGAAGGATCTTGAGCTGTCTTTACTTTGTTTAGTCGAGATGTAATCAGACTTGGCCCTGGCGCTGTGATATTGGATTTCTGCCTGTTGAGGTAACTTACACGGGGAGTTTGACTTTGGTCTCTCTTTCATTAGACTTTGATTTAACTGCCTATTGTTCATTGTTGTGTGCTAATTTGTTAGTGCTATAATAACTTAGCCATGCACACTAATGTTAAAATGGTCATTAAAACATTAATCATTGGGTCAATGAAAACCTGACATAGTAGCCATGTGCAAAGGATTAAAACAGTCAAATCTCTTACCTATTTACAACATGGAAAGCCATTAGCAATGACATGTAAAAGTGTAAAACTGGTCAGGAGATCTACTCATATGAAGCTCATGAAAATTAGTAAAGGCTTGAGTGCAAAGATGCAGTTCTGAGTCTGTATTTAATATCTGAATATCCAGCTCTGAAAGCTCCAAATCAACATCTGTGCACTTTATGATCGATGTGCAGCAACAACTCTGGATACGAAAGAGAATAATTGATCATAAAACACTTGAAAAGCTGTATAAAATCTATGCAGAGAAGCATCTCAGTTTTAGGTGTGTACCTCATTAACATTGATAAATTGTGCCTGTGACAACAGCTGTTTTGCAACCATGCGCCAAAGTGCCATGTGATACAGATTTTAGCATTTGACACTAATGATCTTGCTGTCTTCCTCCACCTTTTAAAAAATTGGGTCTTAAGGCAAATAATCCCATTACTGCTGCACTTTATACCTGTCCAATAGAACCATTTCAGTTGTTGCTGCAACGGTCAGTTCCCCTGCTGCTGATTTTAACTATGGTGTCCCACAAGGATCCACCCTTGGCCCGCTTTTGTTCTGAATACACTTACATCCTCTGAGCCAGATCATCCAGGACCATTGTGCTTCCACATCAATGTTATGCAGGTGATAAACAGCTCTATGTGTCTCTCTAATCCAATAACTTTAGATCTGTTCTTCAGATGCCTCTGTGATGTAAAATGTTGGATGTCCTACAAGTTTTCAAACAGATGTAAATGGCAGTAAAGTCAGTGAAAGTGAACCAAACAAGCAAACAGGCCCAAGATGTCATTTTTAGCCCCAAAATGGTCCTCAACCACAAAGAAGAATGGACTTTGTAGCTGCCAGTTCCCTTTCTAAACTTTACAGACAAGTTTATGTAAAAAAAAAAAAACTTAATGTTTCATGAATTTTTTTGTTGTAAGTGATAAATCTATGTCTTCACGAGACTGTTCATATCAAATGTCAGAAACAGTTCAGAAATCTGTTTGCTATTAAAGTAAGTAATGCAATCTCTTTAACTCTTTAACTCGTTGCTTCACTAATTAATCCAAGAAGCATAACCATTTCACAAATTGTAGCAACTATAATTTATGAAGTAGTGGGATTATTGTAGCACATGTTGGAGATAGAAAATGACTTACAAAACACAAAACAGAAATTTTCTTCACTTATGTTTGGGTCGCTGACTGAAACCAGTGGGGCACAAAATCCCCTGTCACAACAGTAGGAAGTGGACATAAATGTAGAGTAAAAGCTGGGCTTCAAACAGTGAAACACTGACTGAATGTAGTGAAGGAAATCCTATGAAACATTAATATACTGGATCCTTCTGCCTTCTCCCAGGAGCTTTGCTGAGGTTCCTTTCATTAAAAATTGTGACATGTCAGATTAGCTTTTTAACTATTTAAATCAGGAATTATATGTGCGATTTACACTTAAGGCTTCAATGAGAGCTGGCTGTGTTAGCTTGATGGTCAGAGTGGGACAGATATTTTTCCATCAGCCAGCTTTTTAAATACAGCTTTTTGTGTGTGCAGGTTAACGACCCAAATTGAGTTCACCTGTGCATGCTGAGTTCTGTTCTACTCTGGTTGGCCATTAAAACAATTCTGTGGTTCATGTAGAAGACAGAAAATGCTCTGAACAGCAAAGTTATGACCAGAAGGGGAAATGTCTGACTGCTATCTGTTTAGCTAGAATGCTGCTGTGAAACCAACAAAAACCAACAATTTGTGATGGAAATGTAAAACAGAGGTGGAAACCTTTCCTACACTTTCTATGGGGACGCTCACTGTTGACACCAGTGTTCCTATGAACAGATTGAAGGCAACATGGAAGACTGGAGCACCTCTTGAAACCTCTTACATAAAGAATTCATAGTTTCCTTGTTTTATCTGATGGTTTTGTTTTGTTTTTGGTCTTGTGAGGTCTATGCCAGGACCCTGAGGGGTTGAGAAGGTTTCTGAAGGTCTATCAATGGCCTTTTCTTTTTCTTTTTGTTTGAAAAAGCCAATACATTTTTAATCACTGAAAAAATATATGCCATGTTTGGGACAGAAAGTTTTAATTGGCCAATTTTGCCTAGAACACACAATGAGAGTGAATATCTTCAAGTCTTGTTGCTTCCGCATAAAACAGAATCCAACAGAAGACACACAGTCCATTGTGAAACCCTGAATGCTGCTGGTTATCATTGTTGGCTCCATTCACCTCACTCACCTTTCTCTCTCTTTAGGCAATTTTGAGCACACCTAACATTGAAGCTTTCACAGCGTTTCAGCACAATTTCAACACACTGCAGAAGCATTTCAGAGGCACACAGAGGACTGAGTGTTATGGCTGCTAAAGGAGCATTAGCTCGACAGCCTTTGGCCTAAACACAGATATTGTGAATCATTAGTCTTTCCCACCTCGTCAGCTCTCACATCCAGCGGAGTGAGTTTCACCAGGGTCCTCTCACACATCCTCTCATCCACCCATCTCTGCATCAACAGCATCCAATTTACCATGTCACTGCAACAGCACAGTATTCACAACACTCATGATTTAATCAAGCTGATGAGCATCTTCCTCCACTTGAATAAACAACAGCAATCAGGAGATTTCCAGGTTCACAGCTCTTTGAGGGTCCTGGACACATCTGCATCTCTCACGGTGATACCATTAAGCCATGCATCTGTGAGCACAGTAATCACGCCAAGGTTATGCCCTCAAACATGAACTGTAATCCTCAAACAGAAAAAAATCGCAGTTTTTTTGAAAACCTGCACACCCTCAATGACAAAGAAGAGCCGAGGCTGCTTGTCCCTCCAATTAAATTTGTATATTTGCTCTAAAAATCTGAAAAAAGGGCTTATTCTGAAATTAACATATGCAGATGTGAAATGTTTGCCTTTTCCCTGCATCTGACACACTCATTTATGTCTAAATGTAATGTAAGGGGGAAATGAGCAAGAGAGCAGCATAAATAGTGCATGTAATGTACATTTACATGACACTTTGCATTTTTGTTACGCAAAGCAATATTCTGAGTACTTAAAAGCACTCTGAGCAAAACCCTCCACCCTTACTCAGCACAGACTCTGGAGAATTTCCATATGTGGCAGTGGTCTACTGCAGAAATAATAATAATAATAATGATACTACCAGGATCTTACGATTTGTAATCAAGATCATGAAAGCTGTGTAAGCACTGCCACGAGTGGATAAACAATAACTGATATAATTAAGCAGTGAATATTTTCCTCCCACTCCTCAGGACTTATGAATAAGTACAGTCTTGTGCTGTGATGTGTTGTGTTCACTTCACATTTTTGGAAAATCGAGGTGTAGCAGAGCAGCGGCTCGTTTAGCCTGAGATGTGATTACCGATGGCTAAATTTAGAATTGATAGAGAGGAAATGGAAAGTTTTGTTGGCTGATAATGACGGGGCACTAATTTGACTTGGAGTGATTTGGGTGAGACTCATCTGTGTTCTCTGCGCTGACCTGCCTGCCTTCCTCCCAGCACTCTTTACCAGCTGAAAGAGGAGCCTGTCTGTCAAACAGCTGCTGAGCTGTGAGGATCAGCACGTGCATGGGCCTGGATGCTGAAAAACAGTGTTTATTAAGCCAATTTCTCAAAACTAATTACACAGTTTTATCTAATAAATTGTGATTTTGTAGGTGGTTTCAAAGACACAACATTGCAAAAGCTCATAAACACTCAGAAGACCACACAGAGAAACCAAAGAGCAAGAGAAGAAAAGACACAAGCTCAAGGTCCTCATCATGTCCCTCTTGATTCGTGCTACAGATTAAAAATCCACCGCGCCTCTGTTCTTCAGCACACAACCTGTCTGACGTCTCCTCCCCTGGTGGGAGGGCCTGACCCTCTGTATGGTGGAGAATCCTAACACTGTGCAAGTGTCTGCGCTCCATGCAGGAAATTAGAAGCAACAGCCAAGTCAGAAGTCTTTCCTGTTGGTGCTCCTCTTGTGTCCACTGATGCATGTCTTAAGTGTACTCACTGCCTCACCCACTTATAATTTAGGACAAGGGCACTGAAAAACACAGTAGCGCCTTGGGAAACGTGAGTAGTGAGAGATTTCTGTTTAACAACCTCACCGGTGTATAGAATCACTAAGTTTGTGGCGGCATCAAGAGTGCTCTACTTTGCAGCAAAACTTCTTATGAGCACAAAGCTTCCAACCATTTACTTTAAATTAAACTTGCCGCCACTTCAGAAACGCTTTTTCCTGCTGTTTTCTGACACCGACACATATATTTTACGGGTTATTCTACTCATTTGATTACCAAAAGAGCGGCACTCTGCTGCAAATCCTTTTTACTACCAATTTGCCAGATTTACCTTTCATCCCATCTACACAGACAGAAAACTGAAAGCGTCACAGCTGCAGTGTTGGAAAGGTTACAGAATCTGGCTTGTGAAGAGAAAGTTACAGACTTTAATGGCCGTCCTGGCAGGAAAAATATGAGTGACATTGCGCCCTTGAACAAGTCATTTCAAAGCCTTACCAGTGGAGTGATGTAGGGATAAAAGGAACAAAACAACAGCAAAACAAATCATTAGTTCATCGGTGGAAGAGCTTGTTTTTCGTTTCTGTTTAATATTCAGAATTTCAAAAAACAGACTCATTTAACACTGAATGTAATGTGTAATATGTCTTCAAAATAGCTGGTAGCTACTAGTAAATGACATGAACAACATGATATTTTCTCACAGCAGGTGACTTTTTCTCATTTCAAACACATTTTACTATTTCTCGTTTAGGCAAAAAGTCTCCGGGCTCTTCAATTTAGTCAAATTACAGGATAGAAAAACGTTCACCCCATCAGTAAAAAACATTTCAACAACAAACACTGCACTGCACCAACAGCAGAACTTACACTACGCAGGACTCAAGTGAAAACATTTACCCATGCTGTTGAGGCCAGCTGGTCTCTGTACAATCCAGGTTTGTACAACGCACGTCACGTGCACTCATTTAGCCTTCACCAGCACTGCAGCAGCCTGAATTATACATAAACACCAACGACAGACGGTGTGTGTGTGCTGCAGGTCAGTGACACGTGACCGCCTCATTTCACTGCCAACACTGGCGCTGCGTTCATGCTTCATAATGGCCTCTGCCCCGCGGAAACGTTGCAACATAATCACCTGTTGAGCAGTTCTGCACTGTTAGTCAACATCTCCTTCTCCTGTCTTACACTATTGATTCCTGAAGCAGTGTGTCACACATTAAGCTACTGATCAGCTCTTCTGGAGTTGGCAGGCGTTCAGCTTCACACACAAACAGGTTTCAGAAGAGGCCCGCTGACACGCAGGACTGAACCCAGACTTTCTGTTTGAAGGACAGACTCCGAAACTTCACCCTGCTGCCTTTAATTTACTCCAAGGTCCCTGCACCAACATAAAACTGTTCTTAAAAATCAAAATCAGCTTCAATGATGTCCACGATGAAATGAACATTTGCAATGAGAGTATGTAAATGCAATTGATGGTTAATAACCATGTCATAGTTTTTGACTCTACTCCAAGAAAAACCTAATATCCTAATTACTGTCTAAACTGAGATTGTGGCTGTAGTTTGTGTTACAGATTGTTTGAGCTCAGCCTAATATTTTTATAAATATGCAAAGCTCAGCTTGTGCATATTTAACCACATTTCCCTCCGTGGAGCAGAGAGAAATTTACAAGGATGCGATGACAGTGGCACAGACACTTTTCTTGAAATAGTTATGAAGTACATTTCCATTTCTGGAGAGGCGTTACAGTAGTCGCTGAAAAAGCCTCTGAGCATTTTCATCATATTTAACTTGAATGGTTCCTTTATCATTGCAGAAGATCAGACTGGTGTGCTTCTTCAGCCTTGTTTTCATGTTTTTTTTCTGACATGCATGATGTGAGGAACTAATTTGGACAGACAGATATATTTCTCAACATTGCATTATGGGAGGGGATTCTTTGATGCTTGCATTTGCAGCCATGGCTGTCAGCACTTTGACAGATTTTAGGATCGTTACAAACAGTACTCTGTTGTTTTGCACAGCCTGTATAGGTTCCCTGTGGAAGTTATTACGACCCATATTTATGCTCATTGTTAGGCGGCAGCTTCTTGTGGCTGTAGGTAATTATGACGGGAGGAAAAGAGGAAGTCAGATGACGTAGTGTAAAGAGCAAGAAAGTCCACATATGGACAAAATTTGCGTAACGTACATAATGTTTTTCACCCAAACCATGACCTTAACTGATGCAAAAGGGATGGTACGTCTATCTCTGGTAATATAATAATAATGAACTTTGTTTGTATTGCACCTTTCATACAGGAATTGCAGCTCAAAGCGCTTTACAAGAAGAAATCACATCCACCAAATGAGTGCCTTACATAAAAAAGAGTGGACATAAAAACAGATAAATAATGAATGTAAAATAAGATGGAGAATAAAAGCCACTTGATAGTGATCATAAGGATGAAACACATTGCATAAACCCCAGAATAAAATAATAAAATGTAGGTTAAGATAAATTACACATTCATTCATTCATTCATTCATTCATCTTCTATACCCCTTATATCCCTTTCGGGGTTGGGGGGGGCTGGAGCCTATCCCAGCAATAAATTACACAGAGTACCTAAAATCAATCCGGCTTCCCTGATGTCTGCAGGTTGTTCAGAGCTTTGCTAATCTCCAGTGGTCATGTGTGTTGTTAATCAACCTATTCAGTCATTTTTCTATGAGGAAAGTTTGAGGAAAACTCCGGTACTCAAGGAACGGCAGGTGTGCTCCTCATTCTCTGCCATCTCTTACATCTCGTTAGCTGAGTCGTTAAATTGCTCCTTATCTCTGCTGCGTCTCAAAGGCTTGACTTCGGCTCAGCCTCGTCCTGCGGCGCTCAATGTCAGCTACAGGCTTTAATACCAATAACATTTCTTCTGCACTCACGTTTACCAAGACACTGCATCTGATCTAATTATCCCCTGTGGCAGCCTGGAGTGAAAGAGGGAGCAGATGGCCATTTACAATCTGAGGGAAGATGGAGACAGCTCCAGTGTGCTGCATGGAGCCATGTTTTCTTAGATTGTGCCCAGGACTCCTCCAGAAGCCCCAGAAGAAGATTCAACTGGCAACTAAAGAACAACAAAGTTGTTATCTGCCGGATCCTGAATGCATCACATTGGCACCTTCATCATCCTTCTCCTTTTTCTTCATCTGTGTCTTCTTAATGTAACTACTCCTCCTCCTCATCTTTCTCTTTTTCTTCTTCATCATCTTCTTCATTATTATTCTTCATTATTGTCATATTCATCTTCATCATCTACTACATGTGCTTCTTTCATTCTTGGCCTTCTTCTTCTTCATTATCACGAACATCATCTTCTCAGGCTACTTCAGCATCATCATCATCATCATCATCATCATCATCATCATCATCATCATCATNCTACTTCAGCATCATCATCATCATCATCATCATCATCATCATCATCATCATCATCATTCTAATCTCCTTTACTGTCTACTCATCTACGTCTTCTTCAACATGTTCATTAGCATCATCATTCTATTGTCCTTTTTTATCCACTCGTCTACTTCCTCTTCATCATTTTCATTGTCTTTATATCCTCACCGCTTCACCATCTTCATCATCACCGTCGTCATCGTTCCGTTCTCCTCTACTAGGTACTCAGTGTCTTCTTCTTCACTTCACTGTCATCATCATCATAATCTCCTGTCTTTTTCAGCATCTTCATCATCAAAATCGCCATCATTTTTCTTCACTATCATTAGCATCAGTCTTTTCCCTTTATCTTCTTCTGTGTCATCTTCGCCATCACTGTCATCATCTTCTTCTTCCAGTTGAGGCCAGCCGGTGGATTTACAGTAATAACGATTAATCACTTCACTTGCAGCCTTCAGTGGGAGGTCAGAGCTTCGGTATCAGATCAGCATCCTTGTAGCTGAAGAAAACTTTTCCACCACGAGGGCTCGAATCCTTAAAGCTGTAGCTCGTCTCACTGCTGCACCTGCAGCCAGCATCGCTTTAATTCAGTCCAAACCAGGACCCGGAGTGACAGACCGCCGTGACCTTAGCAGAGTTTGACAGATTCACGGATCAACTACAAGTCATCTGAAGTGATGACGGGGCCGTGTGATGAATGAGTGTGTGTGTGTTTAGGGAGCCAGAGCTCCAGAGGGACTGGCCTTCAGCAAATATCAATGCGTCACAGACTCAGATGGATGGACTGCAGGCCTCAGCTTTATCACTTAACTGCTTGTCCCTGGGTTAATAAATCTGGATTCTTGACTGACGGTTACAAGTTTACTCCAACGTCCGTTGTTGCCATAATGTAGCCTTGACTTCATCGGATGGCATTCATGACTCCTCTTCTCTGAGCACACATTTTCATAAATGGCACTAAAGAAGAAATATGAGAGAGCGTTTCTCCTCAGCTTTCTCTCACTTTTTCCATCTCTGCTGTCACAAACTCCAGTGCCTCATGAATCACAGAGGACAGGTGAGGTTTTACAGGGAAATGCACAACATATTCACACTAATTATGTATTATATCCACAGGTTTATGCTCCTCTCATGACATCCAGCTCTGAGCAATATTAAATTCTGATATTCTGGCTGAAACGGGCTCCATTCCAAGAACTAGCGTTTATTAAAATAAATCTGAGTCTGGAGTGGAAGACAAATAGCCAACGCTGTCCACTAAACCAAACATTAACCTGCATCATCAATGATTATCAACCTGGTCTAAAATCACATGTCCAGCAGGAAACAACATCCTGTGATTAATAACCGGCTTCAGTCCATATCTGCTTTACATCTCCAAATTACTGCACGATGCAAGGTTGAAATGAACCTGATGCCCTAAATAATAACGAACAGATATTATCAAAAAGTCTGCAAAAAGCAAGATTAGATTTTCTTCAAGCACAGTAAGTTTAAACCAAATTAAATTAAAGATTCATGACTATGCAGACCATGCATCCTCATACCTAAACCACATATATCACCATTTCATCCTCAAGTCTCAAACTTTGTGAAATGGTTCCTGAAGGTTTAGGAACCAAAATTTCTTGGTTAGCATTAGTACGCTAAAGGACGCTGTTTGATATCTTAACACTACGTCAACTGACTACCTCCTTTGCTCCACCCATCATAATTACTCCGACCACTAGAGGTTGCAGATTAATAATAAATATAAACATGGGTCGAAATAGCCAAAGTCATCGTATAAGGCAAATTCAGCTCCTGAGTACTAGCAGCGTACAATATACGACTTTGTTTTGAGGGAAACAAAATGCCGATCGAAATACATTTACTATAAACACAATGTGGAAATGTTGTTACTTAACTGTCTCAGTGATCAAATTCAAGTCTCAACCCTGTGCGTCTTAACTTTCTCCTAAAAGGGAGGGTCAGAATTCAGTATTAAAAGATTTATTTCTGATGAGACAAAGAAAAGAATATTGTGAGGAGCAAAATTTTCCTGTGGGTGAAGAAATCTGTTCTTCTCAAGGGAGTAAAAGAGGATGTGTGGAGCTCTGCTCTCTGTGTGCGGACCCCATCAGAGAGGGATAGAATCTGGATGATTGGCACAGAGTTAAATGCATTTTCATTATCCTTTAACAATCACACACTCCAAATATTCCCCTTCATCTGATGCCGACTGATTTCTGCAAGACTGAGTTAATAATAATAATAATAGACTGTTGGTAGTGATGTGATGGTTTAGACCACAGACCACACAGGGGCAGTCCGGTGGATCTGGTGGGGGCTCAGAGTTTTGCTCATGAACATTTCTCTCCTCACGTAGCGTACAGATGCTCCCACGGGTTCCTGCAAAGGTACTCTGGACCGGGCCTCAAAGTGATGCCAATGTCATGAAGAGAGTGAAAAGCTTCTTCCCTTCATGAAAAGATTACAGAGACAGGCGGTACTTTCACGTTGAAACGGGGCCATTTGTCTTCAGCTCCTACAATCAATGCTCATTAGACGCAAAGAACAAAAAGAGCAAAAGTTTTTCTTTTGTTAACACGAGCGAAACCTTTTTTCTCGCCTAAATTGGTTTTATTGGCTAACAAAAGAAAACTAGCATCCCTGTTTTTTTAAGTTAATAATCTATACTACGCTTGTACTGCTGCTGCCTTGACACTTACTTGACACACCTGAATCTACAGCTACAGCCAGCAGTCCCCACCTTCACACAGCTCTGGGACCAGGTCAGCTGACTGAACGCCGCTCCTTGGAGACTGTTGATGTAAGTGAGTCATTTGTTATCTGAGCACGCTGACCACATTTGTAGTCATTATGTGTGCACACACACACACACACACACACACACACAGACATGCATGCACACTCACTCAGTCTTGGGACATTACATAGACTTCCATTCATTTCCTGGAGGAGCATAACCATAAACACTACCTGCCTAACCCTAACCCAAGTCTTCACCCTACAATTTAATGATTAATGTGATGGGGACTTGTCTTTTGTCACCATGAAGAAAGGCAGTCCGCAAAGTGTGAATGTGTAAACAGAATTATCTCCCCACAATGTAATATACATCTACAGACACACACACACACACACACACACACACACACACACACAATGGTGCTGCTTTGCTGTTTAGCATTCACTTGCTCTCCTTGCATCATGTTCACACATGGTTATTCGCTTCGTATCTCAGGACGCACACACACACACACACACACACACACACACACACAAATGTGCACACACATATATGTGGATACACACACACACACACACACACACACACACACACAGGGACACACAGGCATGTACAGGCAAACAGGTTCAGAGAGCAGCAGTATTATGTGTCATTAGTTGGCGGTTAAAACAGTCACTCCACTGACTCCAAATCAGCTGAGAGAAGCGATAACGATCCCGCGTAGGACTTCTGCAACCACACTGGAGACGCATGGAGAGAAAGAACGAAAAGTCTCTTACGCCTTTCTTTTGTGTGTCTAAAGTCGTGTGTGAATTTGCTCTGACTGTCGCAGCAGCCTGGAAGCGCACGTTGCCTCATCAGAAGCACTCGCTGTATGTCAGCAGCGAGGAGCAGCGCTTCTCCTTCTTATTGCTTGCGCTTTTGAGGAAGCGTTGTGCAGATAATTTAGAGGAGATAAGTGGCTGTGCATTCACAGTTGGACCTAGTAGGTTCACACAATTTGCTTGGACCAACTTCAGGTGGAAAACTGTACATCTTTGAGGAACAGGTGCAAACAGCGTGCATGTGTCAGAAAAGAAGAATGTGATCGGAGAAATAACTCAGCTTTTCATTTTAAGACGACTGAAGAGGATGAAATTTAATGCCCCTATGACTATATGACTATCACATTAGACAGCTGGGAACATGTTGGTGTTAGCAAGGGAGCTCAGGCTGCTCAAGAGGCGTCTTTGGACCACCCTGTGCTTTCTCAAAACTCTGCAAACTGTGTCCTTTCTTTTTTATCAACAGTTTAAATAAACCTTGATGCTGCAACACAGCTAATCTGGTTATTAACACTGGTGCCCCATAGGGATGCGTTCTGTCTCGACTGTTCCACTCACTTTACAGATATTTAAGTTTGCCAATGATGCCACATTAGCAGGGCTGTTCTCTAATCTCAGGATCAATTAAAAAACAGCTTACAGACAAAAGGTTTCATCCCTGGTGGACTGGTGTGCAGCCAACAACTTGAAGCTGAACGTCTCTAAAACAAAAGGAGTAGTGGTGGACTTCTGTAAGACTCAGAGCGGCCGTCTGGTGATAAACAGTCAGGAAATTGAACAGGTGGAGCATGACAAATTCTTGGGCAACAATCTCCTCTTCTTTAAAGTGGGATGTGAAGACTACAGCAGTGCTGAAGAAGGCTGAAAAACTTCTGTAAATCACAGGATGGTATGATGCAATGTTGTGCTGGGATAGACAGCACACCTCAACACAAGACAGGAAACATCTGGACAAAACAGTCGGCACGGCATCAGAAATCCTCAGCCAGGAGCTTCACCCCTCGCTGAGATTTACACCACTGCAGCATGCCACCTCTCTCCCTCCCCTGCCTTTCCCGTCTCTCTCCAGCCATCATTATCATAATAATACAGCAGAAAAGAAAAAACATGACGTACAATGCCAAATCACTGCACTCCGGCACCTGCGCTCTTTTGATAAGACATTTATAGTTTGCATTTGACTGCGTTCACCTCAGCGTCCCAGTTAGACATCGCCTGTATCAGCACCATCTCCTCCCTCCACCTGCTCCGCTCGGAGCTTCTCCTGCTGTTCTACAACCACAAATTCATTAAAGAGCAATTCATGCAGCACGTTATTTCTTCTCTGAGCTTAGTGATCTCAGAGAAATGCCACCACTAAACTGCCACTGAGCCCTCCTGCACTCGCAGAACACACCTGAAGGCAGTCACAGGTGCTGCTATCAGGGGGAGATGACAACTGAATTAAATGCACTGATTTTCTCTGTGTTTGCATGTTGGTAACTTTGGTCCAGAGGGGTACAAATACCTACAAATGCTAAATTTTATGTGTCTCATTAGAATTAAAAGTCAACATAAATGTATGTTTACTGTTCAAGAGCAGCCCGGAGGATGACTTAAATTGATGCAGACGGAGAGGAAATGGTGACATTCATAGTGCATCAGTGTTAAATGAGGAGGTTTTATTCCTCAGCTGTGTCATTTAGCTCAGTAATGTGTGGCTTGGCAGCGTAAATATGCAGGAAAAGGTTTCAGTAATCGACTTGCAGTAACTTTGTACTTCACACCTGCAGTGAAAAGTTAGACATTCCCATCCACACCCAATTAACCTCTGAGCTTTGTGCTTCTGCCTCTCCCCAGCTCTGTTTCACTGTTACCGCCCTCGGTTGCTTTGCCAAGTTGCTGCTCTGGCATGGAAGAGAAACCCCCCCACCTTTTGAAATTTCAGGATGCTCCGATCCCCAGCCCCTCCCCATACCTGCATTTTTAATGGTACACGACTTTGCTTTGTGGTACGCCATATGGTCTCCTCTCCAGATGTTTCTGTTGTATGTCAGCTCTAATTATCTGGTGCAGGTGTCTCTAATGTGGTCCGTGGTTTATAACGAGGTTATCAGCAAAGGCTCAGCGCATTTCATGAGCAGATTTGATTTTTATTGCTATACATTTATCTGTTCTCATTGTTTTTGCATTCTTTGCGACTCTGTCTAAAATTTCAATCTAATCTAATCTTATGAGAAAGTTTTCAAATCCGCTTTCTGCATCATTTTACAGAATCTGATGGCACTGCGCCTCAAGGTGGCGCTACAGTGGCCTGGTGACTTCTTATGGCTTTAAGTCAGAGGTCATGAGTCTGTGTTGCTTGGAAGTTTGTACAGTCCATCACTGCACAAAGCCCTGATGCACCCGCGCCCTGTCGGCTAACAAGAATATCGATACTGGGCTCTTCTGCAGAGAAACTCCACATGACGGGGCGCTGCACCTTTTCCGTCTTCCTTTTCCCTTGAGGAAAGAAAACCCAGGGTGGTCATGACTGACTTGTCAGCCATTAGAGGGCTCACACATCATGTCTCTCCAGCCACTCCACCCACTGCTTCCCCTGTAAGTACACTGCTGCTTCAGTGCTGAGCAAGGTCACAGTGACCGGCTGCAGAAACAGAAACATCTGCCCTCTCACGACAGTTTTACCTCTTTTGTTCACTCTGACAAATAGCTTGAGTCAGACCTTGCCTGTGGCACTGGCTCAGCACTAACACAAAGTCAAATAAAGTGTGGAGAGAGGTCTGGGCATCAGAGATTATTAAGTGGATGATATACTGTATGTTTGCTCTCCAACAGGGCAGAAAAGAGATTTAAGCGCTACTTATTGATTTGAGAGACAGCTGCAATTTCTTGTCTTTCGGTTTTGGGTTTTGATAGGCACTCTGCAGAGTCCAAACTATTTCCTTCAGGGCAAAGAAATCTCTTTATCTCCTTTATTTTACTCTTTCAAAGCCCATAATGTCAGTGTGTCTCTCTCCAGCAGCTGTTGTCTGTCAAGGGGAATATAAAGCTGACATTGTAATAACTACCATTTATCTGTCTGTCCTACTCTGCCCACATGGGATCCCCTAGTGGCATCTGATTCCCTCAAATGTTTAATAAATCTTATTTCGCCAGACATGTTGACTCAGAATACATTTTAATAAAGCTTCAGCCTCATGATAGACAAACATTTACCATCTGACACCCACTTTATTAGGCTGTGTTAGCAGTATTGTCACTGGTGTGCCAGCGTTTGGTACATGTAAACACTTCCTATTTGAAGTGATCCTTCTGTGGACATTTCCATCAACACAGTTTACGATGAGGATCCCATATGGAGCATAAATTATGTTGTAGGCTTTTGTGACTTTTTGGGATAATTCTTTTTTAATTGCAATTTTCTCATCAACCGGTATCTCAGATCTTACACACACCACCACCGATCCTCTGAAAAGTTTAAGGCCATATGCAGAGAAATTGGGTACAGATATGAAATTGTTTAAAACGGGAAAAGAGAGAGAAATTTATAAGGAAAAGTGCACGAAAAAAGAAAAACAAAAAGTCCCAGAGGGCTTAAGAAACATCCCGCCACAAAAAAGGATTAGAAGAAAAATGAAGTTGATGGAAAATAATCAGTATTTTAGTCTCATTTTTGCCTTTGACTACAATAAAGCAGAGACAGGTGAAGCGTCTCTCTCCTCCTGGTGGTCATCCTCTCCTCTGTGATCAACGCCGAATGAATTCTGACATCAAAACCTCTGAGAGGAAATTAATTATGAATAACTAAATCACAAAAACCTTCTCTGATAAGCAGCTGCTTCGCACTTCAAAGAGCCACCGCAGACTTCTGCAGCCTGTGCAGCTCCACCGGAGTGAGGCTTGAGTGCCTTGCTCAAGGGCAACTGTTTAATAGGCTGAGTCACATGCTTCCTATACTGACTCCCGCTGCCCATTTAATAACAGTGCCTGGAAAACTGTGCATTAATGTGTGAAATTATATCCATTAAAAGATGATAAAATCTGATTCCTTTCCAAATGACTCATTAGTTTACTCACAGTATACATGAGTAAAGTTTTTACAAAGAGGGTGAAAATACCTGCAGGATCAGTAACTCCTGCCTGCTTTCTTGCTGCAGAAAGCAAAAGAGCGACACTTTTCCAACATTTTTGAGATATAAACTGATCAGCATTCAGATTAGCAGCCCAACATCTGATATCTGCTGTCAGCCAAAATGGAAATGTCACCGCACTCACCTCCTCTTGTTGCCCAGTGCGAGCTGAGAAGTATCAGGACGACCTGTGTAATAATTCCCCGGACTTTTTTACTCCAGAGATCCATGATGAAGTGGAAGGATGCTGCAGAAAAGCCCACCAGGTGAAGGAGGGAGATAGTCTGCCTCTCCTCTCCTCTTTACTCCACTCCTCCTCCTCCTCCTCCTCCACACTCTCACACTTTCCAGATCCCTGATGAATTTTGCACTTCTGCGTCTGCAGCGCTCAACATCAACATCCGCCCGGCTCCACGGCGATGACAGCAGAGGCAAGAGGCTACTTTCTGTTCGGCTGCACTCTGCAGAGGGAGGGGAAGGAGGAGAGAGAGGGGGAGAAACACAGGGAGGGAGAGAGAGAGAGAGAGAGAGAGAGAGAGAGAGAGAGGGAGCTTTCACTACTGTCACTGCTCCAGTGAAAGGTACTCTAGTCATTAAAAGGACTTGAAGACCCCGGCTCTGCCAAAATCCTCCAGCAGAAAACCCACTGCGGGCTACGTTATTCTGCTCCGACAATGTTTGAGAAAGAGTCATCTCAGGTCCCATTAGGCTCCAGGCTGCTGCTCACAGTCTGTTTGTCATCATGTAATGCAGCAGTTCGGGTCCAGTGGTCACGGAAGCACCGAGAGGCAGCACAGAGAGTCACTGCAAATCAATTGAAAGAATCCCACTGAGAGAGGATACAAGAATTAAAATGACTGTTTAAAATCTAATTACAGTTTCTATTCTCTGTATCGTGACTAGATCTCGTGTCAAACATAAAATTGCAGATTTGGAAGAAAATGAACAAGACTATTATTCCTTCCTGGGAAAGATGTGTGGTGAAATTTGCTCTGCTTCTTCCTTTTGTTTTCCTTAATTTAGCCAAGTAAAACCAGAGATTAAAATATTATTTTGAAGACTAAAGTAAATCCAGATAAATTAAACAGTGCTGTTTTCAAAGTCCTTAAACACGGACTTGAATACTAATTACTGACATTTGAAGGCTCATCTGGACCTTGTTTCAAATGGAAAACGCACCTGAAGACTAACTTCACCACCTGAAAATCGTGTTTTTGTGTGGCACACTTCTAAAAGGTCAAAAAGACCCAGGTTGGATGGACTGTGACATGGGACAGTGTGACCACGATCACTAGCCTTAACCAAGTGTTTATCATTGTAACCATGTTGATAAAGGCCCCCTAACCTTAAGGAAGTAGTCATTTTAAGCCAAAGCATGATGATTCTCTGACCCCTTAACAAAACCCTACTGCTCTGCACAGAGAAAGCAAATTCAATACACTTAACTGGTGTGCAAAAAAGAAATACAGGAAGTACTCTGCGTCCTGAGTGGAATAAGAAGGCATTAATATCATGGCCTGTCACCAACGACGAAAATGAGGGTGTAAAAGTAAAACACAGAAAAGCATCTTTTTCAGTAGATCAACACACATCCCGTTGTGAAGACATGTCTGCATTGGATGGTGGGACGGTGTCTCGGTGGCTCGTAAAATGCCTCCTCATTGATCTTCCTGCTGCCCTGCCTTCCTCTTGAAGTCCATCCATGGGGCTTTAACATGTGTCCTGTGGCATTTAAGTGTTTGTATTTCACTTCAACACCCCGATGAAGGCTCTCAGCTGAAATCTCAATATGAAGGGCTTTTTATCATCCTCAGGACTCAGGGTGCTTTGGATTTTACCCTCTTTGAAATTGTTTTGGCCCTTGACGCCGCAGAGCGCCTTTGTGTCCTGAGCCTGACTGATTCTTGTCGTGCCACTGTGTGAATGCTGACATAAACTTCTTGTGTATTCATTGAATACAGATAATACAAGTATGCAGGACTCTTTGCTATCCACCTATTGAAGTCATTACATCGCTGAGCTGCTGCTAACTTTGTCCCATGTCATACACCTGTTGCTTGACGGTCCTTTCTGCATGACTTGGGTTTGTATAGACTTATTTTCAAAATGTGGTATTAATAGTTTGTATAATTGTGGCTTAGGTGTTGGATATTTATCTGTCTTGTTGCTTTGCATGGCTAATATGTGCAAATTGTGGTTAATAACAGTGTTGTTCATTGGTGTTCTGTTGCTCTGTGCTGTTTGCTCTGCATAAATAATAGTTATTGTATGTGTTGTTGAATCAATGTTTTGCTTCCTCCTGTGCCTTGGCGTGTTCTTTACTCGGTGCTGTGCACGCTGATTATATCGCCATGTTGGCATCGTTTTCTTTTCTTTCATGCTATTCTAAATTAAATATGCATTATGTAAAGTGTGTGTTAGCCGTGTTGTAAAAAGACAAAAAATAAATGACCTTGATTATTGTCTTATGTTTGTTTTTCTGAATCTGCCACTTCAATGCTTTTAGAGGATCTTACCAAATAAATGCAGCTGCAAATTAACAGCAGCGCTGGCACAGTCATAGAAATGTTAATAATGTGCGTAGTCCTGATAAAAAAAAATAAAAGAAAAAAGGAAATCAAATTCAATTCAACGTGATTTATGAGCATTTAAGTCCAAAATCTTCAGTCTGTGGTTCCTGATATGGGTGTAACTATATGCTTGTATTCTGTATGTTTGACATAAACAGATACAAATCATCAAAGTTTTAATAATGCATGAAAGAAGACATATGTTAAGACGCTTAAATCACAAATTAAAATGACATGAAAATGAGAGAAATCACTGAGAAATGGATGGAATGACCTCAGTCAGTAATTTAGATAAAGAAACTTTGAGCAAGTTTTTTTTTTTTCGTCACAACTTCCAGCCTTTGTGATTAAACACAAAGACATGGAAAAGAGGACAGATGATATGTTTCCCTTTGAAAGGATGGCTGCTTTTTTTCTCCATCTGACTCAATCACTCCACATTCATTTGAAAGCCACCGCACAATGGGGAGGTGATAGATGTAATTTCTTGTCTGAATTGGGTTTTCACACACAATTCTGTGTAAATATCTCAGTTCTGCAGCGTGAAGGCAGAGATTACGCTGCAGTCTTTATCAGGATTATCACAGTTAATATTACTATTCCTCGCCACTGTGCTTGTTTTATCTGCCATGATGACTTACCATACAGCCACACAGGGATGCTGGAGAGGCTTTTCAGGAGCGGAGAGGAGAGGCAGGCGGCATGTGAATGAGGCAGGCTCGTGTGTGGAGAGAGAGCAGAGACGCCGACTAATTCTGCCTGTTTTAAACAAGCAAAGCAGGCAGAGCTTCATATTTGGATGTTAACGTCTCAGAAATGTTTATATACTCAGGAAACTTTGTCAAAGTGATGAGGTGTCAGCGCTACTGTAGATTAATGACCAGGCTGATAGTGAATATCTGCTGATTCATGGTCTAAATACAGATGTGGGACTGAGACCATCCAGCAGAGCCCTGACAGCATGATGCACAGTATGATGATAAGCAAGGCCTTTGTTCATGAGAGCAATTTAAATTTATTATATAAATGTTTTTTGCCATGTTAGCCACACAGCTATATGGATGTCAGTGTTTGTCTGTTGGTCGTCCGGCCAATCGCTTTGATCCAACAGGAAATGTTGGATGAATTACCATCAAATTCAGCACCAACATTCATACTCCTTCGTGCTCAGTCCTGATTAGCAAATGTTAGCATGTTAACGCACTAACCTCAGACGGTTGAAATGGAAATTATACTTGAATAAAATCCATATGTTAGCATTGTACATTGTACATTCTCTATAAGTTCCTTAAACAGCGCTTGCATTGTTTTAAATATTATTGCAATTTAGTACAACTTTTAGCTCAAAGTTTTGGAAAAGCTACTGCAAATTCAGTGTCACAAAGAAGTTCCTGCGAGATCCTGGAGGGACTGACATAAAAGGCTTTTATAGGCTGAGATTCAGTCATCAGGCAACGCAGATTTAAGTTAAGGGTTGTCACTAATAATGACATTCTTATGGTAAATAAACAACTTGCTTTGCTTTTCTTGCTTTCATTCTGAATTGGAGCTGTTGAGAACTGAAACAGCTGATGAGCTCGTTTAGCTTGTTTTAAGTGAAACAGCTGACTTTGCTTTGACATTGAACTCCGTTTGGTGTTTTGCGGCAAATTGCTTGTTTTGCTTCGGCTTTGTCGCTTTGCTTTGCAGCTGTATTTGAGCCCCTCCGCGGGCTTCTGCCAGGTCTCGTTTTGTATAACTCATTTTTATTTTGCATACCAAATGAAGCCGGCCAGTGACTGATGCACTCACACTCTGCTTTATATTCACAACACCTGCTGCAGGCCGTGCACGGATTTTGGCTTTGGCCGGCAAGCTGGTCAGCCAAAGCAGAGAAGACTCTACCTGTTTGTTCAAGAGGTGAGCAGAGGTGCTTTAAACTCCCATCCATGAATGTAGAAGCATGTTGTGGGTGATGATGGCTTGAAATAAACCCTTTTTCTGTTTTTTTAGACCGAAAGTGCTTCTGCTGCTGGAAATTAGCTTGATCGTCAGCTCATAATTTGAGCCGCACACACGTCTTTCTTTTCTCGATGGATCAAATGAAGATCATATTTTACTGGTTTCATGAATTTTTAATGAATGACATCAACATTAGAAAGATTTACCTCAGTATTCTGATAAAGAAGACACAGCAAAGAGAGCCAGAGGGAGAGAGTGAGCACAAACTGTGGAGAAGGACAAATTATACTTTTGAGTATTTTCTTCATGTCATGTAATCCTGAGTAATTCTGTGGTTTAGCAGCAATCTGGATGGAACAACTGACAGCGACAGCAGCCTCATATTATGAGTCAGGCTGAGCTTGGTGTAACACAGGTGTCCAACATGAAAGGCACAGATTGATAATTGAGTGGTGAATTGAACGGGTCGTCAGGTCAGCTGGAGCACTTCCCAACAAAGGCACAGGTCTTCAACCTCTTAGACGCATTCAGCACATTTCAGCTTCAAACATGCTGCATGAGCCTCGAACGTCGAGCTCAAGTTTAAGATTATGGTTTGTAGAAACTTAATAGAATACTAAGCAGTCTCATATTGTAGTATTTGGAGCCATTTGGAGCCATTCTTTAGATCAAACCGTTGTAAAAACTCATGACCATACCATGATCCCATTATATTACATTATCCAGGGGGATGTTTTGTTGTGGAGGGATGACTTTGATGATATTAAAAAAAGTGCTGTTGTACCACAGAATAAGCAAAAGAAGAGACACTGGCATTGGTTTTTCATTCCTGGGTGATACACAGACTTTTCAACATTTCTTTGTTTCCCTGTCACAAAAAATGAGATGCTGGTGTTCAGCTTTCGGTCACCTTCAGCATGAAGGAAAGACAGCGCGGGCTTGCCTTGTTTGGGCTGCATGAAGCATCCCCCTCCTCAAAAACTGCATCCTCTTGCAGGACTCTCCTTTGCAATTAACTGCCCACCTGTCTCTGATAACAGTATGACGAACAGCGGAGCTCCTCTGCATGAAGACTCCAGGTTTATGTCCGGCTCTCCACGCCGGTGCTGCTGGTTCGTTTCCATTATCGACTCCGCTTTGTTTTCCATTATTGACCATGAGAAATGTTTGCTTTCTTTGTGCCACATGCAGCTGACCTCCAACCAGCCACCATGAATAATATCTCCTCATGAATAATGTTAAGAAACATCAATGAAATGAGTGATTCAGTCTCTCGTGCTCTCCCTTTGAAAAATCCATGCCTGTATATTGTTACTGTAAGATTCATCAATTGTGTATGATGTGCTGTAGTTTCCCCTCAACCTGTCTTGAGAGGAGAGAGGGATAGCATCTAAGCCTTTTACTTTACAAGAACAGACAGCAGCAGTGTTGTGGGTTGAGCAGAGTTGATCAAAACACAATGAAGCCATAGAAGCAGAGGATGGATATCATGCCAACAGCCCCCAGAGACGTAAGCCGGGGCTGCGCTGCATTCAGGTCTTTTTGGCCGCTGCCAGCAGAGAAGCTGCTATCGCCGTATCTCTTCGGCTTTCAAGCCTTAAATGGCCTTGCTCAAAAAATATCACAGATTTATTGACTCCTCTGCTTCTCCTTGGATCAGACGATGCGGCTCTGCTGGTTCTTTCCAGACTTTTGCTGTTAAAGTTGCCAAACTTTTCAACTCTCTCACCACTGAGATCAGAACAGGAACATCTTTCACTTCTTTTAAATCTCTTAAAACGCACATTTTTAACAACATGTTTCTTCCGATGTTTGTCTTTTTATTTTAATCTTCTTTTAACATAAATGTTTTCTTCCTTGTGTTTTTTTTTTTTTATTTCATTGTCTGAATGGCATTGCTTTTATTTTCTGCTTTGTGTGCTCCTTTTTCTGCAAAGCTTTTAAATAAAACTAGAGTACAAATGAGGATGCATGCTCTTATTGCAAAACTCTTAAGAATAATAGAGTAAGAGTTTAAAAATAAATCCTAAAATGCATATCGGGCTGCTGTGTGACTCATCTGCACATTTTTTCAGTTTCATTATGTTTTCATGACATTTTTTTCAATGTTATTCTATTTTCTGAAAGAATAAAAAACTTAAAAGTACTGCATGCTGTGTACTACTAGTAGTTTGTTTACAGGCTTATGCAGTGGCCAATCAAAATGTAGATATAATTTAACATGACTTTCGATTAGTCAGTTTAATGACAACTGAACAATTGCATAAACAACGGTGGATTGTGACAGTTTGTGGCATCGACTGAAGAACTCTTGATTCTACGAGCTCTGACATTTTGACTACCGGACTGCACGACTAGCTAACAGGCTGTTTTACTGACTGACTGACTTCCTCGCTGACTGACTGCTCTTACATTTTCCTCCAGACAAACGACAGCTGACTTCATCTCGGTGGCTTTGACCTCGGTGAGCAGAGGGGGAAATAGTGTGTGTCCTTCGGTGTTCTGGGAGCATTTAGGCTGAGCTGGGCTTTTTGGAGGTGCTGCGGGGGTATTGACGGGGTTGTGAAGCGTGATATTAGGTGCAGGTCTCGGTGCCCGGACGCCTCAGAGCCTTAACGATCTCGGAGCATTGCTGACCTGTCGGCAGTGACTGACAGGAGCCGCTCAGCTGGAAGAAAACGCCGCTTTGGGCCACGACTTTCAGTTAGACAACAGGGGCAGAGTCAGAGGCTAAAACCGCTGTCAGAACACAGATTACTGAACAGCATGGGACATACAGTATAACACACACACAACGAGACACACAGAAGTCAGTGTCCTGTGTTGCTAATCATGGAATCACGCAGGTCACCCTGCCTAAAAGAGCCAAATGAGTGAAGATTTAAACGACGATTTAAAGGCTGTTTTTAGGTTGTTTTTCACGACTTTCTGGCTTTCTTGAAAAGGTAAAGGAACGATTGAATTAGTTTCACCTTTGATTTAACCTGTCGATATGCAGACAGATGAGGGTCTCACAGCCAGAGGCGTCGCTAGGGTCTGCTGGGGCTCCAAGCAAGAAATCCCTGGGGCCCCCACCCCACCCGTGCACGCTGCAAAAATTTGGTTTTTGCACACATAAATGCACAATTTCTAGGAAATTTGAGATGAAAACTGAAAATAGATCAGTAGCTCTCAAAGCAAGGTTCAGGGACCGAAAGTCCAGGCCTATCGATAATGGTTGTTCTAAATAAGTGGCCAGGGCCCCCCTAATGGCCGGGGACTCCAAGCAACTGCCTGGCTTGCCTGTCCTGCTCACAGCCTGATCTGGTTCAGATGATTTGGGTTAATGTTTAGGTGGTTTCTTAATTTGGAGCATTCTTGACCCAAACTTCTGAAAACAGACTGAAAGATAAATTTGTCAATGTATAATTTGTGCAAACTTCCTCTTCATCATTTCTGAAGGTAAATTTGGAGCAAGGCGAAGCATAAATTGCACCCACACTTGGACATAAGACACATAAATATACAAAGCGTGATTAAAAATCGAGCTCGGATATCAGTCAGTCAGCTCTTGCGGTATTTTCCAATCAGTGTATTCAGGATCACATTAAAGTTCGTATGTTTGTGCCTTACAAATGTAATGCATTAAATTTTCGATCGCTCCATTTTTCATCAAGCCTGAGCAGAATGTTAAAACATGCAAGACTGCTGTTACGTTTGCTTTTCATATCCTTTTTTTATTGCTTTGTTTTTGCACCGACTGCAGCCAAGAGACAAATGTGCAGACAAAATGGAATCAAAGTCTGCTTGATATACGAGACTGATGTGCTCTTTCACAGTGATGCATTTACTTTGCATTTCCAAAAACTTTTGGAGTGTGCCTTTCAGTCGCAACACATATGCTCCAGACAGTCTTCAGCTGCAGTCCAGCTGAGTTCAAGGACGATAAGAAACGGCTGTTTTCTCCTCACTGTGCTGTTGTGCTTCAGTGGCACATTAACATTTTACACGATACGTGTCAAATGCATGTGATCATTTTCCACAAGCTGCTCAGTGAGATTGGTTTAAAGATTGATGTTGCTCTGACTGACCTGTATCTCTGTTAGCAGCATTACACCCAGTCAGTAAATCAGTCACGGTGGTGACCCCTGACCTCGGCGGCGTGTTTGTTTGTGTCTAATCATTCGATGGATCTGACCCCACAGATTTCTTTTGCTTTCTTTCTATTTGTCTGATGCAGCCGCACTATAAATATCCCACATCTTTGGCTGTTATTTCATTTCTCTGACAGTGCTCCACTAAATTTATGGAGCTGGTAAAAATCTCTCTGCGCATTTCTCCGTGCAGCACGTATCTCTGCTGCTCAGGACGCTGTGATCGGGAACAGGCGAATTTATAACAGAGACAGAGATAACCTCTGCTCTGCAACCCACTCGCCATCCACATCCAAGCTAACGATTCTCTCCCCGTCTGCCTCGATCCTTCTCTGTCGCTCCCTCTGTGCCTTCGTCGTTTCCTCGATGTCCTTCTCGTCTGTCACTGCCAACACCTGTTTCCTCTCAGCCAATCTCCCGCTGACGAGAGCCGACAGCGTTAATCTGAGCAAACTGTTTTCCTCCTGAATGGAAGGTGAAGTTTACAGCAGGGCTTTCTTTTCGTGGCCTTCGCTCTCAGGCGGTGATGGGAAACTGTAACCGCTTGATAAGTGTGAATAAACTCCGTCTTTTCACACAAAGTTCGGTACCAGTGATGTTGTAAAGCCAGACCATGACATTAAACTTACAAGACATAAACAATCAAAAATTTCTTCACTTGATTTCTTTTCCTTTAGTTTTCATAGCTCACTTTTCAGAGCTTTAAAAGTGCAGGAGTGCCCAGAACCTGTACAAAACTAGGAATCAATTGATTAAAATGTTGATTATTTACCCCAAATAATCAGTTAATCATCCATCCAAGCATCTCAGATCCAAAGGTGACATCTTATTGTTGCTTATTTTGTCCAACCAATCAACTAAAAGCAGAGATTCATCTTACTCAGGCACATTCTCACGTCTGAGAAGCTGGATGAGAGAATATTGATCATTTTTCATTGATGATGACTTCAGTGATTAATTGATATCATAATTGTCTGTCATAAAATGTGTAAGCTCTAAAATTGAGCAAAATCTTATAAATGCCGGCTTTGGTTAACCTAATGGGTCGTAAACCTGCAGAAAATAAAAAATGAAAACCCCCGCAGTAACAACCAGCATGTCAACAAACACAAATGTGTCACGAATAAGCTCTGTGAAGATCATTATTATGATCTCATGTATTAAAATCCCCTAAATCCCATCGCCAAGTTGATGCTCAACAGGACAACCTGCTCGCTCTCAGTCGACATATTTCAAGCTCTCAGTGGTCAATTCAGCACTGCGATCCTTTAAAAGAGCTCCTACAGGCACGACTTGGCCTCCGAGCCCGGCGTTAAAGGGGCTCTGAACCCGTCCTCTGCAACGAGACACATCTCAATCGCTAAAGATGTGCACATTTAAACACTTGGCTGCTTCAAATGCCCACTGCCGGCAGTTTGCTGTGGTAAACCAGCAGAGTCCGGAGGTGACGAATTAATGGAGATCCTAACGACTGTACAGGATGGTAATGGAGCTCTTTGTGCATCAGTGGCTTCAGGTTCACAGGGTTAATGGAGTATTACTCGTCTAAAACCACAGTGGTAAGTACTCCGCTACAGAGGGCTGATATAGAGCAATGCAGAGAGGAAAGAATGGAGCGTGGAGGTTAGGAGCAGAGAGGAGAGCAAAGGAAAAGAGCAGAGAGGGAAGGAGAGAGATGAGGAGGTGGCACATCAGTGATAGGAACCGTAAGCCAGACAGGAAGTGAGCAAGAAAGTCTGACATCCATAGCTTCTGTCCATCTGTCTCAGCCACTTCGCGGTTATTCCTCAGATGTATAAATATAAATGTTCATAAATAAATGAAGGCTCGTCGTTACACATTGTTTGTTTATCCTCAGTGTAAATAATAGTCCTACAAATCATATTTTTGTACCAATATATCAAACTGAATACGTTAGTGGCTCACGAATGATGGTGTTAACATTCAAAGGGTTATTAAATACAAGGCGTTATCAAAGCACTGTTCAACTAGGGTCAAATATATTATTCTAACAAGTAAACAATATTTCAAGCTCTACTGAGTCCACAGGGTTCATCGGTTTGTGCGTCATCACAGCCATCACTGACTGTATCGGCAGAGCTGTTAGCAGCATTGACGTTTGGGTTTAACTGTCATTGACTGCTTGTTGTTAACGCCGTTGATCTTCTGTTGCTGTACCTGCAGGCGGTGAGATAATGATGCGTTTACGGTGGTCAGTTACATAAAGAACTCCACTGTAAAACAAACTCGGAGAAAGTTGAGCAGAGCTGAAACGCGCGGGACGATGTGTTGATCTCGCTCGCTCTCAGATTACATACATTTGAGCTTGTTGTTGTAGTCACACAAGTGTGTCCGTGTTGTGTGAAGTAGGCTGGATACCGTTCTGACGGCCTGCGCATGGGCTGTAGGAGCGTTTCTTGATCTTTACTTTATTTTTTATTTATTTTGTTTGTTTATGATATGCTACATAGACGCTGCATTGAGGCAACTCACCGATGACGCCTCTCAGCGATCCACAGATCGATAATACTGATCCGGTAACATCGACAGAGGTCCAGACGATCCACTGCAGCCAAAAGATTTAGTCCAAAACACGATAACAATCCACAGAAAGATGTTTTCTCCTTTCAAATTAGCTGGCGATGTGCTCATCTTCCTCTTCTCCTCTGTTTTTCACGTTTCAGATCACACCTGTCGTCTGCTTCCTTTGTCAAGTCCTGACAAAAAGCAGGATGTCAGCGTGAGCTGAAGCAGTCCGGCCACAGCTTTGTCAACACGTTATTTTTTTCTGTTTGTGAACACATCCACACAATGCCAAACTTAATTAATGAGATTTTGTTTCTGCCTGCAGGAAAGATTTGTGTAAAACTCCAGGAAACCTTCGGCTGCCTCTGCCCTTTCATTAGACCGCTCTGCACTCCTCAGTGTTTGTGTTCTGTGCTCTCATACACATACATGGCAGCGCTGTGCGTCTCATTGCCTCTCTGTTTTGTTTCTGCTCACTGTTGCACTGAAGGTCGTCGTGTGGGCAATTTTTCATCTGTGCTGAAATTAATTTTGGCCGCCTGCCTCTATCTCCGTCTCTCTGTGTCTGCTCGGAGGAAATGGACGATAAATCAGATAACTTTTCCTTTTGTCTGCGAGGGCAAAGTGGTCTGCACAGAAGAAGTCAATGTTAAAACTTTGTTTTTGCTGTAGTGAGACAGTGACACATGCCATCATCTGGGCCGTCCACACTGAAGTGTTGCAGAAGAGCTTGAGTGCTTTTGTTGGTTGGTTTTGTTGTATGAAGTCCAGGTCGAGGCCACGTTCAGTGCAGAAACTTTGCAGGGAAGCTGTGAATCCTCTGTGTCATGTATTGAAGATAAATCGTGCAATCTGTGTTTTGATGTGTTTATTTATTTTGACACTGACGTTAAATTTATTTTCGCATTATAAAAATAGGATAAACGCTCGGAGAAGATCAGATTAATTCAAAATTGATTAGCCTCTCCCAGTTTGCTGTATCTCTGTTGCACCTGGAGGCATGTAATGAATGACTTTAGCTGGGTTTGTGCATGTGTGTGGGTGTGTGGGTGTGTTGTGTCCTTCAGTTTGCTTCCCGGACTTTTACACTAATTCCATCTCTCAACGGTTCTGCCAAAAACCAACATGTACTTGAAACATTCAGGAAGAGACAAACACAAACGACTGAAAACTGGCTCCGAACAGCGTCGACATTAAAGCGTCAAATTATCAACAAACAGCTCAAATTTGGCCCTTTGTGTCCATTTAGCGATAATCAAGTAGCGGTGACAAAGCTCGAGCAGATGAAAGGACTGCATTCAGCCCGGGCCATGCAGCGAACAGCCTGTCTAATGTATTCCTGTCCCTTTGTACATTTGTCATTTGCTGCATTTCAGTTTGCTGCTTGCGAGCACCGATAAGGGAAATGGGAAAAGGAGGCTTGGATCGCCTCCAAGTTTCTAAAAATGATATTTCCCTCTTGTCGTCCTTCATTTTGGAAGGTCTCTCACACTCGAACATTTGGAGCTTCCTTAGAGGTTCTTTAGAAGTCCAGTGTGGAGGGCTGAACGGCATCTAGCGGCGAGGATGCACATTGCAACCAGCTGGATGCCCCTCGCCTCAGGAGAAGCTGCGATGGGCAATAAAAACACAAAAAATGTGAAAGGCAATCTCTCCAGCCAGCGCGTGGTTTGTCTGTTCTGGGCTACGACATGGAAAGGTACCCCCGTCCTCTATAGAGGTGGCACGGTGGTAACGCTGTCACCTCACAGCCAGAAGGTCCCGGGTTCGATTCTCGCTGTGGGTGCTGGGGGTGTGTCCTCCACCATGTCATGCCTTTGGTGCCTACTGCTGGAGGAAAAAGGGGCCTTTCTGTGTGGAGTTTGCATGTTCTTCCTGTGTTCACCTGGGGTATCCTCCTTAAAATACCCCCACTAAAAACATGCAAGAAGATCACCACCTGAGCAGTGGTGATGAAAGAGATTGGGTCCCCGGGCGCCAGTCGGATGGCAGAAGGCGATAAAGGCGGAGGACAAATTTCACCAATCTGCATGGCGTGTGACGCATGTATGCAGTTGTTGTGTGACTAATAAAGGGGATTGTCCCTCCGATTCTTCTTCAGATGCAAAGAGCTCATTCTAAGGTAACAATAGCACAAGAATTCGGTTGTCAGGTGATTATACATGAATCTTTTTAGAAGATAAATAAAACATAAATGCATGAAAGTCATGAAAATTTGGTTTTGGCTGTATTTTACAGTGTGGTTGTTGTTTGGCAGCTGACATATTTCAAGTTTCAGGCTGCCCTTGAACGCATCACGCAAGGAGATTTTTCAACAAAAGTCCTTTCTGGCAAACTTTGTCCAGAATGTAAAGCAGAGTGAAAACAGCATTTGCTCTGTATTTGCTGATCACTTACATGATGAGCAAGCTTCAAGTTGCAGGTAGATTTTGAAAATGGCCAGCAGTGATGTGAAATATGATCCTTAATTATTCATAAAACCACTATTGTACCATCACAGTCCCTCAGGTTTCTGGAACATTCTCTCATTTGCAATCCAAAAAAAAAACAAAAAAAACCTCTCCAAACGTTCTTTAAAGCATTTTCTTTTCAGAGCGCAGCTGCTCCACGCCGCCATTTGGTATTCTGTTTATGACTGAGGAAGCAGGTACGGTGTCACTTCGCCGCGCAGCAAAATCAAAGCCGATCCAAGAGCTTTGATTACATTTTAAAAACAAAAATAACAGTTTTTGTCAAGCCGGCAGAGGAGTCGGCCCGCCTCGTCGTGATTTAGCGTCTTTTGTTTGTTCAAAGGACTCTGTGATTGTGAAGTTTACCTGTCATCAGCTCCTCTCACAGCCACACACACACACCAGCGCACACTTCAAACCAATCAGTAGTCGGGGCAGCTGCCGGCACTGCTCCATTAGTGGACTATGAAATGGAAGTTAACAAATTCGTACCATGAAATATGGCCGGCAAAGGCCAGCTATGATAAGACTGTGCTGAATCACAAGGCTGCTAAAGCTGCTCAGACTGAACTGTGCTGAAACTTTAGCAGACTCCCACATGCGCTCTGTATCTGCACTAATTTGCTCCGTCCTGCTGTGCGTATTTCAATCAGCGATAGAAAATGAGAATAATTGAATAGCAGAATCATGAACCAGCTGCAGCGGAGCCAGACTGAGTAACCGTTTACAATGATAAATAATTGGCTGTTTTATAAATTGCCTGGTCTGTAGTAAATTGTGTGTACATACTAATGGCTTTGCCACACAATCTCATTAGAGGGAAGAGGTGTTCCAAAACACTCTTAGCATCATATCGCCTCCGTCAAAGGCACAGAGTGTGTGTTTACTGCCTGCTTTCTTTAGCTTCTCTGGAGCTTTTCGAGCTGCGCGTCACTTCAGCTTCAGGCCTGATCGTGTTTCAAGGCAGACAGCTCATCAAGATGAGTGACAGGAGGGATGTGAGCTACTGAGGTCAAGTATAACTGAAATCATGCATTCAGTGGTTCAAGGCAAAGAGTTGCATAAAGCAGCTTTAATCAGAAGAATGTACTTTATACCTCCCTGTGGACACTTCACACTTTTCCTCCTCCACGGCATGCAGAGGTCATGGTCATCAGCAGAGCAACACCACTGCAGCTGCAAGACACTGAGCATCTTGCTCAACGGCACTCCAGCAGTGTGTGCGCGTCATGCTCAACGCCGTCTCCTGCTGGCCTCCAGCTCACTCTGGGTGACTTCAACGTTTGATTTCTTGCTGCTGAATAAATAACTGGATTTCCCCCAGTGCTTATTGCAGAACTTTCATCATCCTTTAGATCTGTATTCAAAGCTCTTTCACATAGATCGAGTGTAGAATAAAGATAAATGGTGATAAATCCGTTTCAGGGGGCTCCTGCCTTATTAGAACCTCTGCTTCATAGGACTGTAAAATGGGTTCGCTTTGCTGTTTTTGTCTTTTTGTCATAGTAGGTTTACTGTGTCAGAGGTGGGTATCATGCACAATAAATGATAAACGCAAAGTTCAAATATCATCAAGGTCAAATTTTGGTTAAACTTGAAGGGTTGGGTTAAGGTTAGGAGGTGAGGGGGGAGGGAAAGTGAACAGATCTGAACTGATAGAAACACTGAACATTTAATAAAAGCAGGCTTTGTTTGATTATCATTCATCACCATTATCACAAAATGTTGCTTTTTCAGAGATTTAATTGCTTGTTTGTCCACCTGTTGTCATGCAGCTTGGTTAACAGTTCAACAAGAAGATCCTTCTGCGTTTAGTCCTCCATTTTCTCCATCACATCCACTTTCCCACACTGTCAAAATCCCTACACTCACAATTCCAGCATCAGCAGACCCGACCAACGATCAAACCCACATTCCTCCAGCCAATCAGAAACTGCATGCTGCTCTTTAAATGCCACCGCGATTCTGTCATTCTGTCATTTTGATCCGACCGCCGTGACCTCCAGGAAGTCCAGAGAGACTCAAATGAGAGTCTCCATCACCTGCTGGTTTAACTCCACCACCTGTCCACCTCACATGGAGCCACAATTAATGGAGGAACTTTCTTTGTTGCCAACTTCCTCGAGGAGTGTTACAGACTCCCAGTTTATCTCTCCATACTGAAGTGAACTTTGCTGTCATTCAGAGCGGTTTCGTAAATTTGTTGAAATGCAGCTGAGAATAATTGTAATTTTTGAGTCTTTTATCAGTTATTTTCAGAGGAAACCGTCAAAGTCACACTTCCAGAGTGGAGCAAATCTCTAAGGGACCAGAGAGACAGTGTTTTTTCTTTTCATTTAACTTTTTTGAATCCGCTGCTGAGTTCCACACAGATATAATAATATAATTTATAGCTCACCATGGCCTCACGATAGGTCGAGGATTATTTATGCCGTTTTTCTCCATCTCTCATTGTTTTAGTTCATCTGTCTTAAAGTAACTGTACAAATATAACTATGCCATAACTAGGTCAGACACCATGTGACCCCCTCCCACACACCTGTTCTCACCTGTCATCCTCTCCTCTCTTGCCTGAATTAGCTCACAGTGTGAAACTGGCCGCTACACGCATTAATGTAGACTTGATTGGTGGGTTGGTCACTGTTATAAAACAGTGATTTAAGGACACTTGTGTAATAAACAGAATTAACAAATTGCTTCATAAAGAGGTAAACAAAGCACAACATTAAGCAGCGAGTGCCAGACTTTTATCATAAGTAGTTCATGGCTGTAGCATTATCATGAATATCAGTATCCACATTGTTATTTTCCGTATTGTAGTGTGAGCGCGCTGAGAACAGCTGGCTGATTGAGTTTGATGCCTGCCTCCTCTCTCCCGCTCTGAGCCCTGGAGATCTGATGCGGTTTAATTAATGATTTGATAACTGTTGAGGTGTTAAGAGGAGCACAGGCATGAAAAACGACTGAGGAGTAAAAGCAGAGCTACGCAGGATTCCTCTCCACCTGCTTCTCCATATGCTCTGTGTCTTGTTGTGTTTTCCCTCTCTGTCTCCGTCCTGCTTCCTCTGCTTTCCATCTGTCTTCCTATTCTACTCATGCTTTGTCCCTGTCTCACACACACACAAACACACGTGCATCTCAAGCAGCTGGAGGCATGAAATATGTTAAGAGCCTCGCAGACACTTTACCTTCCGAGCTAAAAGGATATATGTAAGGAGAAGAGTGTGTTATTTTGTCTCATTAAAAAGCAGCACTGGTTCCACTTGTATCAGGACAGTGTCAACAGAGCACCAGCGATGCTATCTGTGAGTCAACTTAGCTGAATAAACAGCTCTGCAGTCAGAGTAACAGATGATTACCAACTGTGAGTCTGAATCTGCTGAACTGGATCGTATCAGTGTGCGAGTGTGGAGTGTTAAAGAGGAGAAATGTGTGGCTTTTACTTTTGGAGGTGATACTGCATGCATTGTGACTAATACCACAGATAGCACAGTTTAAGTAGATCTTTCCACTCTTTAGGTGTCAAAATCACAAGCGTAACATAACTTTAATGCCCTTAATTTTCATAATTAAAATATGACACTCATGTATAAAAACACACACTACAACAGTGCACTAATTTGCTCCCCCTCCCTGGTTTAACATCAGATTTCTCTTGGAAATGTCCTTAAGTCATGCAGTACTATGTCCAAATCACCCTTATCCTTTCAGTTTATCTGGTCTGGCCCTGATACTGATACTGGTGACCTGTCCAGTACATACCAGTGCATGCTGGGAGAGGCTCCAGCCCCCTTCCAGCGTGAACTAGAGCAGAAGTACATCAGTAATGACAACACTGCATTACAAAATGTATATTTGGTGACAGTATGAAGCACATTCAAATGCGCGGAAATGCCAGGGCCATTATTAAAAAGCGAGCGCTGCTCCGAGAAGCAGTCCAAATGTAAACAGCCAGGTGAGGTGTTGAGAGGATGAGAGGGAAAAACTAGCAAGCGCTGCCAGCTCTAAGAAATAATGACCAGAGGAAGAGAAAAACACAACTCTCCCGGTCAGGATAATATGTCATTAAAATTCTTGTATTTTCTTCATGTAAATTTGTACCCTTCATCCTTGAACTAACTGGACTGCCCACAGAGAGCCTCTATTTTCAGTGCTGGCTTGGTTCCCTTATTATATTCAATATTTCATATTCTATTCAATTACATATGCACAGGAAACACTGTTGCATGTTTCCAGCTCAGCGTTTTTTTAAGCTGTGAGACAGGTGCTGAGTCTCTATTTCAGACAGTGTGATTGAGAGGATGACACATATAGGCTTGTACATATAAAGCTATAAACAACCTAAATCCCACTAGTGTCAGCCTGGTTGTCGGACACTTTGGCCTGGATCTCTCTCCACTTTGCCCTTGTCTGCCTGTGTGTGTTCGGCTGGCAGTGTGTGAAGAGCAGCCATCTGTTTGGGAGGAGAGCTCATCCTTTGGCTGCCTCTTTGTTGTTGGAAATAAAGCATCCCTGCTCTTTTTTTCTCTGTCTGTTTCAGAAAACTCGCCATTGAAATGTCATCGATAGAGGAGAAGTCTCCGTGCTGTGCGTGTTGTGATCGCTCCTGAACTCCTGAGTGGGGGCATCTCGTTGAGCCAATGACAACCGGAGTGTGGTGTGTGCCCAGATAGAGGCCATTGTATCATGTCATTTTCCTCTCTATTCAATATTTGCTATTGCTCATAGATAGGTGTAAATGGTAAATTATCATCTTTACTCATTGGTTTTTGTTCAGATTGTCCAAAACAGGATATAATGTGTTCATTTGTACGCCTCAGTGGTGCTGAAAGATGGAATTTGTTGTTACTCCGAACCAAGCAGACTAGCTGTTTACCCCTGATTCCTGTCTTTATGCTAATCTGCTGCTGCTCCAGCTATATACTGTATTTAGTGTCCAGACGTGAGAGTGGTATCAATCTTTCCTCCACAGATGCTCTGTTTATCGGCAGATTCACATTTAAACCTCAAGCTGACAATATTTAAGTAAAAAATTCAGTCCGGATTTCCTTCCAGTGGTAATCAATCTCATATAACCTTTGGCAGGAAAGCGGGTAAGTGTACTTCCCAAAATGTTGACTTATTGGTGGAGGACATAATGATCAATAAACAATATGTCCATCCACAATAAGACAGGGCGTCTGTTGACCTCTGCTCTCCATCCTGCTTCGTTCACATTAAATCAGCACAGCACAGAACAGCAAGAGCTCTGCAGCAGCAAAGCACAGGTGACGCCTTCATGTCCGGAGGGAATAGTGATGTTAATGGAAATGATCTACACAGTGGTTTTATTGGTTTTACTGGTGCTCCAACTCATTTGAAAATGATTCTGTATATTGGTGTTAAAAATGACAACTTGTTCAGCATCCAAAAAATACTGTTTGATAAAGAGGATCAGACACCCTCCACAGCACAGCCTCCATCTCTGAGGCTCAGGAGGGAATTAAGGTGCTTATATGCAAATAATTATCCACTCTTGTCTCATTATGATGATGCTCTGGAAATTAACAAGGTCATGATTGGTGTAAAAAGCAGCACACCTTTATTTCTGCTAAATCTTCTCATTATTTAATGGAGTTCTTAAAATGTGTGCATAAAGTTAGAGAGGGGAAAGTTGACCTGGATGGAGCATCTGGTTTTGTTTACAGAAACGCCAGCGTGACAGCACTCCGCCTGCTGTGTACTGCGTGAGCACTCTCTGACATCCTCGGCTGTCAGCTAGTCACTGCGAATAAAAGTTTGCATCAAGGTGCCGTGAAAGCACAACTTAAAAAACAAATTACTAAACGTAAGTTGATATTCCATCTTATGTACTGATGGTGACAGACTGTCACAGTCAAAGTGGCCACGAAGTTTTTGAAGGTTTCTGGAGGAAAATGCTGTGATGCCCCTAATTAATGTCACATATAAAGCTGTAAAATCCAAAACATGTAAAAGCAAGTTGAATACGACAGTTTAATGGAGAATATAGCTTCACTGTTTCACACTGGAAACTCCACAGGTTTCTGTTTGCTGAACCTTTAACACGCTGTGTATATTATTCAGCATTTAGGTGCAGCCGTGGCTTCATTAGCTGCCATTAAAATGCCTAATTATCGTTTCAACAGGCCCTTCATTATTGCACCCTGTATTTTGCAGAAGTGCCAGGTTTTATCTAATCATCTCGCCCTCAGCCCGAACAGTTCCTCTATAAAAGGTTATTGTGCTTCGGGTCATTGAAAACCTTTCACAGGGCCCTTAGAAGTAATTATGAATTCTTTATTCTGAGCAGCTTAAAGTCACAAAGGCATGAAGCCGCGCTGTCCTCTGTGCTAAGCCTGAACAATCTGAATGGAAGCTATTGAGTGCAAAGGATGTTTCCTCTTAAATCCCACAGATGAAGGTGCATTTTATTAAAAAGGATTTAAAGCCCACATGGAGCAGAAGAGGCAGCCACGAGGACTCTTCGCTGAGACTGTTGCTGTGTGGTAAAGTGTTTGAGGGTCGTTTATGTTTATGAAATGAGGATGCAGATTTCAAAAGGAGGCATTCATCATTTTAATTAAAACATAACATCTAGGTGGATCCTGATGGTCAAGTGGTTAAGATGCAAATCTTAAAACCACAGTGTTGCCTGTCATACAGCTCTTTATCTTGCCGTGTTGCCTGACTGTGCCTCTGCGGTTCTTTTTGTCCAAAAATGCCCGGAAAATAACAACAAAAAGGCACCAAAGGAAAAAACATTAAAGGACATTATATGTGGCAGATTAATGATTTTAAGACCTTTGTTCAGTCAGCCAGCTCTTGGAATAGATGTGGATGTTAACATGTAAAAGCACTAATGCTTGGCCAGTTACACATTTTTATTCATGTTTTTGCATTAAATTCCAATTAAGGTCAAACACGGATATTGCATGTAAATAATTTATGGGAAAAAAGGAAAATTAAAATTCTACCATCCATATCTGTTGATATGTCTGCTTGCACTAGTTTGCACTAGTTTGCTGGATTAAAGCCTTAGAGAGTAAAATAACAGCAGTGCGTCTCACCTCTGACCAGCAGTGATGAGTTTGCTCTGGTGCATTTATAACCACACAGTGATGTTGCTGGAGTGCGTCTAGCAAGGTGAAAAGTTCAGCCACTGGAGGTCAGCAAATTTACTCTGTCTCTGGCATCTGCAGATACCACATTACAGACTGCACTTGATGCTGATGCAGCTGCTCTACGGTTCAACCTCTTCAATCACAAGTTTCCCATAAAAGTTCCTCTCAAGTAGCTTTAAAATGACAAAAAAAACAACACCATATACATTCTGCATCTGTTTCTCCCAGCTTTTATATTTTCACATGCTAAGAAATATTCAAAGACAGATGTCTTGGGCATCATTTTAGACATCTTGCCTGTAATTTAGTCTGACATATTTATTCACTTTGGAAACTTTTGGGTCTCCTCTTGAATTTGAAATGAATTTCTGTGGGTTTTTGAGCACTGCTGGCTACACAGCATGAGTTTGTATAATGGACCGAGCGGTAGGCTGACCGGGGTTAAACAGGTTAGGAGGGGAGCTGCCAACAACCAGTGCTCTGAGACATTTTAGGAGAAAGGCTGAAAGCATGTGTTCACGAGCTTAAAGGGCGAATAAAAATGATCTGTTTCAATTAGATACTTTTAGTCCTTTGCACTCATCAAGCTTAATTATCTTATTCATGAGAGTTAATTCGTACATCAGGACCTACTAAAATCTTCCTCTCAAAACAGGATGGAGGGGGATGAAACTCCAGTTTAGGAGACGATGCATGAAAGTGCTTCTGAAATGTGTCACGAGCAAGCAAGGAGTCCAATTTTAGATCTTAGATCAGCTCATGTTTGAATTTATCATCGGCCTCTGATGTTCCTCTGATCATCTGAACTCCAGCCAGGCGACACGCAGAGAGGAAGAGACAGAGTGGAGATCTGTTTCTAACAAGACTCCGAGTCTCCGCCAGGCTGTCAGCGTGCAAACATGCTCAGAACAACACGAACATGCTGATGCTGAGCGGGTATAATGTTCCCCGTGTTCATTGTCTTTGTGCAGAGGATGACACAGCAGGAGGACGTCACACTGAAGCAGCTACTGAACAGCATTCTAACCCAGATTTGTGCATTTTTGGTAGCGTTTCATCAACACTCAGCTTCATTTAAGCTCATTATTTTCATTTTTTTGTTTATTTTATCAGTAAAAATATCCAAATATTGCTAAAAGGGCAGATGCATTTCAGCTGATTTCACATATTTCTTATTGTTTTATTGTGTTGTGTTATTCCCACACAGCAAACAGTAGTTGCTTTTGACACTGTTCCACTCTGTTGACAACATAGTCTCATATAGTGAGAACAACTCAGTATGCATCCAATAATAGAAAATGGTGATAGAAAACCCACAAGATTGGGTGAATATGCTGCTAATCAAACACCAAATGGTCAAAGTATAAATTATATTCTTATGACCTGATTTTCTCTTATACTTTCTGCACGACTTATTTCTTTCAATCACACTTTAACCCACTTTATTATTCTTCAGAATTAAAATTTGCAGGGGAGAATTGAATGAGTTTCACCTAAAATACCCACACAGCTCTGAAGCCATCACAGGCTACCAGGTGCTCTCTGCTTGGCAGCAGCAGCAGCAGCAGCGTGGCAGAGCAGAACCAGCTAATCAGTCCTAAACTAATCTGCTCCAAAATAGCTTCACTTAAGCGGCGCTGCCTTTCCTCGAAGCCGTTAACATGCCTTACATGGAGCAAATTGATTTTTCCGGCCTGATTAAACTCACCTTCCCTGTGATTGGTGCTGTTGATTGACTGCTCAGTGATTTCCCTGACTGATTCTGGTGGTTGTGATTGCCAAGGCCTGTTGTGTTGGCAGAGACTTCATTTGAACACTGATTAGTGAAGGGGTGCATGGAGAATACACATCTTTGCTTTCAAAGCCAACTCTTCTCTAAAGCCTCCTCTGTTCTGATATTGTGTTTGAAAGACTGTAAACACACTGGTGGATAGCGAGCTGACAGAAAATCTGACAGAAAAACCCACATGTGGAATCAGTCTTGGGTTTTAGTTTAGTTATTTCCTGTTTTATGCTGAAAGAATTTCTTCATGTGTCGTGTTTTATTTTACTTCCTGCCTTCTCTTTCCCACCCTGGTGATTGCAGATTAGCTTCACCTGCCCCTCGTTAGTCTCCTCTCTTTTGTGTATTGTGTTAGCCTTTCCTCCTTGAGGTTTTTAATAAAAAGAAATGTAGAAATGAAGAGCATACGCACGCAGTACCTCTTCCATAAATGGGGTCTTATGGAGCAGATGATTATGGAGAAAACATGTCTGCTCTTTCCTGTGGAGACCAAAGACTGGAGGTGGAGAACGTGTTGAAATGATCACCAGAGGAGGCAGAAACTTAACGCTGACATGGGAACAAGCTCCTGTGAGGGTGTACAATCACAACCTGTCCTCCAACTCAGACACACACACACACACACGCACACACACACGCACACAGAGTAACAGATGGCAGATGCTGTGGAGATTTGTGGTATTAATTCATTCCCAAATGCTGCAGGTTTAACAGGTTCTACTCTCCAATAAATCACAACCCCAATTTCATGGGAAGCGAAACAACACTGTACAGAAATTCATCATGAGGATGTGCCGCAGATACTTTTTTTTTTTTTTGGATTTCATGCAGTAAATGTGTGTGTAATGGATTGTGTTTAGCAGCTTGTTTTCACCTTTGTTTCCTTTCCAAAATTAAATCTCCATCTTTATGGAAAAGAGGCAACTTGGGAATGAGAATTACACGGTGTGTGAAAGCGGCCATCTCG